>OY726523.1:71606817-71753411 GCA_963383655.1 Bathymodiolus septemdierum | reverse complement strand
ATGTGTTATATTTTAAAACATAAACATATTTTATTACCTTGATAGAGAGTTGTTAAATGTTGTTCTAGTCTTAGACAGGTTTCAATGTGTTATATTTTAAAACATAAACATATTTTATTACCTTGATAGAGTGTTGTTAAATGTTGTTCTAGTCTTAGACAGGTTTCAATGTGTTATATTTTAAAACATAAACATATTTTATTACCTTGATAGAGTGTTGTTAAATGTTGTTCTAGTCTTAGACAGGTTTCAATGTGTTATATTTTAAAACATAAACATATTTTATTACCTTGATAGAGAGTTGTTAAATGTTGTTCTAGTCTTAGACAGGTTTCAATGTGTTATATTTTAAAACATAAACATATTTTATTACCTTGATAGAGTGTTGTTAAATGTTGTTCTAGTCTTAGACAGGTTTCAATGTGTTATATTTTAAAACATAAACATATTTTATTACCTTGATAGAGAGTTGTTAAATGTTGTTCTAGTCTTAGACAGGTTTCAATGTGTTATATTTTAAAACATAAACATATTTTATTACCTTGATAGAGTGTTGTTAAATGTTGTTCTAGTCTTAGACAGGTTTCAATGTGTTATATTTTAAAACATAAACATATTTTATTACCTTGATAGAGTGTTGTTAAATGTTGTTCTAGTCTTAGACAGGTTTCAATGTGTTATATTTTAAAACATAAACATATTTTATTACCTTGATAGAGTGTTGTTAAATGTTGTTCTAGTCTTAGACAGGTTTCAATGTGTTATATTTTAAAACATAAACATATTTTATTACCTTGATAGAGAGTTGTTAAATATTGTTCTAGTCTTAGACAGGTTTCAATGTGTTATATTTTAAAACATAAACATATTTTATTACCTTGATAGAGTGTTGTTAAATGTTGTTCTAGTCTTAGACAGGTTTCAATGTGTTATATTTTAAAACATAAACATATTTTATTACCTTGATAGAGTGTTGTTAAATGTTGTTCTAGTCTTAGACAGGTTTCAATGTGTTATATTTTAAAACATAAACATATTTTATTACCTTGATAGAGTGTTGTTAAATGTTGTTCTAGTCTTAGACAGGTTTCAATGTGTTATATTTTAAAACATAAACATATTTTATTACCTTGATAGAGTGTTGTTAAATGTTGTTCTAGTCTTAGACAGGTTTCAATGTGTTATATTTTAAAACATAAACATATTTTATTACCTTGATAGAGTGTTGTTAAATGTTGTTCTAGTCTTAGACAGGTTTCAATGTGTTATATTTTAAAACATAAACATATTTTATTACCTTGATAGAGTGTTGTTAAATGTTGTTCTAGTCTTAGACAGGTTTCAATGTGTTATATTTTAAAACATAAACATATTTTATTACCTTGATAGAGTGTTGTTAAATGTTGTTCTAGTCTTAGACAGGTTTCAATGTGTTATATTTTAAAACATAAACATATTTTATTACCTTGATAGAGTGTTGTTAAATGTTGTTCTAGTCTTAGACAGGTTTCAATGTGTTATATTTTAAAACATAAACATATTTTATTACCTTGATAGAGTGTTGTTAAATGTTGTTCTAGTCTTAGACAGGTTTCAATGTGTTATATTTTAAAACATAAACATATTTTATTACCTTGATAGAGTGTTGTTAAATGTTGTTCTAGTCTTAGACAGGTTTCAATGTGTTATATTTTAAAACATAAACATATTTTATTACCTTGATAGAGTGTTGTTAAATGTTGTTCTAGTCTTAGACAGGTTTCAATGTGTTATATTTTAAAACATAAACATATTTTATTACCTTGATAGAGAGTTGTTAAATGTTGTTCTAGTCTTAGACAGGTTTCAATGTGTTATATTTTAAAACATAAACATATTTTATTACCTTGATAGAGTGTTGTTAAATGTTGTTCTAGTCTTAGACAGGTTTCAATGTGTTATATTTTAAAACATAAACATATTTTATTACCTTGATAGAGTGTTGTTAAATGTTGTTCTAGTCTTAGACAGGTTTCAATGTGTTATATTTTAAAACATAAACATATTTTATTACCTTGATAGAGAGTTGTTAAATGTTGTTCTAGTCTTAGACAGGTTTCAATGTGTTATATTTTAAAACATAAACATATTTTATTACCTTGATAGAGAGTTGTTAAATGTTGTTCTAGTCTTAGACAGGTTTCAATGTGTTATATTTTAAAACATAAACATATTTTATTACCTTGATAGAGTGTTGTTAAATGTTGTTCTAGTCTTAGACAGGTTTCAATGTGTTATATTTTAAAACATAAACATATTTTATTACCTTGATAGAGAGTTGTTAAATGTTGTTCTAGTCTTAGACAGGTTTCAATGTGTTATATTTTAAAACATAAACATATTTTATTACCTTGATAGAGTGTTGTTAAATGTTGTTCTAGTCTTAGACAGGTTTCAATGTGTTATATTTTAAAACATAAACATATTTTATTACCTTGATAGAGTGTTGTTAAATGTTGTTCTAGTCTTAGACAGGTTTCAATGTGTTATATTTTAAAACATAAACATATTTTATTACCTTGATAGAGTGTTGTTAAATGTTGTTCTAGTCTTAGACAGGTTTCAATGTGTTATATTTTAAAACATAAACATATTTTATTACCTTGATAGAGAGTTGTTAAATGTTGTTCTAGTCTTAGACAGGTTTCAATGTGTTATATTTTAAAACATAAACATATTTTATTACCTTGATAGAGTGTTGTTAAATGTTGTTCTAGTCTTAGACAGGTTTCAATGTGTTATATTTTAAAACATAAACATATTTTATTACCTTGATAGAGTGTTGTTAAATGTTGTTCTAGTCTTAGACAGGTTTCAATGTGTTATATTTTAAAACATAAACATATTTTATTACCTTGATAGAGTGTTGTTAAATGTTGTTCTAGTCTTAGACAGGTTTCAATGTGTTATATTTTAAAACATAAACATATTTTATTACCTTGATAGAGTGTTGTTAAATGTTGTTCTAGTCTTAGACAGGTTTCAATGTGTTATATTTTAAAACATAAACATATTTTATTACCTTGATAGAGTGTTGTTAAATGTTGTTCTAGTTTCCAAAGTCCAAACAGAGAACAGATTCTAGTCAACACAGGTCTTAATTCAGCAGGAACATCTTCACCATTTTTACCTTCTTGTAACATTGTGTAAAATCTTTCTAAAACTGTCAGCTGTCAATAAACAATATAGTATGATTTAAACAAAATGTACATATTTTGTAAAGACCTATAGCATTATTGAGTACACAAGTATCTAGAATGAAATGGAAAACAAAACATATGACACTGTCAGAATAGTTCCAATATCAAATCATTTTTTTGAAGTCCCGTTTTGCTGGAGGACTATTAGTCCCCGAGGGTATCATCCACACATTAGTCAGTATTTTGACTTTAAGCGTACCTGATGAAAGTTATTCCAGAAAGGTGTCGTGTGCACTATATGTCATATCTATGTTTTTATTAATTTCAGTGCATTTCAACTCAATTTACTCCTTTTTCGGTAAAATTCAATGTGTCAAAATTTAGTGTGTCTCAAAGTAACTTTTCAGTTCCTAACATACAAATACATTTATCAATAGAATAATTAAATTAACAAACATGCCTTTGTCCAAGTCAATAATCCCCATCTCAGTCTATCATAGGTAATAACTTTGTCTCAGTAACAAGAAATTCAGAGTAAATGCTAAAACAAAATGTATCGTCTCTAACAAACAACATATTCAGCTCACAAACGTCATACCTCAATAAAAGCTATAGCCAAACTTCTACAGTAATACACTTGACTGTCGTTTCTGGCACTGAAGCTATCTTTACCAGTTTTAAGGTTCTGTTTCAGTCTGGCGTCACTGTCTACAAGTAATCTAACGACCAACCACTTGTAGGCATTCAATGAAACTAAAATTATTATAAAAAAAACTTTTAATTACACGTAAATACAAATAAATAGAAAACATGTACATGTATTTATCATAATCATAAGGTTACAAATGTACTGGATCTAGTAGGGATATTCATATGTTTGTCATGATCTAGTAGGGATATTCATGTTTGTCATGATCTAGTAGGGATATTCATGTTTGTCATGATCTAGTAGGGATATTCATATGTTTGTCATGATCTAGTAGGGATATTCATGTTTGTCATGATCTAGTAGGGATATTCATATGTTTGTCATGATCTAGTAGGGATATTCATATGTTTGTCATGATCTAGTAGGGATATTCACATGTTTGTCATGATCTAGTAGGGATATTCATATGTTTGTCATGATCTAGTAGGGATATTCATATGTTTGTCATGATCTAGTAGGGATATTCATATGTTTGTCATGATCTAGTAGGGATATTCATATGTTTGTCATGATCTAGTAGGGATATTCATATGTTTGTCATGATCTAGTAGGGATATTCATATGTTTGTCATGATCTAGTAGGGATATTCATATGTTTGTCATGATCTAGTAGGGATATTCATGTTTGTCATGATCTAGTAGGGATATTCATGTTTGTCATGATCTAGTAGGGATATTCATATGTTTGTCATGATCTAGTAGGGATATTCATGTTTGTCATGATCTAGTAGGGATATTCATATGTTTGTCATGATCTAGTAGGGATATTCATGTTTGTCATGATCTAGTAGGGATATTCATGTTTGTCATGATCTAGTAGGGATATTCATATGTTTGTCATGATCTAGTAGGGATATTCATATGTTTGTCATGATCTAGTAGGGATATTCATATGTTTGTCATGATCTAGTAGGGATATTCATATGTTTGTCATGATCTAGTAGGGATATTCATGTTTGTCATGATCTAGTAGGGATATTCATATGTTTGTCATGATCTAGTAGGGATATTCATATGTTTGTCATGATCTAGTAGGGATATTCATATGTTTGTCATGATCTAGTAGGGATATTCATATGTTTGTCATGATCTAGTAGGGATATTCATATGTTTGTCATGATCTAGTAGGGATATTCATATGTTTGTCATGATCTAGTAGGGATATTCATATGTTTGTCATGATCTAGTAGGGATATTCATATGTTTGTCATGATCTAGTAGGGATATTCATATGTTTGTCATGATCTAGTAGGGATATTCATATGTTTGTCATGATCTAGTAGGGATATTCATATGTTTGTCATGATCTAGTAGGGATATTCATATGTTTGTCATGATCTAGTAGGGATATTCATATGTTTGTCATGATCTAGTAGGGATATTCATATGTTTGTCATGATCTAGTAGGGATATTCATATGTTTGTCATGATCTAGTAGGGATATTCATATGTTTGTCATGATCTAGTAGGGATATTCATATGTTTGTCATGATCTAGTAGGGATATTCATATGTTTGTCATGATCTAGTAGGGATATTCATATGTTTGTCATGATCTAGTAGGGATATTCATATGTTTGTCATGATCTAGTAGGGATATTCATATGTTTGTCATGATCTAGTAGGGATATTCATATGTTTGTCATGATCTAGTAGGGATATTCATATGTTTGTCATGATCTAGTAGGGATATTCATATGTTTGTCATGATCTAGTAGGGATATTCATATGTTTGTCATGATCTAGTAGGGATATTCATATGTTTGTCATGATCTAGTAGGGATATTCATATGTTTGTCATGATCTAGTAGGGATATTCATATGTTTGTCATGATCTAGTAGGGATATTCATATGTTTGTCATGATCTAGTAGGGATATTCATATGTTTGTCATGATCTAGTAGGGATATTCATATGTTTGTCATGATCTAGTAGGGATATTCATATGTTTGTCATGATCTAGTAGGGATATTCATATGTTTGTCATGATCTAGTAGGGATATTCATATGTTTGTCATGATCTAGTAGGGATATTCATGTTTGTCATGATCTAGTAGGGATATTCATATGTTTGTCATGATCTAGTAGGGATATTCATATGTTTGTCATGATCTAGTAGGGATATTCATATGTTTGTCATGATCTAGTAGGGATATTCATATGTTTGTCATGATCTAGTAGGGATATTCATATGTTTGTCATGATCTAGTAGGGATATTCATATGTTTGTCATGATCTAGTAGGGATATTCATATGTTTGTCATGATCTAGTAGGGATATTCATATGTTTGTCATGATCTAGTAGGGATATTCATATGTTTGTCATGATCTAGTAGGGATATTCATATGTTTGTCATGATCTAGTAGGGATATTCATATGTTTGTCATGATCTAGTAGGGATATTCATATGTTTGTCATGATCTAGTAGGGATATTCATATGTTTGTCATGATCTAGTAGGGATATTCATATGTTTGTCATGATCTAGTAGGGATATTCATATGTTTGTCATGATCTAGTAGGGATATTCATATGTTTGTCATGATCTAGTAGGGATATTCATATGTTTGTCATGATCTAGTAGGGATATTCATATGTTTGTCATGATCTAGTAGGGATATTCATATGTTTGTCATGATCTAGTAGGGATATTCATATGTTTGTCATGATCTAGTAGGGATATTCATATGTTTGTCATGATCTAGTAGGGATATTCATATGTTTGTCATGATCTAGTAGGGATATTCATATGTTTGTCATGATCTAGTAGGGATATTCATATGTTTGTCATGATCTAGTAGGGATATTCATATGTTTGTCATGATCTAGTAGGGATATTCATATGTTTGTCATGATCTAGTAGGGATATTCATATGTTTGTCATGATCTAGTAGGGATATTCATATGTTTGTCATGATCTAGTAGGGATATTCATATGTTTGTCATGATCTAGTAGGGATATTCATATGTTTGTCATGATCTAGTAGGGATATTCATATGTTTGTCATGATCTAGTAGGGATATTCATATGTTTGTCATGATCTAGTAGGGATATTCATATGTTTGTCATGATCTAGTAGGGATATTCATATGTTTGTCATGATCTAGTAGGGATATTCATATGTTTGTCATGATCTAGTAGGGATATTCATATGTTTGTCATGATCTAGTAGGGATATTCATATGTTTGTCATGATCTAGTAGGGATATTCATATGTTTGTCATGATCTAGTAGGGATATTCATATGTTTGTCATGATCTAGTAGGGATATTCATATGTTTGTCATGATCTAGTAGGGATATTCATATGTTTGTCATGATCTAGTAGGGATATTCATATGTTTGTCATGATCTAGTAGGGATATTCATATGTTTGTCATGATCTAGTAGGGATATTCATATGTTTGTCATGATCTAGTAGGGATATTCATATGTTTGTCATGATCTAGTAGGGATATTCATATGTTTGTCATGATCTAGTAGGGATATTCATATGTTTGTCATGATCTAGTAGGGATATTCATATGTTTGTCATGATCTAGTAGGGATATTCATATGTTTGTCATGATCTAGTAGGGATATTCATATGTTTGTCATGATCTAGTAGGGATATTCATATGTTTGTCATGATCTAGTAGGGATATTCATATGTTTGTCATGATCTAGTAGGGATATTCATATGTTTGTCATGATCTAGTAGGGATATTCATATGTTTGTCATGATCTAGTAGGGATATTCATATGTTTGTCATGATCTAGTAGGGATATTCATATGTTTGTCATGATCTAGTAGGGATATTCATATGTTTGTCATGATCTAGTAGGGATATTCATATGTTTGTCATGATCTAGTAGGGATATTCATATGTTTGTCATGATCTAGTAGGGATATTCATATGTTTGTCATGATCTAGTAGGGATATTCATATGTTTGTCATGATCTAGTAGGGATATTCATATGTTTGTCATGATCTAGTAGGGATATTCATATGTTTGTCATGATCTAGTAGGGATATTCATATGTTTGTCATGATCTAGTAGGGATATTCATATGTTTGTCATGATCTAGTAGGGATATTCATATGTTTGTCATGATCTAGTAGGGATATTCATATGTTTGTCATGATCTAGTAGGGATATTCATATGTTTGTCATGATCTAGTAGGGATATTCATATGTTTGTCATGATCTAGTAGGGATATTCATATGTTTGTCATGATCTAGTAGGGATATTCATATGTTTGTCATGATCTAGTAGGGATATTCATATGTTTGTCATGATCTAGTAGGGATATTCATATGTTTGTCATGATCTAGTAGGGATATTCATATGTTTGTCATGATCTAGTAGGGATATTCATATGTTTGTCATGATCTAGTAGGGATATTCATATGTTTGTCATGATCTAGTAGGGATATTCATATGTTTGTCATGATCTAGTAGGGATATTCATATGTTTGTCATGATCTAGTAGGGATATTCATATGTTTGTCATGATCTAGTAGGGATATTCATATGTTTGTCATGATCTAGTAGGGATATTCATATGTTTGTCATGATCTAGTAGGGATATTCATATGTTTGTCATGATCTAGTAGGGATATTCATATGTTTGTCATGATCTAGTAGGGATATTCATATGTTTGTCATGATCTAGTAGGGATATTCATATGTTTGTCATGATCTAGTAGGGATATTCATATGTTTGTCATGATCTAGTAGGGATATTCATATGTTTGTCATGATCTAGTAGGGATATTCATATGTTTGTCATGATCTAGTAGGGATATTCATATGTTTGTCATGATCTAGTAGGGATATTCATATGTTTGTCATGATCTAGTAGGGATATTCATATGTTTGTCATGATCTAGTAGGGATATTCATATGTTTGTCATGATCTAGTAGGGATATTCATATGTTTGTCATGATCTAGTAGGGATATTCATATGTTTGTCATGATCTAGTAGGGATATTCATATGTTTGTCATGATCTAGTAGGGATATTCATATGTTTGTCATGATCTAGTAGGGATATTCATATGTTTGTCATGATCTAGTAGGGATATTCATATGTTTGTCATGATCTAGTAGGGATATTCATATGTTTGTCATGATCTAGTAGGGATATTCATATGTTTGTCATGATCTAGTAGGGATATTCATATGTTTGTCATGATCTAGTAGGGATATTCATATGTTTGTCATGATCTAGTAGGGATATTCATATGTTTGTCATGATCTAGTAGGGATATTCATATGTTTGTCATGATCTAGTAGGGATATTCATATGTTTGTCATGATTCATCAAGCCTGTTTTTCATGCTACCGTTAGCATCAAATTAAATGAAAATTTTATCATATCCTTTATTTTGAGCAAAAATATCCCACAAATCATTTAACATAATATCCCATTCCGATCCTCATTCAATGAAAACAATTATAAAACACCTTAAGATTGTATTGTATTTTAAGTAATAAATATACTTAAAGAACCAACCTTCTGGTCTAATACATTCCTCTACATTTCTTACTGTAAATCTTGATCTTAGTAGGTTTTCCATTTCATTTAGAAAATTTATACTCCCCAAAGGACTCTTTATCTTTTCACCTGAAATAAAAATAGAAACTATTATCAAAATTCATTAAATAAATCTAAGATGATACCAGCTTCTCAGCATTAAAAAATGGTGCAAATATGCAAAATAAAAAAATATGCTGGCATTCATTGATTACAAAAACCCATAAATTGCAAATTTAGTATTCTTCCTTAGGAACCTCTTCAACTAATAATTCCCCCAGATAACTTCTGAAATCACCATGATCACTAAACATAATTGTTTTATCATAGTACATTTATTGTATACATGTATATATATTTATTTATTTATTTATTTGAAAGAAATGATTTGAAGATACCAAATCAGAAGCCGTAAATCGAAGGACAAACAATACAATGAATTTATACAGCAGATAACTGTTAATGCAAATATGAGTTCAACCTCGGTTTTTAGTGGAGTTCTTGCTGCTCAACCTTTAGTTTCTGTGTAGTTTTTTGTAGATCGTTATTTGTCGATATGTCTTTTTTTCTTTTGGCCATTGTGTAGTCTGTCCTTCTTCGATATACAGATTATGAACACCCCTTTGGTATCTTCAAAATTTTCTTATCCCTCCATCTCAGTGTACATTATTAAAAGCATTCCTCCTTGTGGTCATAAATATCCTACTATTAATTACAACTAATTAGGTTTAACTGTATTGTACGATAGCTTTCTTTATAAAAAAAATAATGATAAGTGAATTATCTGGTCAATTTCAGTATTCGAAAAAAAAATTGGGGGGACCTTGTAACTAACCTTTTCTTACTTGTTCCAACTTTGCCAATAAATAGTTACTTGTCTGCTGTAATAAAACATTGTTGTCACCTTCAAATGTGCAATTGGTGTCGTTGTCATTGCGTAAAACACCTAAACGATTCACTGAAAACAAATATTAACTATTGGATTATTGAACTGTTCCGACTGTGTGGTGGTTTTAACGATGATTGTATTACAATTTAATACAGGCAATATTTAAACAACATAAACTGAAAAAAATATAAAAATAGAAATGGAGCACACTAGTTGCCTCTCTTTATATCTATTTTTTAATAAGAATTAAGAAATAATTCAAGGAAGCCATAGTTTGTATCCAGTTTTAACATGAGTAACATTATTTTCGTAAATATTTTATCCAGAGAGATAGCGAGGGATAAAATGAAAGAGAAAATAATGTTACTCATGGTAAAACTGGATACAAACTATGGCTTCCATGAATTATTTCAATTCTAGTAGGAAAAAAAATCTAACTTATATTTTGTGGAAGTGGAAGTCAGTAATGGAAATGCATGTGATAACAAAATCTACTAACCTTCATGTTTACAGTTGTTTTCCCTACATGGATAACTAGAAGGTGATGCAATTAAATTACTGATATTTTCCAATTTGAATTAAGCTACTTAAACAAGTAAAATGCTCACAAAATCGTAAAATAAATCAGTAACCAGCTTGTGTCAATGTCACCAGCATTCCTTGTAAACTACATCACCGGAAGATGACAAATTACAAACGTCAAAGTCGATAGATGGTTGTCTTAAGTATTTTTCTGGAAAAAAATATATGTCAAGAAACATTTCGAGAATTTTTATGTTTGCATGCACCATGGTCCTATATGAATACATGAATTTACTTAGGAATGATGTTTATAAATTGTTTGTCATTATGCATGTGCGAATTAAAATATACCGGGAGTTTTATCACTGTATAATTTTTATAGCTAATGAAGGATGTCATGTTAGAATTAGGAATACATGTAGGTAAAACATGGACACTAAATTTTCTTGATTTCATTTGCTTTATTTTCAAAATTCAAAATTGTAATATTTACCATAGAAATAGCCATGACCTCCACAAGCTTCACGACATTCTTGTATAGCGTCTCTAGCGATCCAACTTCCTAACGGTTTACTAGCGCAGGACAAGACATGTATCTCTTTACCCAACTCTGCCTGTTCTTCTGAATTGTCACCCATCATTATACCTATTCTTATTCTAACAAAATCCATGAAGAACGTGTCTGACCAGTGTTCCATAATGTATGTAGCAGCGAGGTAAGGCAACAACCTCCATTGCTAAAAATATATATCAACTATCAATACAATGCAGGGGTGGATCCAGGGGGGTGCCCCCCTCCCTTAAAATTGGAAAAATCCCAAAAAATTTCGGGCCTCCCTCTGCTCGGCGCAATTTTTTTAACTGTGCCCCCCCCCCCTTAACTTGAAATCCTGGATCCGCCCCTGAAATGTACAATGTACAAAATACTGCCTTTACCAAATGTTAGTTTCATTAACAATGAATATTGTATTAGTAAGAAGAATATGGATGTAACTGAACACGAGATTACATTTCTGCCGATTTTTGCATTATAAGCTTTTCATTGATCATATGAAATTACTACTGATATAGTGCCTGGTGCCTGTGATGGATGTAAATGAACATGATAGACTATCCAACTTTACACTTGGATTCAAATTACAGTAAAGAAACAATGCTTTTATTTCTGTCAACATCTCAGTCACAGTAGGGTCTTCAACAATGAGTACAACTGTGAAATAACCCTTAGTCAGCAGTCGAGTGGTACTCTATACTTCTGTTGAAAAATTCTACATCTTGACATCTTTGTCGTATTAATGGTATTTAGTGTATAAAATATTATTTTGCAGATGCAGAATCATCAATAACAGGTATTTCTATCTTATTTACCTGTAGTTGGTATTCTATGACAGGTATTTCTATCTTATTTACCTGTAGTTGGTATTCTATGACAGGTATTTCTATCTTATTTACCTGTAGTTGGTATTTTATGACAGGTATTTCTATGTTATTTACCTGTAGTTGGTATTCTATGACAGGTATTTCTATGTTATTTACCTGTAGTTGGTATTCTATGACAGGTATTTCTATCTTATTTACCTGTAGTTAGTATTCTATAACAGGTATTTCTATCTTATTTACCTGTAGCTGATATTCTATGACAGGTATTTCTATCTTATTTACCTGTAGTTGGTATTCTATGACAGGTATTTCTATCTTATTTACCTGTAGTTGGTATTTTATGACAGGTATTTCTATCTTATTTACCTGTAGTTAGTATTCTATGACAGGTATTTCTATCTTATTTACCTGTAGTTAGTATTCTATAACAGGTATTTCTATCTTATTTACCTGTAGCTGATATTCTATGACAGGTATTGCTATCTTAATTACCTGTAGTTGGTATTCTATGACAGGTATTTCTATCTTATTTACCTGTAGTTAGTATTCTATAACAGGTATTTCTATCTTATTTACCTGTAGTTGGTATTCTATGACAGGTATTTCTATGTTATTTACCTGTAGTTGGTATTCTATGACAGGTATTTCTATGTTATTTACCTGTAGTTGGTATTCTATGACAGGTATTTCTATCTTATTAACCTGTAGTTGGTATTTTATGACAGGTATTTCTATGATATTTACCTGTAGTTAGTATTCTATGACAGGTATTTCTATGATATTTACCTGTAGTTGGTATTTTATGACAGGTATTTCTATCTTATTTACCTGTAGTTGGTATTCTATAATAGGTATTTCTTCCCCATCCTGAGGTCCAAACTGCCGTCTGACTGCTGAATATCTAATAGCTATAGGTGTACACAGTTTTAGATTACATGTGGAAAATCCTGTTATACCAACTCTACCCGTCGATAAAACTCCAAGTGATGCTCCAAATCTTTTGTTTGGGTCCTTAAGAAAATAATTCTTGAATAACTATGTTAATTCTTAAGCTTGTGTACAAAGACTATAAAATTAGGGTTAGGGTTATGGTTTTTAAAGCAACTTTCAAAAATATTTGAGATGTATCATGGCAGTCAATTTTATTGGTGGAGAAAACCACAGAAATGTCGTAAATCTCTGACCAATTTTATCACATAATGTTGTATCGAGTACACCTCACCATGAGAGGAACTGGAACTCACTACGTTAGTGGTGATAGGCACTGATTATATAGGTAGTTCAAGTTGTAAATCCAACTACCATACGATCACGACCATGATGCCCCCTCTCAATTTGGCAAAGACAGACAACAGTACACACCAAACATGTTTTACTTTAAGTTGAGAGCAATAAGCAACAGTACAAAACTGGACCTTTATTCTTTAACAAGACATAAGTGTGCTTCGTCACTGACACAGTTTATTAAATATATTATTTACCGAAATTTACAGTTCCTTACTCATGTAATTATTAATAAAACCAAGATCCCTCAGGCATAGATAACTGTAGCACATTTTGGCTATCCTTCTTAGGCCTTTTGAGTCGGGCATATATAACCATAGCAGATTTTGGCTATCCTTCTTAGGCCTTTTGAGTCGGGCATATATAACCATAGCAGATTTTGGCTATCCTTCTTAGGCCTTTTGATTCAGGCATAGATAACCGTAGCAGATTTTGGCTATCCTTCTTAGGCCTTTTGAGTCGGGCATAGATAACCATAGCAGATTTTGGCTATCCTTCGTAGGCCTTTTGAGTCGGGCATAGATAACTGTAGCAGATTTTGGCTATCCTTCTTAGGCCTTTTGAGTCAGGCATGGATAACCGTAGCAGATTTTGGCTATCCTTCTTAGACCTTTTGAGTCAGGCATAGATAACTGTAGCAGATTTTGGCTATCCTTCTTAGGCCTTTTGAGTCAGGCATAGATAATCGTAGCAGATTTTGGCTATCCTTCTTAGGCCTTTTGAGTCAGGCATAGATAATCGTAGCAGATTTTGGCTATCCTTCTTAGGCCTTTTGAGTCAGGCATGGATAACTGTAGCAGATTTTGGCTATCCTTCTTAGGCCTTTTGAGTCAGGCATGGATAACCATAGCAGATTTTGGCTATCCTTCTTAGGCCTTTTGAGTCAGGCATAGATAAGCGTAGCAGATTTTGGCTATCCTTCTTGGGCCTTTTGAGTCAGGCATAGATAATCGTAGCAGATTTTGGCTATCCTTCTTAGGCCTTATGAGTCAGGCATAGATAATCATAGCAGATTTTGGCTATCCTTCTTAGGCCTTTTGAGTCAGGCATAGATAATCGTAGCAGATTTTGGCTATCCTTCTTAGGCCTTATGAGTCAGGCATTGATAATCGTAGCAGATTTTGGCTATCCTTCTTAGGCCTTTTGAGTCAGGCATAGATAATCGTAGCAGATTTTGGCTATCCTTCTTAGGCCTTATGAGTCAGGCATAGATAATCGTAGCAGAATTTGGCTATTCTTCTTAGGCCTTATGAGTCAGGCATAGATAATTGTAGCAGATTTTGGCTATCCTTCTTAGGCCTTTTGAGTCAGGCATAGATAATCATAGCAGATTTTGGCTATCCTTCTTAGGCCTTTTGAGTCAGGCATAGATAATCATAGCAGATTTTGGCTATCCTTCTTAGGCCTTAGGAGTCAGGTATAGATAATCGTAGCAGATTCTGGCTATCCTTCTTAGGCCTTTTGAGTTTTTTGGCTATCCTTCTTAGGCCTCTTGAGTTTTTGGCTGTCATTCTTAGGCCTTTTAAGTTTTTGGCTATCCTTCTTAGGCCTTTTAAGTTTTTGGCTATCCTTCTTAGGCCTTTTGAGTTTTTGGCTATCCTTCTTAGGCCTTTTGAGTTTTTGGCTGTCCTTCTTAGGCCTTTTGAGTTTTTGGCTATCCTTCTTAGGCCTTTTGAGTTTTTGGCTATCCTTCTTAGGCCTTTTGAGTTTTTGGCTATCCTTCTTAGGTCTTTTAAGTTTTTGGCTATCCTTCTTAGGCCTTTTGAGTTTTTGGCTATCATTCTTAGGCCTTTTGAGTTTTTGGCTATCATTCTTAGGCCTTTTGAGTTTTTGGCTATCCTTCTTAGGTCTTTTAAGTTTTTGGCTATCCTTCTTAGGCCTTTTGAGTTTTTGGCTATCATTCTTAGGCCTTTTGAGTTTTTGGCTGTCATTCTTAGGCCTTTTGAGTTTTTGGCTGTCCTTCTTAGGCCTTTTGAGTTTTTGGCTATCCTTCTTAGGCCTTTTGAGATTTTGGCTATCCTTAGGCCTTTAAGTTTTTGGCTATCCTTCTTAGGCCTTTTGAGTTTTTGGCTGTTCTTCTTAGGCCTTTTGAGTTTTTGGCTATCCTTCTTAGGCCTTTTGAGTTTTTGGCTATCCTTCTTAGGCCTTTTGAGTTTTTGGCTGTCCTTCTTGAGCCTTTTAAGTTTTTGGCTGTCCTTCTTAGGCCTTTTGAGTTTTTGGCTGTCCTTCTTAGGCCTTTTGAGTGTTTGGCTGTCCTTCTGAGGCCTTTCGAGTTTTTGGCTGTCATTCTTAGGCCTTTTGAGTTTTTGGCTGTCCTTCTTAGGCCTTTTGAGTTTTTGGCTATCCTTCTTAGGCCTTTTGCGATTTTGGCTATTCTTCTTAGGCCTTTTGAGTTTTTGGCTGTCCTTCTTAGGCCTCTTGAGTTTTTTTTTGCTCCTAAAGACTTTTTAACTATTTGGATTTCAAATATTTTGGCATTAAGGGTACCTGGTGAAGGTTATTCCAGAAACGTGTCATGTGTACTAAATTAGTTATCTACCTTTTTATTCTATGTTTTGAAACGACACATGTCTTACATGACATGGCTTTGTACAAGAAGAGTGTCAAGATACCAAAAGGGTAAGCAGAAGCCGTAAATCGAAGGAGAGACAACACAATGGCCAAAAGAACTAATGGGCTGTTTCGTTCACCTTTCATTCTGCTTTGAGGAAACTTAATACAGAACCTTCCATACATGTAGATGCTTCCTACCAAGTTTCGGTTCAATTGGCTAAGCAGTTTCAGAGGAGAAGATTTTTTAGAAATCGACCAATCAGAAACAAGAATTACCTGTGGCAGCCATGTTTGTTAACCGATCGGGACAAAATGAGCAATCTTCATAGAGGACATTCCATAGATGCTTCCTACCAAGTTTCGGTGGTAGCCATGCTTGTTAACCGATCGGGACGAAATGGGCAATCTTCATAGAGGACCTTCTATAGAAGCTTTCTAGCAAGTTTCAGTTCATTTGGCTGAGGGGTTTCAGAGGAGAAGATTAAAATGTGAAAAGTTAATGGACGACGGATGGCAAAAGTTCACATTGCCTTTGGCAAGGTGAGCTAATAATAAAAAGGACAAAAGGAAAAACAATGATCCACAAAACAGTACACAGAAAACTAAAGATCAAGAATCCCACTAAAAACCTGAGTGAAGTCATGTGCTTCAGAAGGGTAGGCAGTTCTTTCTCCACTAGTGGACCCGTGGTGATACTCTAGTTACAAACACAGTGATAAGTCATGAATGAGGAAAGGACTGTGATTTATATTATTTACAGACCTTGTATGGTGTAACATAAGTTCCGTCTTCTAATACATCACCAGTTCTATTTAACAAATATTCTCTAGGAATTCTGTAATCGTTGAACTGCATGAACCTGATAATATACAAAGATGTTACAATACTACATATACAGTACTGTATAATGGTCACATACTACAAAATGTTAATAATCTTAAAGAATGAATTATGTCAATATTTTCTTTTCTCTGTCACCGACAAGATTTTTATTGGACTTTTTTTTTTTTTTTTTTTTTTTTTATTTGTTTCTTCAATAGTCAGGAATTTACATTCATAAAAAAGCCCATACATTACCACCTGACATGGATGTACAAGGATTTACAACATAATTATTATGTGAATATTGCATTTTTATAGGTTAATTAATAAGCAAAATATGACATGAATAAATAAATCAATTGAGACACATTCATTCTTTCACATTCTCTCTCTCCCTTTCATCAACAAAACACCCATTCCTTTACAATATCTGTCTTCGATTTTTATTGGACTTAGCTATATATATAAATGAGTAACATTGAGTGTGTTTTATAAGGAGAAGGAACTGAAGCTAAATCATAATGTAAACAAAATGAGGTGAAACCACACATGTTTTCTACTGAAGCAGCGAACTCAAAACTTCTCACTACCTTATGGCTTATCTAAGATGCAATTTGTGATAAATCCATTCTTATTTGAACCTACAAAATTTTAATATTTTATATTTTATTATGACATATAATATTTTACCCATTATCAAGACCATTTAGTCCCAGTTTTTCACCCTGATCTCCGATGATGACACCTGGGTAACTTCTCAGTGTTCCGGGGTCCCTAATTGGTACAACAAAGGAATGTAGACCATGACATTTTCCATCTGGTGTATATAACTGGGCATATGTCAGAGCATGGGTGGCACTTTTACCCATGTTTCCTGACCAAATCTTTGTTGCTTCAAAGTCTGGCGTATTGAAAACAAATTCCTGAAATTAACAAAATTAATGATTTTAGCATGTAAATCAAATAATGAGATTCAGACATAAGATTTGATGTGATGTCAACAGATATCAAATAAACGTTAGAAAATACCGAAGGGCAATCAAAAATGGGTAATCTAGAGAAACTGACAACACTGGTCACACATTACAGCAAAATTAAATCTTTATATCACAATGTTGTATCATGCCAAATATAATTTCCTTTCCGCTAGAAGTTCCTAAAAAGGAAATTGGTATAAAATTTTCTCCATTGCAGCATATTTTAATCTAGGGGGTTTGGACCGCATATACCCTAGGGTCTAAATACGCTTGGTTGATCTTTACTACAATTTTTTTTGTAACAGGTTCATGTTTATCTATGTTACTTGCATTTATATGTACATACTGGTGACAAACACATTTATATGTACATACTGGTGACAAACACATTTATATGTACATACTGGTGACAAACACATTTATATGTACATACTGGTGACAAACACATTTATATGTACATACTGGTGCCAAACACATTTATATGTACATACTGGTGCCAAACACATTTATATGTACATACTGGTGCCAAACATTTATATGTACATACTGGTGCCAAACATTTATATGTACATACTGGTGCCAAACACATTTATATGTACATACTGGTGCCAAACATTTATATGTACATACTGGTGCCAAACATCTATATGTACATACTGGTGCCAAACATTTATATGTACATACTGGTGCCAAACACATTTATATGTACATACTGGTGCCAAACATTTATATGTACATACTGGTGCCAAACATTTATATGTACATACTGGTGCCAAACATTTATATGTACATACTGGTGCCAAACATTTATATGTACATACTGGTGCCAAACATTTATATGTACATACTGGTGCCAAACACATTTATATGTAATACTGGTGCCAAATACATCTATATCTACATACTGGTGCCAAACACATTTAAATGTACACACTGGTGCCAAACACATGTATATGTACATACTGGTGCCAAACACATTTATATGTATACTGGTGCCAAACACATTTATATGTACATACTGGTGCCAAACACATCTATATGTACATACTGGTGCCAAACACATTTATATGTACATACTGGTGCTAAACACAATTTATATGTACATACTGGTGCCAAACACATTTATATGTATACTGGTGCCAAACACATTTATATGTACATACTGGTGCCAAACACATTTATATGTACATACTGGTGCCAAACACATTTATATGTACATACTGGTGCCAAACACATTTATATGTACATACTGGTGCCAAACACATTTATATGTACATACTGGTGCCAAACATCTATATGTACATACTGGTGCCAAACATTTATATGTACATACTGGTGCCAAACATTTATATGTACATACTGGTGCCAAACATTTATATGTACATACTGGTGCCAAACATTTATATGTACATACTGGTGCCAAACATTTATATGTACATACTGGTGCCAAACACATTTATATGTAATACTGGTGCCAAACATTTATATGTACATACTGGTGCCAAACATTTATATGTACATACTGGTGCCAAACATTTATATGTACATACTGGTGCCAAACATTTATATGTACATACTGGTGCCAAACACATTTATATGTATACTGGTGCCAAACACATGTATATGTACATACTGGTGCCAAACATTTATATGTACATACTGGTGCCAAACATTTATATGTACATACTGGTGCCAAACATTTATATGTACATACTGGTGCCAAACACATTTATATGTATACTGGTGCCAAACACATGTATATGTACATACTGGTGCCAAACACATTTATATGTACATACTGGTGCCAAACACATTTATATGTACACACTGGTGCTAAACACATTTATATGTACATACTGGTGCCAAACATTTATATGTACATACTGGTGCTAAACACATTTATATGTACATACTGGTGCCAAACACATTTATATGTACATACTGGTGCCAAACACATTTATATGTACATACTGGTGTCAAACATTTACATGTACATACTGGTGCCAAAACACATGTATATGTACATACTGGTGCCAAACATTTATATGTACATACTGGTGCTAAACACATTTATATGTACATACTGGTGCCAAACACATTTATATGTACATACTGGTGCCAGACACAATTTATATGTACATACTGGTGCTAAACACAATTTATATGTACATACTGGTGCCAAACACAATTCATATGTACATACTGGTGCCAAACACATTTATATGTACATACTGGTGCCAAACACATTTATATGTACATACTGGTGCCAAACACAATTTACATATCAGATGATGTTTGTGTCATTCAGCAGTAATTTGACAGGTGCCACTAGTGGAGCAGAGATTTCCAGAGCACCTGAGCTTACCCCATATTTTTACTGGGTGTTTTATGGACCACTGTCTTTTTGTGTTTTGTTTCTTTTGGTCTTTGTATTGTCTGTTCTTCGATATATAGATTCTAGTTATCCCTTTAGCATATTCCAACCTTTCTTTGTGCAAACTTCAATCTCCACATCAATCTTCATATCAAATTTAGTGAGGACGACGCATTTCTAGAATAATCTTCATTGGGTACTCTCAAAGCCATAATATTTGAAAGCCATATAATCTACAGGTATTTGGGAGCCTAAACAGATAGCCGGCTAAGATCACCCATGCCGGAGGGAGGAGAACCTTAGCATTAATAATAATAATTAAATGATTTAGGAACTGTAAAATTAGATAAAAAAATATATCTACCATGCCTGTGCAGAAGAACTGACTACTGGGCGGATGATACCCTCGGAGCTAATAGTCCACCAGTAGAGGTATCCACCCAGTGGTAGTAATTAAAACGTAGATATCAAATTGGTGTGCAGGACACCTTAATGAAATAATTAACCTTTATCAGGTAGCTCAAAGACATAATATTTGAAAGCCAAATAATTTAAAGGTATTAGGGAGAAGGAAAATCAATGGACAAAAACAGGACAGCCAAAATCAGTTATGGTCACATATGTCTGAGGAAGGAGAACCTTAGTTTTAAAAAATGTTACATTAGAATTGCTGTGTGTTTTAGGGTATAATGACTTTTACCTGTGTTTTAGGGTATAATGATTTTTAACTGTGTTTTAGGGTATAATGATTTTTACTTGTGTTTTAGGGTATAATGATTTTTAACTGTGTTTTAGGGTATAATGATTTTTACCTGTGTTTTAGGGTACAATGATTTTTAACTGTGTTTTAGGGTATAATGATTTTTACCTGTGTTTTAGGGTCAAAGGTTGCTGTTGTTCTCATAGCTTTTGTGTTACTACCATGACTCAGCTCTGTCAGTGAAAAACAACCAAAATACTGAAATAAAACAAAATAAATGTTAAAATAACCAAGAATTAATTTTCTATTTGAATAAATTACAACCACAATATGATCTATTATGTTATACATGTAGTTTGAAGATTAGCCATACATTAGAATTTCATAGTATATATAAATAATTGTACATTAAATTAATACTGGGGATCAACCAACGGAACACTCGAAAATAACCACATTCAACACCTTATATATATAATTCAGGTTAACAGTTGTATTACAATATAATGGCTATTCTGAATTAAGAGAGTAATTTGAAAAAGCAGCTGTCTAGTTTTTAATACTCAGACTATACTGTTGAATTACTTTAGACAATACTCAGACTATACTGTTGAATTACTTTAGACAATATTCAGACTATACTGTTGAATTACTTTAGACAACCAAGAATTCTATCATTTTTGTACATGCATATAATTAATTTCTGTATTTTATTTCTACTTTGGAATACAGTCAAAAGAATAAAATAAAAATCAATAATGTACCTCGAATGACTTTAATTTTTTAGCTATTTCTGCATGTCTAGATGATCCTGTTGATTCTATATTGACAGCAGTAAATTCAACAGTCAACTGATACTTTGCCATCAATGCCCAGTCATACATTCCAAGGCAATCAGTAAAGATTTTATGTCTCATTGGGTTAACAAATACTGCATCATCATTGACCATGTCATATTCAAATAATCGTTTAACTCTTAAAAATGTCTTCCTTCTTTGTTCTTCCAATGATTCCGTCACCATGGACTGAGAAAATATTGGATCTTGTTCGAAAGTTGTCCAGATCTTGTTCTGCAAATATATATTTTGAAATGGGATCATTCATGGCTACATATAATATATGGGTTAGGATTATGGTGTTTAACGCCAATTTCAAAAATATTTCAGTTATATCGTGGCGGTCAGTTTAATGGAGGAAAGTGGAGTATCCGGAGAAAACCACCAACCTACTGCAAATCATTGACAAACTTTATCACATAATGTTGTATCGAGTACACCTCATTTGAGCGAGATTCGTACTCACAATGTTAGTGGTGATGGGCACCGATTGATTAGGTAGTAATAAATCCTACTACCATACGATCACGACCACGACGGCCCCTCATGACTCTGAAAATGTGAAGTATTTAGTAATGTAAGTAATGTAATTAAAACCACACTCAATTACAGATGGGCTAAGGTTTATCTTTTCAATACAAATTATTCACAAATTTTAACATGACCTCCTTCTTTCACTTTGTTAACAAACGAGCGAGTTATCCCTTTGGTATAATCTCATTAGCACATGTACTTAGTGAACAAACATACGACAAAACAAATGTACTTTGTGAACAAACACATGACAAAACAAATGTACTTTGTGAACAAACATACGACAAAACAAATGTACTTTGTGAACAAACACATGACAAAACAAATGTACTTTCTGAACAAACATACGACAAAACAAATGTACTTTGTGAACAAACACATGACAAAACAAATGTACTTTGTGAACAAACATACGACAAACAAATGTACTTTGTGAACAAACACATGACAAAACAAATGTACTTTCTGAACAAACACATGACAAAACAAATGTACTTAGTGAACAAACATACGACAAAACAAATGTACTTTGTGAACAAACACATGACAAAACAAATGTACTTAGTGAACAAACATACGACAAAACAAATGTACTTTGTGAACAAACACATGACAAAACAAATGTACTTAGTGAACAAACATACGACAAACAAATGTACTTTGTGAACAAACACATGACAAAACAAATGTACTTTGTGAACAAACACATGACAAAACAAATGTACTTTCTGAACAAACATACGACAAAACAAATGTACTTTGTGAACAAACACATGACAAAACAAATGTACTTTGTGAACAAACACATGACAAAACAAATGTACTTTCTGAACAAACATACGACAAAACAAATGTACTTTATGAACAAACACATGACAAAACAAATATATTTTCTGAACAAACATACGACAAAACAAATGTACTTTGTGAACAAACATACGACAAACAAATGTACTTTGTGAACAAACACATGACAAAACAAATGTACTTTGTGAACAAACACATGACAAAACAAATGTACTTAGTGAACAAACATACGACAAAACAAATGTACTTTGTGAACAAACACATGACAAAACAAATGTACTTAGTGAACAAACATACGACAAAACAAATGTACTTTGTGAACAAACACATGACAAAACAAATGTACTTAGTGAACAAACATACGACAAAACAAATGTACTTTGTGAACAAACACATGACAAAACAAATGTACTTAGTGAACAAACATACGACAAACAAATGTACTTTGTGAACAAACACATGACAAAACAAATGTACTTTGTGAACAAACACATGACAAAACAAATGTACTTAGTGAATAAACATACGACAAACAAATGTACTTTGTGAACAAACACATGACAAAACAAATGTACTTTGTGAACAAACATACGACAAAACAAATGTACTTTGTGAACAAACACATGACAAAACAAATGTACTTAGTGAACAAACATACGACAAACAAATGTACTTTGTGAACAAACACATGACAAAACAAATGTACTTTGTGAACAAACATACGACAAAACAAATGTACTTTGTGAACAAACACATGACAAAACAAATGTACTTTGTGAACAAACACATGACAAAACAAATGTACTTTCTGAACAAACATACGACAAAACAAATGTACTTTGTGAACAAACACATGACAAAACAAATATACTTTCTGAACAAACATACGACAAAACAAATGTACTTTGTGAACAAACACATGACAAAACAAATGTATTTTGTGAACAAACACATGACAAAACAAATGTACTTTGTGAACAAACACATGACAAAACAAATGCACTTTCTGAACAAACACATGACAAAACAAATGCACTTTCTGAACAAACACATGACAAAATAAATGTACTTTGTGAACAAACACACGACAAAACAAATGTACTTTCTGAATAAACACATGACAAGACAAATGTACTTTGTGAACTACTAATTTATTTGATAACAGATTAAAATATAACCTATGGAATTACAGTCAAGTATATGTGCTATAACAAGAGCTTTGCAAATAACATAAAGGGCGTAGGGTCCCGATGTTAATGGGGATATGTGTCCTCCATTTTGAAAAGGGGACAACAAACTATGTTGACTATCCTGTTTAGTCTCTGCTTTTCTTGCTCCAAAAAACTTTTAAATTATTTGGGACTTCAAATATTTTGGTTTTGGGACTATCTGATGAAGGTTATTTCAGAAAGGCGTTGTGTGCACTAAA
This sequence comes from Bathymodiolus septemdierum, assembly GCA_963383655.1. NCBI lineage: Eukaryota > Metazoa > Mollusca > Bivalvia > Mytilida > Modiolidae > Bathymodiolus > Bathymodiolus septemdierum. The sequence goes on along the minus strand of OY726523.1, from coordinate 71,728,895 downwards.
TTAGATATCTACGAAATGTACCTAGTCCAATAACACAAAACATATCATTTCACGTTGATAATCGGCACCGAGAAAAATGTAATAAATGATCAAACATTGAATTTCGACTAAAAGCTAAAAAAAAAACAGATGCTCCCAGGAGCATGTAATCGCTCACCTGGATCAAAGCTGCTTTCAATAACAACACAACTGCACTGTGGTGGGAGAGAGCGACTGCCGTACACAATTTTAGAAGAAGACCATCCAATGACTATTCCATCAAAGTTTGGTTGAGATTGGCTCAGTAGTTTCAGAGGAGAAGATTTTTTTTAAATTTCATCCCCCCCTTTTTTCTATTTTTATTGGAAGTCGGGATCACCGGCCAAAATATTGGAAGGGGGCCATCCAAGGACCATTCCACCAAAGTTTGGTTGCAATTGGCCCAGTGGTTTCTGAGGAGAAGATTTTTATGTGAATTTCCCATAGGGTCCTATGTTAAGCTAACTTCAGCTGTGGGGGCCATCTTGGTCAAAGGGCTGAACCGCCGGACACATTTTTGGAAGAGAACCATCCAATGACTATTTCATCAAAATTTATTTCTTATTGAGCAAATGGTTTCAGACAAGAAGATTGTTATGGGAATTTCCCATAGGGTCCTATGTTAAATTAAGTTCAGCTGTGGTGGCCATCTTGGTCGGAGGTCTTAAATGCCGGACACAATTTTGGAAGGTGACCATTTCAGCGAAGTTTGGTTGAGATTGGCTCAGTAGTTTCAGAGGAGAAGATTTTTTTAAATTTCATCCCCCCTTTTTTCTATTTTTAGCTTGGTGGCCATTTTGGTTGGAAGTCGGGATCACCGGACAAAAGAATGGAAGGGGGCCATCCAAGGACCATTCCACCAAAGTTTGGTTGCAATTGGCCCAGTGGTTTCTGAGGAGAAGATTTTTATGTGAATTTCCCATAGGGTCCTATGTTAAGCTAAGTTCGGCTGTGGGGGCCATCTTGGTCGAAGGGCCGAACCGCCGGATACATTTTTGTAAGAGAACCATCCAATGACTATTTCATCAAAATTTAGTTCTTATTGAGCAAATGGTTTCAGACAAGAAGATTGTTATGGGAATTTCCCATAGGGTCCTATGTTAAATTAAGTTCAGCTGTGGTGGCCATCTTGGTCGAAGGTCTGAAATGCCAGACACATTTTTGGAAGGGGACCACCCAAGGATCATTTCAGTAAAGTTTGGTTGAGATTGGCTCTGTAGTTTCAGAGAAGATTTTTTTTTAATTTCATCCCCCCTTTTTCTATTTTTTGTTTGGCGGCCATTTTGGTTGGAAGTCGGGATCACCGGACACAATTTTGGAAGGGGGCCGTCCAAGGACCATTCCACCAAAGTTTGGTTGCAATTGGCCCTGTGGTTTCTGGCCGAACCGCCGGACACATTTTTGGAAGAGAACCATCCAATGACTATTTCATCAAAATTTAGTTCTTATTGAGCAAATGGTTTCAGACAAGAAGATTGCTATGGGAATATCCCATAGGGTTCTATGTTAAATTAAGTTCGGCTGTGGCGACCATCTTGGTCGAAGGTCTGAAATGCCGGACACAATTTTGGAAGGCGACCATTTCAGCGAAGTTTGGTTGAGATTGGCTCAGTAGTTTCAGAGGAGAAGATTTTTTTTTAAATTTCATCCCCCCTTTTTTCTATTTTTTGTTTGGCGGCCATTTTGGTTGGAAGTCGGGATCACCGGACACAATTTTGGAAGGGGGCCGTCCAAGGACCATTCCACCAATGTTTGGTTGCAATTGGCCCTGTGGTTTCTGCACGAAACGCCGGACACATTTTTGGAAGAGAACCATCCAATGACTATTTCATCAAAATTTAGTTCTTATTGAGCAAATGGTTTCAGACAAGAAGATTGCTATGGGAATATCCCATAGGGTTCTATGTTAAATTAAGTTCGGCTGTGGCGACCATCTTGGTCGGAGGTCTGAAATGCCGGACACAATTTTGGAAGGGGACCATTTCAGCAGTTTGGTTGAGATTGGCTCAGTAGTTTCAGAGAAGATTTTTTTTAATTTCATCCCCCCTTTTTCTATTTTTAGCTTGGCGGCCATCTTGGTTGGAAGTCGGGATCACCGGACACAATTTTGGAAGGAGGCCATCCAAGGACCATTCCACCAAAGTTTGGTTGCAATTGGCCCAGTGGTTTCTGAGGAGAAGATTTTTATGTGAATTTCCCATAGGGTTCTATGTTAAGCTAAGTTCGGCTGTGGCGGCCATCTTGGTCGGAGGTCTGAAATGCCTGACAGAATTTTGGAAGGGGACCATTTCAGCAGTTTGGTTGAGATTGGCTCAGTAGTTTCAGAGAAGATTTTTTTTTAATTTCATCCCCCCTTTTTTCTATTTTTAGCTTGGCGGCCAAAACTTCAAAACATGAGTATAAAACATCGTTTGGCGAGATTCGACCAAAAAACATAGATTTTCGTTGGGGTTTTTTGTGTGCAGCTTGTCTCCCAGTATCATTAATTATGCATGTCCCAATTTCCGAACTTCACGCGAAATGACACTTCAGTATATATGAGTTTGAACTCTCAACGCTTCCTTCAACTCCATCCAACGGTCATGTTGGTGGTCTATGTTAATCCTTGTTTTATTATACTTTCCAGTTTCTTTTTCTAGCAAAATCAGTGAGAATTCTCGTACGATCGAGGTCGGTTGACTATTTTTTTTTTCAGCAGAAACAGATGCGTAGTAAAAAGTCACCTAATAAGGTCATATGAATAGGGACGTATATTGTCGTACAGACTGGAATTTATGTTCGAGATGTGTTTTCATGATAATAAAAGAGAATGGATGGACTTTTTACTTTAAACCTCGATAATTAGTGTTAATGTATGTTTTTAATGTACTCATTGCAAAAAAAAACATCTGGACAAAAAAAATCACCAAAAATCAACGACATTATCTCTTTTTCAAGCAGAAATCATGTAACGGTTAACTAGCTATACAGAAGGTCAAGGTGGTCGTGCATAATTCATTCTTACACACATAGTATGTCGTGGGGCTTAAAATATAGATATGTATGGTTTTAATAATAGCTACTAAAAGATCATATAACGGCTTAAATTTAATCGTAAAACAAAGCACAAACATTTAGACAATTTATCATCTATTGTATTTTTGTGAAAGCAGACAATTGTTATTGATTTTGCAAACGAAGACATTACGTAATGCATGTGACCGTCGTACCGTGGTCGTGATCGCGTGGTAGTTGGATTTACAACTATGCCTGTGCAATCAGTACCTATCAACTCTAAAATTGCGAGTTCGAACCTCGTTCATAGCGAGGTGTACTCGATACAACATTAGGTGATAAAGTTTGTCAGTGACTTGCGGCAGGTCGGTGCTTTTCTCCACGAAAAAATCTGACCGTCGCGATGTAATTAAAATATTGTTGAAAGTGGCGTTAAACACCATAACCCTAACCATAACCCCATAATTCACAGAGAGCTAGCCAATCAAAAGTCGACTTTCTGTGGCCATTGATTGTTGGAAGGCAGCTATTGACCAATCAACATTCTACTTTGTAAGACGTTACGCGCGCTATTGGTGATACTTTTAAGAGAACGTCAGATATATATATATATACAGTGTATGTTTATTATAATTATATACGACCTTATACAGTGTTTATATTTATTTCACAAGAACTAGATAATATATATATAAGTCACGATAAACACAGAAAATATTTTATTTCCTCATTCATGACTTATCACCGGGTTTGTAACTAGATTAACACTACGGGTACCACTGACTAGTGCAGCGGAGTACCATTCCGGAGCACCAGAGTTCATCCTCGGTTTTTAGTGGGGTTCGTGTTACTCGATCTTTAATTGTATGTGTATGTTTTGTAGATCGTTGTTTGTCCTTTTGTCCTTTTTCTTTTGGCCATTGTGTTGTCGATATACGGATTCTGATTACCCCTTTGGTATCTTCAGACTCTTCTTACAAGATGGGAGGTATAAGCAAAAACATGTGTTTGCTTTAAAACATTGATAATTAAGACTGTTGATTGGTATTTAACAAATACATGTATCTTCCATCTTCTTGATTATTTCAACATTAATTGGGTGGCTTTATTATGTAAATAGTGTCACTTTAGTAAGAAAATTGTGCACCCTGAGATCGTCAGACTGATTACATTCATATTAACGGATTCAGTATATCTATAAATTGAGAATGGTAAGATTCGGTCCCCAAGCCAGCTGGTCAGTATGCATACTGTTACAGATACTATCTATATAAAAATTCACCTTAAATCTCAAAATGTCTTCCCCATCCATAAAAATTCTCATCTTTCTCCAGTCAAATGATGCCTTCTTTCTGTAAATATCTAATGGACCATGTTTTGGTTGTCGGAGTATTTCTAAATCATACAAATCTTTCTCCATTGCACTAAAATCTGTGTCTGGTACGACGACTGAAGGATCAAACTGGGTTGAGGTAGGATTCTAAATCATACAAATCTTTCTCCATTGCACTAGAATCTGTGTCTGGTACGACGACTGAAGGATCAAGTTGACCATGGATCCTGCTTTAAGTCAACAGATTTTATATTCATTTTTAACAGTAAGGTTAGTATAAAAATAAAATGAGATCGTATCTCGTCTACTTCTACCAAATACTGCTGACCGTCTTCAACAAGTTCATGTCAGAGTCTGCACATGCCAATTGAAAAAGATTAAACTATTTACATTTTTTTTTTATCTCGATATGTATAATTCGATAAGTGCAAAACGTGTCTTATGGTGAATAAGAATATTTATAACTGTCAATCACGACGCCTGATAAAAGGAAGAATAATCAATTACAGAATATACAGAATGATTATCATAATATCATTCAAATTAAAATTTATCACGTGACTGGAGTTTCAAGTTGGGTAGATTGTTCATCAGATTTGTCAAATAATTGCCTACAATACGGAATTTCAATGTGACCGTCAACGATTTGATAATTAAAAGTTATTGAATTCACCGAACTCATGTTGATCTAAATTTGAAATCGTGTGAATGCAAACATGGGAACTGTTAATTGTGATTGTTGTCTACTTGCAGGAGACATTAAATAACTGCATCAGGCAGAAATAACATAACACAAAGAAACTATCTACCTGTATTCTTATCTATATATATAATCACGACAGACACAACATCCGGAGTGTATAATTAATATGTGCGCGTGTGTTGCATGCGAGGATCATTATACATTCTAGAATAGATTTAAACAAATGAATTCATCAACATCCCCCTTTCTTTTAGGAAAATAATTTCGCATCAAATTAATTTAAGCTTAAAATTAAATCTATGAATTTCAGACAAACATCGAGGAAGAAATATTAAAGTCAATCAGTTAATTCACTAAAACTTTGAAATCACTGTTCATTTAGTTACTATAAACTATTGGAATGGCAACACAAATGAAAAATGAAACTACTATTATGCTAGTCTATACTAAAATGAAAACATTATTTACAGTTAATATTTGATATAGTCATCAAGATACTTCGGCGGTTTAGTCGCACGTTTTGGTCGGACTTCGGGTTGTTAAATGTTAATGTCATCACTATTTCGGCAAATGTCATTTCTCTCATGGTTCTCGGTGTTCACAGGTTTTCAGTAGTAACACTTCGAGTTGGTGATCGGTCACGTATGTTAGCGGTAATGTCAGTGGGTCTAATTTTGACACGATTTCGGCGATATTTAACACCATCTTCATTTTGCACAATGTAAGACCTTGGATTATATTGATCGATTATATAAGTGAGTTGTCTAATCTCAAATCAGAATAAAAAAAACAATATGAAGAATTTTGGAAAATAAACATAAAGAGAAGCTCTAAATTAGACATTTATTCATCCTTTAAAAGCTCTTTTTTGTGCAGAATTCTACCTATTTACAACAAAAAATGAAAATAAAAGAAAAAGCCTAACAAGACTGAGAATAAGTGGACATACCCTAGAAATTGAAAGAGGGAGATATAAGAAACTTGAAAGAGAAGACCGGCTATGCAAAATCTGCCTTAAAATAGAAGATGAACCACATTTTCTCCTAGACTGCAACTTATTTAAAATAAATAATGATAAAATTAGATTATTCATGGAAAAGGAGGTTCCAATTTTTTTAATTTATGGACATTAAACCACAGGCGCTCGTGGCACGGACCATCCCCCCTTTTTCTAACTTTCTGTTTTACTGAATTAGAATCATTTTCAATACTGTGTACTGCCATATATTTTCTTTAATATTATTGATTATTGTTTATTGCTTTATTAACTTTATTTGATGTTTGATTGTTATGCTCATATGGACCGCCAATTCGTAAATAAAAATCTTATCTTATCTTATCTTCTATTTACAGATTAATACATGGGTATTTCCATATTCTGTCCTGATTATATATATTTATTACATACTTAGATCAAATAAAGGCATTTTGTATGACCAATATGACCGGAAGTAAACTGTCCATATTTTCACACCCCGAGAAAATAACCGGTTATTGGCACAGGCGCTCGTGGCTCGGACTTACCACCCCCCTTTTTTCTAACTTTCTGTTTACAAATTTATTTTCAATGAAATTTCTTTATTTCTTTATTATTTCATCTCTTTTTCCTTATTTTAACTTGTTCGTGTCAATATTCATACAATCTTATGTTAACATCAAATTGCATGTGTCGACCCTACTTGTGGATTATTAGTATCTACATAGGGTCGACACATGCAATTTGATGTTAACATAAGATTGTATGAATATTGACATGAACAAGTTAAAATAAGGAAAAAGAGATGAAATAATAAAGAAATAAAGAAATTTTATTAAAAATAAATTTGTAAACAGAAAGTTAGAAAAAAGGGGGGTGGTAAGTCTGTGGTTATTGGATTACTACAAGATCATTTCCATATCGAGACCAATATGGGTGTCTCTTTTCTAGATGTCGGAAGTATGTAATAAATAGTTTAATACATGGGCATTTCCATATTGGCCTGGTTATCATCGGGATGATAACCAGGCCACTATGGAAATACCCATGTTAGGCATACATGTATTAATCTGTAAATAATCAGGACAGACACAACATCCGGAGTGTATAATTAATATGCGCGCGTGTGTTGCACGTGAGGATCATTATAAATTCTAGAATATATTTAAACAAATGAATTCATCAACAGGAACCTCGAGTTTAGAAGATAGATATTATAAGGTTTGTCAATAGAATTTCCTCTAAAATAATTGCATACAATGCGGAAATTCAATGTGACCGTCAACGATTTGATAATTAAAAGTTATTATTGATTTCCGCAAAGCCGTATTTTAGTCTGCGCACCTAACGATTTCGAGGGCGACTACATTGTGAAAAAACGGTTTCTCGATGTAAATTTGGTGTCGAAAAAAAGATAAATCATTATTCTTTTCAACGATGTAAAAATTGTAAAATAACAAGAACAATAAATGATAAAACGAATCGAAAAAAATGTACATACCCTACGTTTTGTAGGTGATGTTGACGTCATGTTTTATAAGTCTGCGCACCACTTCCTGTACCAAGTATGGAGGGCTTGGAATCCAAACATTATGAGAAATGTCAGTGACTGATACGATATCGGGTAGGTTGGAGCTTGCTGTAGCAGACGATGTCTACATTAAAAACGGAAGAAATATTGGTGTGCAGGCTTTCAAGGTGGGGAGACATACAATAATTATCAGTATTATAAGAAGAGTTTGAAGATACAAAAAGCAAAGGCAAAGGGGTAAGTCAGAATCCGTATATCGAAAAAGTTAACAGTTAAGACCACCACAATTTTATTATTAATTTCTTTACTGTTGGTATTGTTCATTTTAAGTAGCAAAACATGGGTAATTTTGAAATAAACCAAATTCTTCTGCATCTGTAGGGTAGATATTAATTAGTTTCCGTTAATTGCTTTTTGCTTTTTTATTGTTTTGGTTTTTTTTTATCACTTTTTAATTGTTTTTTTTTTACTTCAGCTCTATATGAAAAAAGTAAAAAAAACAACAAAACAATGCTATTTCGATCATCTGACATCTTAAGGTGGGTCCTCCTATTAAATCATTTGATACATCAATAAACTGCCATATCTCAAATAGACCTATATTGTTGTCACTCCTTTTCCACTGCAGCAGGAAGCAGGCCCCCCTAATACACGATTAATGATTACTTTCCTATGTCGTGTAGTGGCGTACACGTTACTATCCTATGTATCGCGCTATCTCTGGGGGTCTTTAGGATGCAAATTACAATTTTAGATGCAAAGTTTAGTGGCAAATTTAATTCTCATTCAAAATTTATGTATAAACAATGTTTATTTAATTGTTACTTTAGGAGTGTAACAGTGATGAACAAAACAATGCACCAATGTACACAAGCTTTGAGATAACATTAAATTGCCCCAGAAAACAAAAACCAGTTCAGTGCTGTCTTCTGAGTACATAACAACCCATACTGACAATTGTATTTAAAATCGGGTGAAATTGTCCGACATATCTAAGATATTTTGACTTTAATAGTTTATCTGAATTGGCTTGCAGTTTTCCACTATAAAGAACAAAGAAGAAGAAGCAGACAATAAAAGGAATTTACACATTACATGTGTACAAACATTACATATGTACAAAAACAAAGGAACGAAATCGAATTCCTCTATGTATCAAAAGATACATATGGTCAGGAAAACAGAGGAAAACCCAAGGGTTAAAACTGGTCTGGTCGATCAAGTAAAATTCCTGGTAGAATTAAGTTATCACAGTAATCAACATGCGTCCATCTAGTCTTAAAGGTGAAAGCAGTTTCACTAAACTTCGTGAAATTAATGCTACAATGAAAAACCTAGACCAATATCTTGATCATCTAGTCACTGTTTAAAAAAGGCCGTTCACCACTGTTATGCCAGGACAGTCTTGAAATCCACCCTCCCAAGTCTCCCACAAATAACTAGATATGTTGGTTGGCGTCAAAGGTCACCAGAGAGAAATTTTAATTCTGAAGAATATGTTAAAGTTGAGAGAACAGTTGATGGTAGTACTAAAAGACAACCATACTACATATGTATTGTTCCCCGATCACAATCCGCACCTAGAACGATTCAGATGACCCAAAGCAAATATTCTGCATGAGATTGCATTTGAATATGAAGTGATGAATTCAACTTAACCACTAGAACCCTTGGTTTAGTAGCTTCATTGTTAAAATCAGCACTCTATCAGAGAAATCATGATAAGAACCACAAGCTCTGCATATACTCATGTGCTCCGGAAAGGTAAGCAGTTCCTGTTACACTAGTGATACCAGTCGTGTTACTCTTGTTACAAATCAGGTGATAAATAATGAATGAGGGAAGGACAGGATTGTGTCAGATTACGAAAAGTTTGAATATTCAGAAGTTACCAAAGTGGTAATCAGAAGTTACCAAAGCGGTAATCAGAAGTTACCAAAGCGGTAATCAGAAGTTACCAAAGTGGTAATCAGAAGTTACCAAAAGTGGTAATCAGAAGCCGTAATTCGAAGAACAATGCAATGGTCTGAAAGACAAATAATGATAAACATAACACAACACAATTAAATATTGAGCATCAAATCCCACTAAAAAATGGGAAAAAGGGGGGGTGGGTAGACTCAGATGCTCTCTAAGGGTAAACAGTTCCTGATCCACTAAAAACACAAAACACACATGTTACGCTTGTTACAAACACCAATGAGGAAAGGACAGGACTGTGATAAGGTATTATTTATGTGTCACTATTTGTGACAGATATTCCGATTACTTCAACTTGACCACTAGGAACAATTAGTTCAGCAGATTCTTTGATAGCAGCAGCCCTCTATCAAAGAAATCGTGATGGGAGCCATTAGCTATGTATGGTATATCGGATGTACTAAGCGATATACATATACTCGATATGTAGGCGCTGCTGGAATGTTGCTACATATAAATGTAAAGTTCACAATAAGAAATTGAAAGTATCTCTTTTGTCGTAAAGTTTAGATCTTAACCGGTCTTCAAAATCAATTTTGAGATGTAGGGCAAGGTATGAAGCAGACATATCTGTGGTATCCTTTATTTCAAGCTCAATAGGATAGATGGATCAACATAACCACCCAACCTAGAATTATTTAGTGAAATGACATTATCTATATAGATTAATTGTTTACCTGACAATACAATTAAAAATAATTGGATAATATTTAACATTTTCTCTTTAAATTTATATTTAATGTTTTAAAACAAATAATCAATGCACTCAAAGACTTTTTAAGACAACATTGTCTCTTTGTTATGGTGATAAATCTGTCTGTAGACTAGTCAGAATTATTGTTGTATTTAAGTTATTGTAATCCTTAAAGTGAGTGTCTACGATTTTTCATAATTTTTAAGTTTGACAACAACTTGAAAATAAGAGATAAACCAATACTATAGGCTCCCAGGAGCCTGTATAGCTCACCTGGGTATAATAACATCAGTCAATAAAACTTGATAACTTCGGTAAAAAAAATAACAAATGTAGCACTCGTCATTGCAGACCCCTTCTCCAAAAATATTTGGGCAGGGGTTCTCCCTTTAATGTAAGTTATCAAAATTGCTGTAAAAAAAAACATATATGTCAATGATTCTCAAAATTTTGCTTTTGCTACTTCACATTTTGTAATAGAGTTGCTTCCCTTTGATTATATGAGTAACCAATAGCAGTGAGTCAACAAAAAAATGCATTTCAAGAGGAATAACTCTTCACACAGTTGTTGCACATTTTCAACTGTGGGAATTTTTTTTGTAGATCTTGACATGCTGAACATTTTTGCAGTTTAAACTTTAGAACATCTTGATGAAAAAGAGCAATAACTCCAAAATGGGTAATGGGATTTACTTCAAAATTGCGGGGTAGGTAGATCTTGACATGCTGCAAATTTTTACAATTTAAACTTAACATCTATCTCTAATAGATTTTGAAATAAAGGACAAAAACTATTAAAATTTAGAAAATTTGATGAAAAAAGGGCAATAACTCCAAAATGGTTAATGGGATTTATTTCAAAATTGCAGGGTAGGTAGGTCTCGACATGGTGCACATTTATGCAATTTAAACTTAACATCCATCTCTTATAGTTTTTGAAATATAAGACGAAAAATATTAAAATTAAAAAATAAATTGATGAAAAAAGGGCAACAACTCCAAGATGGGTAATGGGATTTACTTCAAAATTGCAGGGTGAGTAGATCTTGACATACTGCACACAGTTGTTGCACATGTTCAACTGTGGAATTTTTTTGTAGATCTTGACATGCTGAACATTTTTGCAGTTTAAACTTTAGGAAAAGTATTAAAATTTTACAAATTTGATGAAAAAAGAGCAATAACTCCAAGATGGGTAATCAGATTTACTTCAAAATTGCAGGGTAGGTAAATCTTGCTGTGCTGATCATTTTTATCCCATGTCAGATTTTTGATATTATTAACGGTTTTTGAGTTATTACCCAAAACCTGCAATTTTACCATATGTTCTATTTTTAGTAACAGCGGCCATGTTGGTTGGTGCACAGCATCATCGGACACATTTTTGAGACTAGACACCCTAGTGATGATTCAGACCAAGTTTGGTTTCCATTGGTCTAGTACTTTCAGAGAAGATTTTTTAAAAAGTTTACGACGGACGATGACAACGGATGCCAAGTGATGGCAATAGCTCACCTGACCAAATAATCATCTCAAAATTAAACAAATTACTTCTGATCGTCTGCTGGCCAAGCTCATTAATTAATCTTGACCCAGTATAATACACAACACATTGACCCAGATTTATCAAAACAAAGACATGGATGATCTATCTTTAGACTAAAATGTATAATTCATACATGTTTAATGATAAATTACACATATTTACCTATAAGAACACAATTTATCAATCAAAACTCAAATTATTAGCCATTTTCGGTCAGTCGGTTTTCTTCCACGATTAGATTTTCTGATAGAAGACATTTTCATCAACAAACCGATTCCGTGTGCACAGTTCATCATACAGAGGCGGGGTTATCTTGATTGACTTGAATTAGAGTAGCCCAGACACAAATTGCTTACGAACACGTTTTCCCGGAAATATTTCCTGAAAACCACTTTTCGGTGTTTTTGGCTGTTTTAGATGAATTTTTACTCACATCTGTTCATGCTTGGGAGAAAAATTCTGATTTAAAAAATCTGACAAAATCGTAGACACTGTCACCTTAAAGTTCCATATAAATATTGTTGTCAGTAATTATACAACTCATTAAGGAGTAAATTAAATGTGTTCCTGTAGTAATGTAACTTACCTGTGTAACTGCTGTATAGAACCAACAGGTGTATATTTACATGCAATACACAATTTTCAACCATATTTCATATATATCAATCAGATAATTAATGACAAATTTCAAATACCAATTATCTTAAAACTTAAAAGATTTTTCATCTTGTATTAAATTGTTAATCAGTAATGGAAGAACTATTTAATTGTGCATTAATGTCGAGAGTGAAATTTTGCACTTAACAAACTAATGGAATTACAATGCAATCTAATGGCAGGAATAATACTGTAAAACTATTTAATATATACTCATATCATACCTGTTAACCTCTGGGAACTGCTAGGGGGGAGATCTCCCCCCTACCAACTCTTCTAAGGGGGAGATTTTGTGCGTCGCCTTTAAACGCACAAAATTGTACCTTGTAGATGCATACATGTGATAGAGTTGCTATGCTACAACTGGAGATTTGTTAATTTTTGGCTGGAGATTTGGTCTCATAACTGGAGATTTTTTATCGACGTATTTGGTGCATGTTTTTATTGTTAATTGATGTTTTCTTTTTGTTTGTTTCAGTATTGAACCAACTGCATCCCATTTCAATATATATTGTTTACATTTCTGTCTTATTAGTAGTGTTTCATATGATGAATGAAGGATAAAAACTGTATTTATAATTTATTCATAATCATAAGGTTATAACAAAGCAAAAACAATGAAGACAGAATGCTCTGAACAATAAAGTCATAGAGCACTAAAATTAAAGTCACTTTGCTGCTGGTGCGTTGGGTGATAGCATACGTTTTGGCATTTTTGTGGTTTATCAATTCCATCCTGGAACTTAGTCCTTAAATAATATTTTGATCGGCTTTGGTCCCAAACAAGCCATAACAACTCAATCCGAGATGAATTCATTGCACGTTTGATCGAAATAAGAAGTTTTCCTCGGCATCAAAGGTTGTCCGACTCCTCATTTCTCCTGTTTGCACAACGGTTTATAACTATTTTTAATTGCCGCTATCACACTTCTAATCATCTAAGCGTGTGCCACAAACCCACTTCCTTATCCCCAATTAACCGTCAATCAGTGGATAATTGTTGTATAATCATCAACACCTTAATTAATCTCCATGACCCAATTTACCTGTAAAGGTGTCAAACATATCAATAACCGAATATCATTTACATTCGTATCTCTCGGCGTTTTTCATCAGCGTAGGAGTTCTAAATGGGGAATTTCCAGAAATATTGATCGCAAAATGTAGGTCAAGATTTTATTGTACTTGATTTTTTTGTTGGGGGGATATCGTGCGGGAGGAAAAGGTGTGCGCGGGAGATTAATGTCTCCCGCGCATGAGACACAGTCCATGCGGGAGATAAGGCTCTTACACGGGAGACTCCCGCGAAAAGGGGGAGGGTTAACAGGTATGTCATATACTCAGTAATATATCTTTAATAAAATCAATAAAAATAAATATTTATTAATACAGGGAAACCTGTCTAAACCGAACCTCCTTGGGGCCAACTTTTGACAGGCGACCGGTGTAAATAGGCTGATTTAATAAAGATTTCCTACATTGGAACTTTACTTACAGTTCTGTTTATACAGGATTTTGTTTTATTTGTGGGTTCAGCTTAAACAGGTTTCACTGTATTTGAAATAAAATTAACCTGTACAATCTAACAAAATCAAACCTAAATATATCAGTATGATACTATATGGTTGTACACTGTAATCTTAAATAAAACACAACATAATTAGTACATAGAAATGAACATATCTATAACGATATTGTATCGTATGTCAACCTTTATCTTAAATATGACTGGTAGAAATGAACATATCTATAACGATATTGTATCGTATGTCAACCTTTATCTTAAATATGACTGGTAGAAATCAACATATCTATAACGATATTGTATCGTATGTCAACCTTTATCTTAAATATGACTGGTAGAAATGAACATATCTATAACGATATTGTATCGTATGTCAACCTTTATCTTAAATATGACTGGTAGAAATGAACATATCTATAACGATATTGTATCGTATGTCAACCTTTATCTTAAATATGACTGGTAGAAATGAACATATCTATAACGATATTGTATCGTATGTCAACCTTTATCTTAAATATGACTGGTAGAAATCAACATATCTATAACGATATTGTATCGTATGTCAACCTTTATCTTAAATATGACTGGTAGAAATGAACATATCTATAACGATATTGTATCGTATGTCAACCTTTATCTTAAATATGACTGGTAGAAATCAACATATCTATAACGGTATTGTATCGTATGTCAACCTTTATCTTAAATATGACTGGTAGCTTCAGATGTGATAATACATGATGTGATGATAAATCATGGGCTCCATGGGAGCATATTAATATAAAATGATCACTGACAGTACAAAAGAAGCTATAAACTGAAGAATTGCTTGTTAATGTAACTTTCACGCAAGAATATTTCATAAGAATGCTGTACAACAAATGTAGTACTTCTATTGCTAGTTTCAGACAAAAAACATTTTTGTTAACAAGTCACTTAATGTCTCTTTTTTATAATCCAATTTGGTTCCCTCCCTTTGTGTACACTGCTTCATTAGTATAAGTCGGAATCTCCTCTTCCAAAGGATCATTCCCACTAAGTTTGGCCTCATTTCAGATAAAACAGTTCTCAAGAACACAAATGAAATGTGAAAAAGTTAAAAATAGATGTACTAAGTAATGGTAAAAAGTTTACATAGCTTTTGTCCAGTTGAGCAAAAAGTAATCCAGCTAAAGTGAAACAGTTTATGAATATATGATATCAATGTATGTATGGGTGATGGACATTTGAGCGCTGCGGAAAAAAAGTGGTGTGGACATTTTAACGCTGACATCACAGGACAATTTAGCGCCGTTCACATGTATTTTAGATAGGACAATTTAGCACCGTTTACCTGTATGACTATGTCCGAATGAGTTAACCTGTATTTTCTTAAATATCAGACTCATTTGTGGAGGGTTTTATGTCTGGAGATCACTATACTCGTGAAATTGGGTATCAAGCTGAGTTGACCTGAAACTTGTGTATTAACTGGATTTTTTATAACCTTGGTACAATTTTACATGTAAATAGCTTTTACTCTGTTTCTTAACCTCCTATTTAGTGCTCCCCAGGATTTTAGTACTTTAGAATTTAATGCTTTCTTGACCATCTTATAACATTAAAACATATCCTGCTCAAGATCCTACTTCCATCTCCCCTTGGTGAGCAGGAAGGAGGACTATGCCTTTTCCTATTTGAGCTAAAATGGGTTAAAAATCGGGCACTAAATTGTTATATGATCCACCGCTAAATTGTCCTATCAAAGCACTAAATTGTTCATCACCGGTATGTATATATACATATTTGTATAATCATGATTCCATCAATACTAATAATACTGATATTGATATTAAAATGTATACTGTATAAATAACATTTAACCAACATGAGTCCATTGATTCTCCTGACTTCATACCTTTTAGATTAAAAAAAATATAAGAGCTGAAAAAACTTTATCCGTATTTTGAACATTTTCCCTTTGATATCGCCGAGTGATATTGTCAGTATCCACAAACTGACTCTGATACTGACAATAATTGGTCAGTGTGACCGATGTCAAATGCATTATGACATTACAGATAAAAACAATAACAGATGTTTTGAAGGTCTAGACATAAATTATTAGACTCGCTGTAATACTAGCTTAACTAGGGATAATGTCTGTCTTAACCTTCAAAACTGATGTTATTCTATTTATATCTATACATTATATTTTCACCATAAAAAATTATCTTCATTTATGATTTATTGTTACTCATATTCTTAAACAACAGATTATTTTAATATAAAAACAAAAATTAAGTAAACAATTTCTGTTTTATTTGACAAATTAAATTCCATTATATTTCAAATTTAGCACCTAGACATATAAATATAACCGTAGTAAGCTATGTGAAATTTAAAAAAAGGTAAAAAGGCAATTTAATTATGGAATGTGTGACTCCAATGTCTTGTAGTTAGCAGATTTAATTTTTAGTAAGACCAAATCATGGAATGTCTACAACACTATGACAATACGGCCTGCCATACAGGGCTGTGTGGTTGGTATCATAATATTAATGATATCTTCCATTTAGCTGTCTTTCCACAAATAAATAGGTACAATGGATAGATAATTTATTTATGAAGTAAAGAAAAAATAAATTATATTTATTTTGCAACACCTTGAGCAGTCAGCCTGAAAGACATATATATATATATACCATCGACTTTAAAATCATTCATTTATAACCATGAAATATTTGTTCATTTTTTCCATTTTTGTCCACAACTTTTTACCCCCTTTACTCCACAAACCCATCACAGTGATATCAAACCTTTATACTCCAATATTGAATTACATTGAAACCTGTCTAAACTGAATTAGCTTTAGTGTTCTGAATAGACATG
Source organism: Bathymodiolus septemdierum (assembly GCA_963383655.1). Classification (NCBI taxonomy): domain Eukaryota; kingdom Metazoa; phylum Mollusca; class Bivalvia; order Mytilida; family Modiolidae; genus Bathymodiolus; species Bathymodiolus septemdierum. Next base: position 71,712,064 of record OY726523.1, on the reverse strand, counting down.
TGTTTGGTTTATACAGGTTAAATTAATAAATATTTCCTACACTGGGACTTTATTTAAAGTTCAGTGATACAGTATTCTGTTTTATTCAAGGTTCAGTTGAGACAGATTTCACTGTACTAATAAAAGTACCAACAGTTCATCTTGCATTGTTTTAGATGTCAAATTTTGTACAATTAGAATTTCAACTTTCCTACTAAGATTTTCACCAATGTTTTCAATATTTTGATTAGTAATCTTTGTTCTATCATCAAGTAGTTTCCAATTTTCATCATAACTTGGATTTACTGCCAATCACAGGCTTGTTTACAAAGTCTTCCCACCAATCAGGTCGCTCAAAACAATTTGGTGTGTGGATCATTGCATTGTACAAATTTTTGTAAATCTGAAAAGAAAATTAGAAAAATTTAACCTCCGAAGCACAACAAACTTTGAAAAAGGGCAACGCAAAGCGTGGCGTATCCCCTTGCCTAAGGACTAAGTATGTACCAAGTCTGTTCAAAATCCATTGAAGGATGTTGATTCTAGAGTGTTCACAAGGATGTTAAGCGGTAAAAATTTGACCCCTTGACCTTTGACCTTGAAAATCAATAGGGTTCCAGACTCTCCTAAGGACTAAGTATGTACCAAGTTTGGTCAAAATCCATTGAAGGATGTTGATTCTAGAGTGTTCACAAGGATGTTATGCGGTAAAAATTTGACCCAGTGACATTGACCTTTGACCTATGACCTTGAAAATCAATAGGGTTCCAGACTCTCTTAGGGACTAAGTATGTACCAAGTTTTGTCAAAATCCATTGAAGGATGTTGATTCTAGAGTGTTCACAAGGATGTTACGCGGTAAAAATTTGACCCGGTGACCTTCACCTATAACCTTGAAAATCAATAGGATTCCAGACTGTCCTAAGGACTAAGTATGTACCAGTTTGGTCAAAATCCATTGAAGGATGTTGATTCTAGAGTGTTCACAAGGATGTTATGTGGTAAAAATTTGACCCGGTGACCTTGACTTTTGACCTATGACCTTGAAAATCAATAGGGTTCCAGGCTCTCCTAAGGACTAAGTATATACCAGGTTTGGTCAAAATCCATTGAAGGATGTTGATTCTAGAGTGTTCACAAGGATGTTACAGAAGGACGGACGGACGGTAGCGTTACTATATGCCTTCGCAACTTCGTTCGCGAGGGGATAACAATGCAAGGATTTCATGGGACAGACACACGTCAAAATTTCCCCCAAACCGTGTTCTTATGCCCTATTTTTATACACTGGTTCTATCCCCTATTTCTATACCTCCATGGGTTGCTCTGGATAATACAAAAACTTTGCTGAAAGTTATCTAATTTTGTATAATAAAGTATTCTTAAAAAAAGTTAAGTAAATAAATAAACAGATCAAATTAGAATTTTTGTATTATCTTCAAATAATCAAAAAATTTATAATACAGGAAGGATTATGGTGTTTAATGCCACATTCAACAAAATTTCAGTTATATCATGGTGGTCAATTTTATTGGTGGAGGAATTGGAGAAAACCACCAACCTCCAACACGTCACTGACAAACTTTATCACATAATGTTGTATCAAGTACACCTCACCACGAGTAGGATTTAAACTCACAACTTCAGTGGTGATAGGCACTGATTGCATAAGTAGTTGTAAATCCAATTAGAGAAAGTTGATCTGATGATCACAGATACCCCCGCATTCCAAATTTTGAATGAGGCAATGAAAGGAATGAAACATGTTGTGATTTATCTTACAACTTATTAAAGTCTTATTTTCTAAGAGATAAAGGGCCATAACTTATGAACGGTAAATGTGAAATACACCATAATCAAACTTAACCTGTATTCTATGGTATACAGCATTGTGTTAAAGTTTGAAAAGATTTGGTTGAGCAGTACTTTAAATATCATTTGGAAACCTAAAAAGTCCCTATTTTCTAAGAGAAAAAGGGCCATAACTCAGGAATGGTAAATGTGAAATACACCGTAATCGAACTTAACCTGTATTTAATGATCCACAGCATTGTGTTAAAGTTTGAAAAGATTTGGTTGAGCGGTACTTTAATTATTATCCGGAAACCAAAAGTGTGATGGACGGACGAACGGAACCCCTATATACTCCCGACTCTCGTCGAGCGGGGGTATAACTACCATACAATCATGACCATAACTGACCCTTTTATAATACATATTCCAATTCAAACGGAAAATGGCCAATAGGAAAATGAATAAACAATACTAGTATATCATTACCTCTCCATCAGATTGTCCTATTGGTGAATTTAATACAAAATCTGTTGGTGCTACGGCATCGGCCAGCGACACTGAATCATCCTTCAGTTCATAACATAGTCGTAGTATAGCTTCTCTAATAATCTGTGGGGGGTTACTGCCAGAAATATACCCTCCTTTAAAAAAACGCAAGTGTTATAATCATTGGATCATACCTGAGATTTAGAGATTATTATATTTCAAGTGTCATATTTTAATTTTTTTTCAATAGCATCCTATATTAAACAATGTGTGATCAACCTTAAGAAACAGAAATATTTTAAAGGAAGATTCCTGCCACCTTTAGTTCTACTTGATCGATTGGAGGAGGAGGAGGATTTAAAGGAAGATTCCTGCCACCTTTAGTTCTACTTGATCGATTGGAGGAGGAGGAGGATTTAAAGGAAGATTCCTGCCACCTTTAGTTCTACTTGATTGATTGGAGGAGGAGGAGGATTTAAAGGAAGATTCCTGCCACCTTTAGTTCTACTTGATCGATTGGAGGAGGAGGAGGATTTAAAGGAAGATTCCTGCCATCTTTAGTTCTACTTGATTGATTGGAGGAGGAGGAGGATTTAAAGGAAGATTCCTGCCACCTTTAGTTCTACTTGATCGTTTGGAGAAGGAGGAGGATTTAAAGGAAGATTCCTGCCATCTTTAGTTCTACTTGATCGTTTGGAGAAGGAGGAGGATTTAAAGGAAGATTCCTGCCACCTTTAGTTCTACTTGATCGTTTGGAGAAGGAGGAGGATTTAAAGGAAGATTCCTGCCACCTTTAGTTCTACTTGATTGATTGGAGGAGGAGGAGGATTTAAAGGAAGATTCCTGCCACCTTTAGTTCTACTTGATCGATTGGAGGAGGAGGAGGATTTAAAGGAAGATTCCTGCCATCTTTAGTTCTACTTGATTGATTGGAGGAGGAGGAGGATTTAAAGGAAGATTCCTGCCACCTTTAGTTCTACTTGATCGATTGGAGGAGGAGGAGGATTTAAAGGAAGATTCCTGCCATCTTTAGTTCTACTTGATTGATTGGAGGAGGAGGAGGATTTAAAGGAAGATTCCTGCCACCTTTAGTTCTACTTGATCGTTTGGAGGAGGAGGAGGATTTAAAGGAAGATTCCTGCCACCTTTAGTTCTACTTGATCGCTTGGAAGAGGAGGATGGTTATGGTGATTAACAATATTTTAGTTCTATCGTGGCGGTCAGTTTTATTGGTGGAGAAAACCACCGACCTGCCGCAAGTCGCTGACATTATTGATAGTTTGGTATAAGAGACGAAAACTGAAATAGTAAATAATATACGTTCTATAGTGATGTAAGAAACGTAATGACAATATATCACATGGATCCTTGATCCAAATTATTAACAAAAGTATTAAAGCAGAATTTTTTTTATTACAACGTAAAATTTAAGACGTAAATCAACACGGCTTTCAATGCACAAGTTGATTAATATAATTCCATCTAAATACTTGTCTTTGGCAGTCCACAAAATGAAAATTTGAATTTACTGGTTCGAATCAAATGCTTGAATTAATTTTTATAACTAGTTCTAAATAAAAACTGAAAAATTTACTGGTCCGAAGAAGGTTTTACTGGTCTTGGTCCGAAAGGACTGGTGCTCATCGTGAGGACTGCTTTTGGATTATATCTTAGTATAGCTGTAAACTAAATCCTGCATAAACCAAACTTGAAATAAAGTCCAAATTTAGGAAATCTTTGTTAATTTAGCCTGCATGAACTGAAAACCTGACTATTTTAAACTGTCACAAGAAGGTTCAGCTTAGACAGGTTTCAATGTGTTATATTTTAAAACATAAACATATTTTATTACCTTGATAGAGTGTTGTTAAATGTTGTTCTAGTCTCCAAAGTCCAAAAAGAGAACAGATTCTAGTCAACACAGGTCTTAATTCAGCAGGAACATCTTCACCATTTTTACCTTCTTGCAACATTGTGTAAAATCTTTCTAAAACTGTCAGCTGTCAATAAACAACACATTATGAATTAAAACTAGAGGCTCAGTGGGCTGAGCCTGTGTCGCTCACCTTTCATTCTGCTTTGAGGAAAATTAATACAGAACCTTCCATAGGTGCTTCCCACCAAATTTCTGTTCATTTTGGCATAGCAGTTTCAGAGAAGAAGATTTTTTTAAAATTGACCAATCTAAAACAAGAATTGCCTGTGGCAGCCATGTTTGTTAATGGATCAAAACGAAATGAGCAATCTCTATAGAGGTCATTCCATAGATGCTACTTATCAAGTTTCATATCATTTGGCCAAGTGGTTTCAGAGGAAAAGCTGTTTCAGAAATCGGATCAAAACGGAATGAGCAATTCCCAGAGGACCTTCCATAGATGCTTCCTACCATGTTTCAGAGTAGAAGATTTTTAGAAATTGACCAATCAGAAACAATAATTGTCTGTGGCGGCCAAGTTTTGGTTCATTTGGCCAAACGGTTTCTGAAGAGAAGAATCTAATTTTTTCAATAGCTTTCTATTTTTCACTGATTTTTTTCACTAATTTTCAAGTTTGAGAAGCGGCAATGGCCATGTTTGATGCCAGTTGGGGTCATCATTCATGGTCTGAAAGAGAATTATATATGCATTGTTCCTTTATAGTTTGGTAGCAACATTGGCTCTTTACAATATTTAAAGAATTAAACAAATTAAACAAATCTATTTTATGTAAAGATAGCAGCCATTTTTCATAAGCGACCAGGGTTAGCAACCATAAGTCTGAAAGTGGATCATATATGCATCATTTTCATAAAGTTTGGTGGCAACTGGCTTTTTACCAGATTTTAAAATATGTTTTTTGACAATAATTTTCTATTTTTTGTAACAGTGACGGTGGATGACAGCCGGAGGTCTACAATCAAAATTTTGAAAGAAGACCACATATGCATTCCTTCCATATGGTTTGATTGCATTTGACTCTTTACAGGATATTAAAATAATTTTTAATGAATTTTTTCCCTAATTTTCTATTTATTGTAACGATGGCAGCCATGTTTGATGGGGAATGGGGTCCTCAACCAAAATTCTGAAAGAATATTACATATGTATCAAATTTAATTGCAATATACTCTAAAGGATTTTTCTGGATTTTTTAATTGATTTTTTTGCTGATTTTACCCCTATGTTCTATTTATAGACATGGTGGCCATGATTGTTGGTCGGCAGGGTCATCGGACATAACTTTTAAAGGGAACCCCCTAAAGATGATTCAGGCCAAGTTTGGTTTAAATTGGCCCAGTGGTTTCAGGAGAAGATTTTTTAAAAAGTTTACAGACGGACGACGGATGTCAAATGATGGCAATAGCTCATACAGATGAGCTAAAAATTGCAGTGTAGGTAGATCTTGACAGGCTGAACATGTTTGCAGTTTAAACTTAACAGCTATCTCTTATAGTTTTTGAAATAAAGGACGAAAAGTATTAAAATTTTGAAAATTTGATGAAAAAAGGGCAATAACTCCAAAATAGGTCATGGAATTTACTTCAAAATTGCATGGTAGGTAGATCTTGATATGTTGCACATTTTTGCAATTTAAACTTAACATCTATCTCTTATAGTTGTTGAAATATAAGACGAAAAGTATTAAAATGTTGAAAATTTGATGAAAAAAGGGAAATAACTCCAAAATGGGTTAAGGGATTTACTTCAAAATTGCATGGTAGGCAGATCTTGACATGCTGAACATGTTTGCAGTTTAAACTTAACATTTATCTCTAATAGTTTTTGAAATAAAGGACGAAAAGTATTAAAATGTTGAAAACTTGATGAAAAAAGGGAAATAACTCCAAAATGGGTAATGGGATTTACTTCAAAATTGTAGGGTAGGTAGATTTTGACATGCTGCACATTTTTGCAATTTAAACTTAACATCTATCTCTTCTAGTTTTTGAAATATAAGACGAAAAGTATTAAAATTTAAAAAATTTGACGAAAAAAGGGCAATAACTCCAAGATGGGTAATCAGATTTACTTCAAAATTGCAGGGTAGGTGGATCTTGCTGTGCTGATCATTTTTATCCCATGTCAGATTTCTGTTTTTATTCAGTTTTTGAGTTATTACCCAAAATCTGCAATTTTACCCCTATGTTCTATTTATAGACATGGCGGCCATGATGGTTGGTCGGCAGGGTCATCGGACATAACTTTTAAAGGGAACCCCCTAAGGATGATTCAGGCCAAGTTTGGTTTAAATTGGCCCAGTGGTTTCAGAGGAGAAGATTTTTTTTAAAGTTTACAGACGGACAACGGACGCCAAGTGATGGCAATAGTTCACATGACCCTGTGGGTCAGGTGAGCTAAAAATGTTAAATGTTATGTACATATCATCATATTTTGTGAAGACTGTCTAATCTATCAAAAGAAGTTACAGATATCATATTCTTTCAATTTGACTGAACTGCATTGGTGCTGTAATGGTTAGCATGCTCGCCTCGAGTGTGGTAGCATTGGTGGTGTAATGGTTAGCATGCTTGCCTCGAGTGTGGTAGCATTGGTGGTGTAATGGTTAGCATGCTCGCCTCGAGTGTGGTAGCATTGGTGGTGTAATGGTTAGCATGCTCGCCTCGAGTGTGGTAGCATTGGTGGTGTAATGGTTAGCATGCTCGCCTCGAGTGTGGTAGCATTGGTGGTGTAATGGTTAGCATGCTCGCCTCGAGTGTGGTAGCATTGGTGGTGTAATGGTTAGCATGCTCGCCTCGAGTGTGGTAGCATTGGTGGTGTAATGGTTAGCATGCTCGCCTCGAGTGTGGTAGCATTGGTGGTGTAATGGTTAGCATGCTCGCCTCGAGTGTGGTAGCATTGGTGGTGTAATGGTTAGCATGCTCGCCTCGAGTGTGGTAGCATTGGTGGTGTAATGGTTAGCATGCTCGCCTCGAGTGTGGTAGCATTGGTGGTGTAATGGTTAGCATGCTCGCCTCGAGTGTGGTAGCATTGGTGGTGTAATGGTTAGCATGCTCGCCTCGAGTGTGGTAGCATTGGTGGTGTAATGGTTAGCATGCTCGCCTCGAGTGTGGTAGCATTGGTGGTGTAATGGTTAGCATGCTCAGCCTGAGTGTGGTAGATCATTGGTGGTGTAATGGTTAGCATGCTCGCCTCGAGTGTGGTAGCATTGGTGGTGTAATGGTTAGCATGCTCGCCTAGAGTGTGGTAGATCAAGGGTTGAAGTTCCAATCTGGTCAAACTTAAGACTATAAAATTGGTATTTGTTGCTTCTCAGCTAAGCATGCAGCATTAAGGAGAAAGAGCAAAGACTGAATGGCTCGGAATTAAGATAATGTGTCCGAGTGGGGTGATATATCTATCCGCCGACTGTTGTTTCAAGGATCTAGCACTATAAAAATCCAACTAAGCATGTTGGTCAAGTACAAAGTGGACTTCACCATCAGCTCATTGAAAATTAACTTATTCTCTTCATGATATAGCTGAAAAATTGCTGAGTTGGCATTAAACAACAATCAATCACTTCAAATTGATTTATGACCTTATTAAATATATAGTACAAAAGATCTAGTATAATGTATATTCATGAATCTCCAAAATTTCATCTTCTATCAATTTGACCCCAAACTTTATTGAAAATATTGTACCAACATTTTTTTTTAGTGAGCCAAGTTTTTATTTAAATATACATGCACACTACATTACATTTTTATGTACTCTGTTACCTAGCAACATAAACATGGAAATTCTTACATGAAACCTTTGTAACACAAGTTATGTTTTAAGGTTATGATAATCAGTGGACTAAATGTTCTCATGTACAGTTCAATCTTGTAGCATTGAAATAGGTTGACAGGAAATTTCGGTTGAGTTGAAATTTTTTTTGAAATCACATTTCAATCTTGGTGCTTTTCAACTTATTTTACTCATCTTTTCTCAAAAGTCAGTCGAAATTTAGGTTGTATCAAAGTAATTTTTCAGTCCTGAAATCCATTCAGTTATAGATTAACTCAATTAACAAATGAGCTAAAAAATTCATTTGTAAGTAAGAGTTAATGTTTCCCTTCCCATTCTATAATGAGTAATAGTTTCAATTGGCTCAATGGCTCCCTTTCCCATTCTATGATGAGTAATAGTTTCTATTGGCTCGGTGGCAAAAATTCAGAACAAAAGCTGAAACAAAATACATGATCTGTAACATAAAACAATATATTCAACTCACTAAACAAAATGTATCGTCTCTAACAAACAACATATTCAGTTCACAAACATCATACCTCAATAAAAGCTATAGCCAAACTTCTACAGTAATACACTTGACTGTCGTTTCTGGCACTGAAGCTATCTTTACCAGTTTTAAGGTTCTGTTTCAGTCTGGCGTCACTGTCTACAAGTAATCTAACAACCAACCACTTGTAGGCATTCAATGAAACTAAAATTATTATAAAGAAAGATTTTAAATTAAATACAAAATAAATTGAAAATATATACCGTATAAGTGGTTTTTTTTGCGGGTACCTAATTTTCGCTTTATTCGCGAGTCATCGATCAGTGAAAAAAAGAACCCGTGTAAATTTCCACCCTTTACTACATAAATATTTTGATTTTCTTAAAATAATTGTACAAGATCTATCTCCCCCTAGTATGACAGAATATTTAACAATTTTATGGTCACTGCCATTCTTAAAGTTTGAAATGACGCTTTTTAAAATATCTATAAAAAAAAGGGGGGGGGGTCAACATCCTTCCTGAAAACAAAGCATATGGTGACAAATAACAGGTAAATTATTTTACATGTAATTAATTGTTCTTTTATCTTTAAAACACTAATTACCCTGAAAATTTGTTGCTGTATAACACACCTTTTTTAATTAATACTAGCATTTCCATTCAACGATTTTTAATTACCTGTAAGTTGACATTTTTTGGTGCTAATTTATTGATCACATTTTTCTTTGAAGTCTCTTAATGAGACTTATCTGTTTTTAATTTTTGTTAATATTTTGCAATAATACATGCATACTTACACAATTTTCAATTAATAATTCTAAAATACCACCAATCGCCTGCAAAAAGCTCTTGCTCAATTTATTTAAAAATATTTCCTTTTTTGAATTGTTGGTCAAGCAATTAAGATAATGTTATTCTGATATAGCAGTCATTTCGATAAAATTTGAATTTGGTTAAATCTCAGGATTGTGAAAATTTAATACAGCTAAAAAAAATTCTACCAATTTGAAAGAAAATCACGATTTTTATTTTTTTAATGTTGTGATATTTTTTTATTGAAATCTGTACATTTGTTAATTGAATACATAAAGTACCGGTACCTTATCCCGGCCTCGTTAACATTAGTAAAGCACATAATATATAAAGATGTTATTATTTGTTAGTACAAAACGTAATTTACATACAGAATGGCATACTATTTCTATTTGAATAACATGACAGAAAATACCAAATAATGTGATTCCACAAAAAGATGAGTTTTTCAATCATAATAAACCAAATTAACAAATATACAGATAATCAAAAATAGGGTTTTAAGTAGCTATAGAAGTAAAAGAAAAAAATGGAAAAAGTTTAATTCATTGAGTTTTTTAAGGCATCAAAATAATTTTTAAAGAGAAAGAAAAAGTTTTTTTTAATTTGCTTTGATGAATAGGTAATTTTAGCATTCATAAAAACAAAAGGCTATTTCTTTTCTATCATGTTATATACAGAATGAATATTTGTATAAATCTTTATATCTAATTAAACAGTAAAGTGAAAGCATTCCACATCTGGTTGAAAAAAATCATTTTTTTTATTTTTAATAGCAATAGATTTCTCAATGTTATATAGTGACTGTATTTTCCTCTGCATTGTGACCAATGATAATTTTTTCTGAAAATATTTACAGTTAAAAATACAATGTATATTGCTTTATTTGTAATAAAATGAGGTTGATAACATCTCCTCGAGACGAGTTTGAAGTATCACCAAAAAGAAAAAATTGCATAGTAAATGGAATACTAACACCATTTGACAATAACCAAGAATCAATTTCATCAATAAAAGCTTGTACAATCTCACAGTTCCAAAATAAATGTTCTATAGTTTCCTCATCTTCCTGACAAAAAGTACAAAAGGCATTGTCTTTTACTTTAATTTTATACAGAAATTTATTTGTTCCTAGGATACGTTGGTTAATTCTGTACTGTAATCATTGTAGTTTGGTATTTTGTGTGACTATAAAGGGTAGTTTAAATATTTCTCTCCATTTCGTTTCATCTAAACCTAAGGCTAAAATTTCCTCCCCCTTTTTCTGACCATTTGACACTATGTTATTCCTTATTAGTAACAAATACATTTCTTTAGTTCCCCTTTTACTCTTCAAAATGTTCTTAACAAACGAAGGAATAAATGGAGTAAGTAGCTTGTTACACATTTCTGTTTTCCAGCATGTTTAACAGCTGAAATTATACTATTAAATTTCATAATATTTTTGGAAATGTTAAATTTTGCCTCTAATTGATCAATAGAGAGAAATTTTCCATCTTCTGACATAATATTATTAACAAAACAAATACCTTTTCTGAACCAGTCTTCATAGAATACTGGTTTGTTTTCTATTTTTATAGTTTTGTTCATCCACAGTGGAGAAGACCAAAAATATTCCCATGTAAAGTTTTCTTCTTTATCAATAAAGGTGTTCCAAGCATGGAACACATCTTTCCAAAATTTATTTTTTACAACATTTTCTTTTATGTAAGAAATATAACCATTACAAAATTGAATAATTTTACTTGATTTATTGTTGAAAATAAGATATTATCCCTTTTACATTCAGTTCGAAATAGCTTTCTTACCCAAGTTGTTTTTAGGTCTAAAATAAATAAATTTAGATTAATCATTTAATAAAAAAAATCAAAAAAAGGAAAAAAAAATCCCACTTATACGGACGGTACATGTATTTATTATAATCATCATGTTACAAATGTAAATTAAGGGGTCTTATCAAGGGATTTTTTTATCAGGTATAAAGGGTCTAATAGGATTGTTTTCAAATGTAAGGGGTCTAGTAAAAAGATTTAGTTGGGAGTTCTTATGAAATGTAAGGGTTTTAGTAGAGGAATGAGAACCAAACAGTCTTTAATGGGAATGTTTATCAAAATCAAGAAATAAATATAGTAAAAAACTGAGTGATTGTTTTGTGTTGCTAAGTAAATGACTGAGTGATTGTTTTGTGTTGCTAAGTAAATGACTGAGTGATTGTTTTGTGTTGCTAAGTAAAAGACTAAGTGATTGTTTTGTGTTGCTAAGTAAATGACTGAGTGATTGTTTTGTGTTGCTAAGTGAGCAATTCTATCATTGTAAGAACATGTTACATTTTATTATATGATAATATTGTTGTTTAATATGTACTACACCAACATGCTTAGTAGGAATTTTATTGAAACAACAGTGCAAAGGCTGCTCCACTGGGACAGTGTCACACATTATCCTGCTTCAAACTAATGCTGTCAGTGATCTTTCTTCTCAATGTTCTGTGCTTAGCAAAGAGTTAGAAAATACTAATTTCAGTGTGCTTTTTTTTTTAAATCTTGATCTAACCTTTCACCCTGGTGATATTAACCAATGAAAACACCACTAGAAAATTTTTCGCAATAGGATCAGATATAGACAGTAAAGTAAAATCCAGAGAAAATCGAACAGATACATTAAAGTTCACAGGAATGATAGGTTGAGTAGTATAAGATGGAAAAACATATAATTTTAATCACATTTAACAACAACAATTAAGACAAACATTAAGACTGCATTCCGAATATCTAAAATTAATCATGAGTAAATGAACAAAGCAGCAATTCACGAATGAAAGTGAGCACATTCTTGAATTACCTCGTTATTCGGTAACAAATTTTTTATTTATGATATTCTGAATACAAGAGTAGTTATACTTGTTATTACAGAGTTTATATATTTGTTTGCGTCAAAAATGGGAACTTGTTTTTCATTGTTGGACACTTGACGATATTTTCAATTGTGACCACGTTGGTAGTGTAACATAATGCAGTGAAATAAACGTTTTTATATCACTTAAAAATATCAGTATTTTACAGGTATCAATGTTATAATTATACTTATGGAACGAACCTTCTGGTCTGATACATTCCTCCACATTTCTTACTGTAAATCTTGATTTTAGTAGGTTATCCATGTCATTGAGAAAGTTTATACTCCCCAGAGGACTTGTTACCTTTTCACCTGAAATAATTCATTTAATAAACATAAGATGATAGCAGTTTCTCAGAATAGAAAAAATGGTGTTAACATGCAATATAAAAAAAATGCTGACTTTCATTAGCAACAACAGATAAATTGTAAATTTAGTGTTATTAACTAATAACATCTTCAACTAACAATCCCTCTGTCAACTACAGAATATCATTAAAACATAATAACTAGAGGCTCAGTGGGCTGAGTCTGTGTTGCTCACCTTTCATTCTGCTTTGAGGAAACTTAATACAGAACCTTCCATACATGTAGATGCTTCCTACCAAGTTTCGGTTCATATGGCTAAGCAGTTTCAAAGGAGAAGAATTGCATGTGGTGGCCATGTTTGCTAACCGATCTGGACGAAATTAGCAATCTTCATAGACGACATTCCATAGATGCTTCCTACAAAGTTTCGGTGGTAGCCATGTTTGCTAATCAATCGGGACGAAATGAGCAATCTTCATAGAGGACATTCCATAGATGATTCCTATCAAGTTTCGGTGGTAGCCATGTTTGTTAACCGATTGGGACGAAATGAGTATTCTTCATAGAGGACATTCCATAGATGCATCCTACCAAGTTTCGGTTCATTTGGCCAAGCGGTTTCAGAGGAGAAGATTTTTAAAAATCGGCCAATCAGAAACAAGAATTGCCTGTGGTGGCCATGTTTGGTAATGGATCAAAACAAAATGTGCACTCTTTAGAGAGGACCTTCCATAGATGCTTCCTGCCAAGTTTCAGTTCATTTGGCTGAGGGTTTTCAGAGGAGAAGATTAAAATGTGAAAAGTAAACGGATGACAGACGATGGACACCAAGTGATGGCAAAAGTTCATATTGCCTTTGGCAAGGTTTACTAAAAAGAATATTAAAATGTGAATACCTACTTGTAATGTATAGAATAAACATGTTACACTATATCAGCATTAGTTAATTTCTAAGGGAGATAATGGCAAGAGTTATCTTTCTTTTAACAGAGGAGATTTTTTAGAAATCAACCAATCAGAAAAAAGAATTGCCTGTGGTTTGATAACCGATCGGGACAAAATTAGCAATCTTTATGGAGGACCTTCCATAGATGCTTCCTACCAAGTTTCTATTTATTTGGCCAAGCGGTGTCAGAGGAGAAGATTTTTAAAAATCGGCCAATCAGAAACAGTAATTGCCTGTGGCGGCCATGCTTGTTAATGGATCGGGACAAAATGTGCAATCTTTAGAGAGGACCTTCTATAGATGCTTCCTACCAAGTTTCATTTCATTTGGCTGAGGGGTTTCAGAGGAGAAGATTAAAATGTGAAAAGTTAACAGACGACGGACGCCAAGTGATGGCAAAAGCTCACTTTGCCTTTGGCAAGGTGAGCTAAAAAGTTACGGTTGATGTTTATCTCACAATTTTTTTTGTCTGATCACCTACAAATACGATCTTTCGTCACACATAAGTCGCACCCTTATATAAGACACCCCTTGTTTTCTTCTGGAAAAAAAGCGTCTTATTTAGAGAAAAATAGGTCTTATATTTACTTGGACAGAATATTGAAACATACATCATAGCCTGTAATGGCTGATTAATTAACCATTAATACATGCCTTAAATTAATGGTCCTATTAGTTTCTTACTTGTGCATAAAATCTATTGTTATTCAACCTGTATATAATGATAACCTTTTCATAGTGGTTGTTTATTCACCAATACCTACACAATCAGTGCCTAGCACCACTAACATTGTGAGTTCGAATCACACTCAGGCGATGTGTACTTGATACAACATTATGTGATAAAGTTAGTCAGTGACTTGTGACAGGTTGGTGGTTTTCTCCGGGTACTCCCGATTTTTTCTACCAATAAAACTGACCTCCACAATATAACTGAAATATTGTTGAAAGTGGTGCTAAACACCATAAAACCCCACCAAGTAAACCCTATTCACCCATCTTGAGCCAATCTTTGAGTTTTGTACAATAGACCATATCAGAGTTCTGGTAGTTAGTTGTATCATTTTGATTTCTAAATATAACCGAAATAACGTAGTCACCTGACACAGGCGTAAAACAACAATGGTGGTTATGTACTCTCTCTCTCCTTAGGATAAATTTTAAGATCTGAGTTGCAGATTCATTCTTCTAAAATTGTCTTCGACTGTGTAAAAAAATAATCCTATGCGAATTATCAATTTCAATATTCGGTATTCAAATTTTTGCTTGGTCGTTGTGGCTTACCTTTTCTTATTTGATCCAATTTTGCCAATAAATAGTTGCTTGTCTGTTGAAGTATAACATTGTTGTCACCTTCATATGTACAATTAGGGTCGTTGTCGTTACGTAAAACACCTAAACGGTTCACTGAAAATAAATATGTACAATTAGGGTCATTGTCGTTACGTAAAACACCTAAACGGTTCACTAAAAATAAATATGTACAATTAGGGTCGTTGTTGTTACGTAAAACAACTAAACGGTTCACTGAAAATAAATATGTACAATTAGGGTCATTGTCGTTACGTAAAACACCTAAACGGTTCACTAAAAATAAATATGTACAATTAGGGTCATTGTCGTTACATAAAACACCTAAATGGTTCACTAAAAATAAATATGTACAATTAGGGTCGTTGTTACGTAAAACACCTAAACGGTTCACTAAAAATAAATATGTACAATTAGGGTCATTGTCGTTACATAAAACACCTAAATGGTTCACTAAAAATAAATATGTACAATTAGGGTCGTTGTTGTTACGTAAAACACCTAAACGGTTCACTAAAAATAAATATGTACAATTAGGGTCGTTGTTGTTACATAAAACACCTAAATGGTTCACTAAAAATAAATATGTACAATTAGGGTCGTTGTTGTTACGTAAAACACCTTAACGGTTCACTAAAAATAAATATGTACAATTAGGGTCGTTGTTGTTACGTAAAACACCTAAACGGTTCACTAAAAATAAATATGTACAATTAGGGTCGTTGTTGTTACGTAAAACACCTAAACGGTTCACTAAAAATAAATATGTACAATTAGGGTCGTTGTTGTTACGTAAAACACCTTAACGGTTCACTAAAAATAAATATGTACAATTAGGGTCGTTGTTGTTACATAAAACACCTAAACGGTTCACTAAAAATAAATATGTACAATTAGGGTCATTGTCGTTACATAAAACACCTAAATGGTTCACTAAAAATAAATATGTACAATTAGGGTCGTTGTTGTTACGTAAAACACCTAAACGGTTCACTAAAAATAAATATGTACAATTAGGGTCGTTGTTGTTACATAAAACACCTAAATGGTTCACTAAAAATAAATATGTACAATTAGGGTCGTTGTTGTTACGTAAAACACCTAAACGGTTCACTGAAAATAAATATGTACAATTAGGGTCCTTGTCGTTACGTAAAACACCTAAACGGTTCACTAAAAATAAATATGTACAATTAGGGTCATTGTCGTTACATAAAACACCTAAATGGTTCACTAAAAATAAATATGTACAATTAGGGTCGTTGTTGTTACGTAAAACACCTAAACGGTTCACTAAAAATAAATATGTACAATTAGGGTCGTTGTTGTTACGTAAAACACCTAAACGGTTCACTGAAAATAAATATGTACAATTAGGGTCGTTGTTGTTACATAAAACACCTAAATGGTTCACTAAAAATAAATATGTACAATTAGGGTCGTTGTTGTTACGTAAAACACCTTAACGGTTCACTAAAAATAAATATGTACAATTAGGGTCGTTGTTGTTACATAAAACACCTAAATGGTTCACTAAAAATAAATATGTAAAATTCACAATTGTGATATTTACCATAGAAATACCCATGACCTCCACAAGCTTCACGACATTCTTGTATAGCATCTCTAGCGATCCAACTTCCTAACGGTTTACTGGCACAGGACAAGGCATGTATCTCTTTGCCTAACTCGGCCTGTTCTTCTGAATTGTCGCCCATCATAATACCTATTCTTATTCCAACAAAATCCATGAAGAATGTGTCTGACCAGTGTTCCATAATGTATGTAGCAGCGAGGTAAGGCAACAACCTCCATTGCTAAAAATACAAAAATATACATAAAAAATCATTATCAAATATTTTTTGTTTGTTTGTTTGATTGATGGTGTTTAATGCCACTTTGAACAATATTTCAGTTATATCGTGGTAGTCAGTTTTATTGGTGGAGTACCTGGAGAAAATTGTCGATCTGTCACAAGTCGCTGACAAACTTTATCACATTATGTTGTAATCCTCACTCTGACCGAGATTTGAACTCACAACATCAGTGGTGATAGGCACTGATTGCATAGGTAGTTGTAAATCCAACTACCATACGATCACGGCCATGACAGTCCCTCAAATACTGTTTTAAATTGCAATGAATATTGAATTAGTAAGAAGGATATGGATGTAAATGAACATGAGATTACATTTTTGCTGATTTATGCAATAAAATAAGTATGAAACAGTTCCTAGACTGCAGTAGAGTGGTACTCTTTACTTCTACCGATAAATGCTACATTTGTGTGTCTTTTGTCATTTTAATGTAATTTGGTATATAGAATTTTATTTCCTAGATGTTGGGCTATCAACAAGAAATCATATATATGGGAGAAGAAAACTTACAAATACTGTCATCACATTTCGTAGTTGTGGGTGGAAAGCCTACATGGAAAATGTTTTTCACTTACATTCAAAATGGTGCATTCTGAGGCATTTTAAGGTAGTTTACAAATGCATGAAAAAGAAAGTTTCATAGAAATGATTTTTTTTTAATTTTAGCAAGCAATAAGACCATTTCAAGATGACCGTGGAGCTTTTCAAACTTTTCCATTTTTCAATTGAAATATCTCTATCATTTAAACGCTTAATCAAACATCAAATGATAACAAGATGAACTGTGAGCTAATGCTCACTTATGATACCCCCGCTCTTCGGCAAACAGGAAGTAGGAATCTGACGGGTCCAAAAACGCTTCCCACGATATGGGGTACCTAAATGAAGCTTGTGACCAAATATCAGATTTCTGCCATCAATAGTTGCTGAGAAAAATGCGACTAAAAATGGGCATATACAAAATGTATGTTCAATGTGTATAAAAATCAACAAAGTCAGCAAACAGGAAGTAGGAATCTGATGGGTCCAAAAACGCTTCCCACGATATGGGGTACCTATATGAAGCTTGTGACCAAATATCAGATTTCTGCCATCAATAGTTGTTGAGAAAAATGTGACGAAAAATGTGCATATATGTTCAATGTGTATAAAAACCAACTAAGTCGGCAAACAGGAAGTAGGAATCTGACGGGTCCAAAAACGCTACCCACAATATGGTATACCTATATGATGCTTGTGACCAAATATCAGATTTCTGCCATCAACAGTTACTGAAAGAAATGCGACGAAAAATATTATGGACGGACGGACGGAAGGATGGACATGTACAGACGGACAGAGGTAAAACAGTATACCCCCCTCCCCCTTTGGGGGAGCGGGGGTATAATAAGTTAAGCGTAGGATTGACACCGATCAATGATAAATTCGGATAAATTCATTTCATTCCCCTAGTATTAGATAACCCCTGACAAATGCATTCCTATCGATCCTGAAATGCAGTTTTTTTTGTATAATTGTGGATTTTAAAAATCTTTAAGATGAAAGAGTGAATAAATATTGTATATTTCTTTTATTTAATGAAAAAATATTTTAGTTTCTAACAGTCGAACCGGCGATTTCACTCGTTTGAAGCAGCGACATATCGCTGGGTGCCTGCCCTTATTGAAATCCCTGGATTATGAGAATAAAGATATATATTTTACCCTGTATTATAAAAAAAATTTTGAAGTAATAAAAAATCTGTCAAGTCAAACAAAAAGGAGTAAAGACTTGAAGATGTAGATAGAATGATGGATAAACAAAACACTTGAATACTATAAGTATATAAACACTGTTAGAAGTATAATAAATGAGACATATATTTTAAGTGACTCTCCATTTATATTCTGACTACACATCTTATATACCTGTAGTTGGTATTCTATAACTGGTATTTCTTCCCCATCCTGAGGTCCAAACTGCCGTCTGACTGCTGAATATCTAATAGCTATTGGTGTACACAGTTTTAGATTACACGTACACATTCCTGTTATACCCACTCTACCTGCTGACAAAGCTCCAAGTGAGGCTCCGAATCGTTTATTTGGGTCCTTAAAAAAACAATTATTCAATAACTACTGGTATGTTAATTCTGCATAAAAAACTATAAAGTCTGGCATCAATAGGCAACATAATTTAATAATTCAATTTACTTTGGCAAAGATATGCCACAGCATTGCAGCAAGTTTCAAATAATTTTTCAACTTTCTCTACCGGTTTTTCACTAACCAGGTTTAATTGGTGTTTGAAGATAAGTATATTATATAACTGTTAAACAAATGAGATATCTATATCATATCTACAAATATATCTGTTGATATCAGATCTGTTGAAGTGACATACTGGGGTATGTTTTATAAACCTTGTACAGTACAACATAAGTCTAGTCTTAATAAGAGACTTAATTTACAAACCTTGTATGGTGTAACATAAGTTCCGTCTTCTAATACATCTCCAGTTCTATTTAACAAATATTCTCTAGGAATTCTGTAATCGTTGAACTGCATGAACCTGATAATATACAAAGTTAGGGAGTTAATGTTATGGTGTTTAACGCTACTGTCAACAATATTTCAGTTATATGGTGAGTGGTTTATATACAAAGTTGTTACAATATAATGGGAATTATGAGAGTATTGAGTTCAGTGCAATTTTTTTTTAAATAATAGGTCTCATTTTACCAGTTGATTAAACAAACTGGTTCCCTACACAACACAGAGCAAAGGCTGGACATTCTGAAACAAACATATTCCTGGGTATATATCTATATATTTATGCTAGATTTGTGAAACTAGTTGCTGAAGAATGCTACTACAAGGGTGAATATTATAAATAGCAAAATAAATCTTGAATTTTGCGATAAATCTATTCCTAAGTTGTGTTTTTGTCAGATGGTTTATAACAATAGCAACGAACACAACCATGAAGTTGAACAACATTTTAAGACATACTTTTTGTGGGCAGGTCCATGGTCCAGTAAAGATGACATGACATATTTTTGTGGGCAGGTTCATGGCCCAGTAAAGATGGCATGACATATTTTTGTAGGCTGGTCATGTTCCAGTAATGATGACATGATTTACATCAGCATTAGCAATTAACATGGTATAAAAAAGATTAAATTACTTTGTGATATACCCAAGTGAGACACTGATATAAACATGTGGCATCCTGGCCTTTGATGATAGGGTAGTATATTTTAATATCTACCTAAGTGACTATTGTGAGTTTGATTATTGCACATTGTAATGGTATAATCCATACAATATAAAGTGATGTTTGTCATTGACTTATGGCAGGTCAGTAGTTTTATCATTGACTTATGGCAGGTCAGTAGTTTTATCATTGACTTATGGCAGGTCAGTAGTTTTATCCAGATACTCCAATTTCATCATTTTCATCCACCAATAAAACTGAAATATTGTTAAAAGTGGCACTAAACACCAATAAACTATAACAACCTTGATACAAACAACTGTGTTACAATATACATGTTGTGTCAGCTAAAACTTGAAGGAAACAGAAAACTTCATTGCTTGGGTTAAAAAAGCACTTATATGAAAATTGTACCAACAAAATTTAAATACTTTTTACATTTGAGGGGCTGTCGTGGTCGTGATCGCATAGTAGTTGGATTTACTGCTACCTGTGCAATCAGTACCTATCACCACTAAAGTTCTGAGTGCGAACCCCGTTCATGGCAAGGTGTACTCAATACAACATTATGTGATAAAGCTTGTGAGTGACTTGCGACAGGTCAGTGGTTTTCTCCGGTTTCCTCCACCAATAAAACTGACCATCACGAAATAGCTGAAATATTGTTGAAAGTGGCATTAAATACCATAAACCAACCAACCCTTTTACATTTGATTAATATATGTATTAAAATTTACCCATTATCAAGTCCATTTTGTCCCAGTTTTTCACCCTGATCTCCGATGATGACACCTGGATAACTTCTCAGTGTTCCGGGGTCCCTAATTGGTACAACAAAGGAATGTAGACCATGACATTTTCCATCTGGTGTATATAACTGGGCATATGTCATGGCATGGGTGGCACTTTTACCCATGTTTCCTGACCAAATCTTTGTTGCTTCAAAGTCTGGCGTATTGAAAACAAATTCCTGAAATTAACAAAACTAATTATTTTGCAAATAAATGAAAGAATTAAACAATTTCATATTTGATACAATGTCTCCAAACATCAAAATTATATAAAACAGGGAAATCTTGTTTGTGTTGAAACCTTTCAAAGATATATTATGGTTGCGAGAAAAATAAATGTACAAAAAAATGAAGTATTTTTTTCTGAGTTTATTACCTTAACTGAGTTGCACAAACCTCAATTAAATTTAAGTGTAAATTAAAACTTAATTGACACTTAAAATTACTTGAAATGGTCATGAAATTAATTTACACTTAAGATTTAATTGAGACTTAAATTTAACTGATGTTTGTCATTAAAAACGATCATCTTAAGCCAAATTTCATTTCTTTTCTAATATTTTATAATTTTCACCTATGTACGTAACATGTATATGATTTAGTGAAGTCTGGCCATATAAAATTGTAGATTTCTAATTTATAGTGTACAGCACATTTCTAGAATAAAAGCTCAGTCAAAAGACTAGAAAGCTGAATGAAAAAAAGCAAATCGTTTAAGGTCACCTATGTCTGAGGTAGACGAACTATAAGGTCACCTATGTCCGAGGTAGACGAACTATAAGGTCACCTATGTCCGAGGTAGACGAACTATAAGGTCACCTATGTCCGAGGTAGACGAACTATAAGGTCACCTATGTCCGAGGGAGACGAACTATAAGGTCACCTATGTCCGAGGTAGACGAACTATAAGGTCACCCATGTCTGAGGGAGACGAACTATAAGGTCACCTATGTCTGAGGGAGACGAACTATAAGGTCACCTATGTCCGAGGTAGACGAACTATAAGGTCACCTATGTCTGAGGGAGACGAACTATAAGGTCACCTATGTCCGAGGTAGACGAACTATAAGGTCACCTATGTCCGAGGTAGACGAACTATAAGGTCACCTATGTCTGAGGGAGACGAACTATAAGGTCACCTATGTCCGAGGTAGACGAACTATAAGGTCACCTATGTCCGAGGTAGACGAACTATAAGGTCACCTATGTCCGAGGTAGACGAACTATAAGGTCACCTATGTCCGAGGTAGACGAACTATAAGGTCACCTATGTCCGAGGTAGACGAACTATAAGGTCATCTATGTCCGAGGTAGACGAACTATAAGGTCACCTATGTCCGAGGTAGACGAACTATAAGGTCACCTATGTCTTAAGGAGACGAACTATAAGGTCACCTATGTCCGAGGTAGACGAACTATAAGGTCACCTATGTCCGAGGTAGACGAACTATAAGGTCACCTATGTCTGAGGGAGACGAACTATAAGGTCACCTATGTCCGAGGTAGACGAACTATAAGGTCACCTATGTCCGAGGTAGACGAACTATAAGGTCACCTATGTCCGAGGTAGACGAACTATAAGGTCACCTATGTCCGAGGTAGACGAACTATAAGGTCACCTATGTCCGAGGTAGACGAACTATAAGGTCACCTATGTCTTAAGGAGACGAACTATAAGGTCACCTATGTCCGAGGTAGACGAACTATAAGGTCACCTATGTCTGAGGGAGACGAACTATAAGGTCACCTATGTCCGAGGGAGACGAACTATAAGGTCACCTATGTCCGAGGGAGACGAACTATATATATTATGCTGCATTAGAATTGTTGTATTTTTACCTGTGTTTTAGGGTCAAATGTAGCTGTTGTTCTCATAGCTTTTGTGTTACTACCATGACTCAGCTCTGTCAGTGAAAAACAACCAAAATACTGAAATAAAACAAAATAAATGATAACAGACACTAGAAGTAATAGTCTATTTGAATTAACTATCTTAAATTTTGACCAGTTTCACTCAGATGAGATTCCTCTTTTATATGTAACTGTTTCAAAACCAGAAAAAGATTTATTATAACAATTTTATTACCATATCTATCTAACTCAATATCTATACTCTATTGGGCACCGTCGTGGTCGTGATCAAATGTAGTTAGATTTACAAATATCTATGTAATCAGTGATAAAGTTCGTCAATGAGCTGAGACAGATCAGTGGTTTTATCTACCAATAAAACTGACCGTGTTAAACATGATAATCAGAGATCCCTGCCACTCTCCTAGACATCATAACATCAGAGATTCCTGCCACTCTTCTAGACATCATAACATCAGAGATTCCTGCCACTCTCCTAGACATCATAACATCAGAGATCCCTGCCACTCTCCTAGACATCATAACATCAGAGATCCCTGCCACTCTCCTAGACATCATAACATCAGAGATCCCTGCCACTCTCCTAGACATCATAACATCAGAGATTCCTGCCACTCTCCTAGACATCATAACATCAGAGATCCCTGCTACTCTCCTAGACATCATAACATCAGAGATTCCTGCCACTCTCCTAGACATCATAACATCAGAGATTTCTGCCACTCTCCTAGACATCATAACATCAGAGATCCCTGCCACTCTCCTAGACATCATAACATCAGAGATCCCTGCCACTCTCCTAGACATCATAACATCAGAGATTCCTGCCACTCTCCTAGACATCATAACATCAGAGATCCCTGCCACTCTCCTAGACATCATAACATCAGAGATTCCTGCCACTCTCCTAGACATCATAACATCAGAGATTCCTGCCACTCTCCTAGACATCATAACATCAGATATTCCTGCCACTCTCCTAGACATCATAACATCAGAGATCCCTGCCACACTCCTAGACATCATAACATCAAAAATCCCTGCCACTTTCCTAGACATCATAACATCAGAGATCCCTGCCACTCTCCTAGACTGACCGTGTTAAACATCAGAGATCCCTGCCACTCTCCTAGACTGACCGTGTTAAACATCAGAGATCCCTGCCACTCTCCTAGACATCATAACATCAGAGATCCCTGCCACTCTCCTAGACATCATAACATCAGAGATCCCTGCCACTCTCCTAAAAATCATAACATCAGAGATCCCTGCCACTCTCCTAGACATCATAACATCAGAGATCCCTGCCACTCTCCTAGACATCATAACATCAGAGATCCCTGCCACTCTTCTAGACATCATAACATCAGAGATCCCTGCCACTCTCCTAGACGAGAACATCATAACATCAGAGATCCCTGCCACTCTCCTAGACATCATAACATCAGAGATCCCTGCCACTCTCATAGACATCATAACATCAGAGATCCCTGCCACTCTCCTAGACATCATAACATCAGAGATCCCTGCCACTCTCCTAGACATCATAACATCAGAGATCCCTGCCACTCTCCTAGACATCATAACATCAAAGATCCCTGCCACTCTCCTAGACATCATAACATCAGAGATCCCTGCCACTCTCCTAGACATCATAACATCAGAGATCCCTGCCACTCTCCTAGACATCATAACATCAGAGATCCCTGCCACTCTCCTAGACATCATAACATCAAAGATCCCTGCCACTCTCCTAGACATCATAACATCAGAGATCCCTGCCACTCTCCTAGACATCATAACATCAGAGATCCCTGCCACTCTCCTAGACTGACCGTGTTAAACATCAGAGATCCCTGCCACTCTCCTAGACATCATAACATCAGAGATCCCTGCCACTCTCCTAGACATCATAACATCAGAGATCCCTGCCCCTCTCCTAGACATCATAACATCAGAGATCCCTGCCACTCTCCTAGACATCATAACATCAGAGATTCCTGCCACTCTCCTAGACATCATAGCATCAGAGATCCCTGCCACTCTCCTAGACATCATAACATCAGAGATTCCTGCCACTCTCCTAGACATCATAACATCAGAGATTCCTGCCACTCTCCTAGACATCATAACATCAGTGATCCCTGCCACTCTCCTAGACATCATAACATCAGAGATCCCTGCCACTCTCCTAGACTGACCATGTTAAACATCAGAGATCCCTGCCACTCTCCTAGACATCATAACATCAGAGATCCCTGCCACTCTCCTAGACATAACATCAGAGGTCCCTGCCCCTCTCCTAGACATCATAACATCAGAGATCCCTGCCACTCTCCTAGACATCATAACATCTGAGATTCCTGCCACTCTCCTAGACATCATAACATCAGAGATCTCTGCCACTCTCCTAGACATCATAACATCAGAGATTCCTGCCACTCTCCTAGACATCATAACATCAGAGATTCCTGCCACTCTCCTAGACATCATAACATCAGAGATCCCTGCCACTCTCCTAGACATCATAGCATCAGAGATCCCTGCCACTCTCCTAGACATCATAACATCAGAGATTCCTGCCACTCTCCTAGACATCATAACATCAGAGATCCCTGCCACTCTCCTAGACATCATAACATCAGAGATTCCTGCCACTCTCCTAGACATCATAACATCAGAGATCCCTGCCACTCTCCTAGACATCATAACATCAGAGATTCCTGCCACTCTCCTAGACTGACCATGCTAAACATGATAATCAGAGATCCATGCCACTGTCCTAGACATCATAACATCAGAGATCCCTGCCACTCTCCTAGACGAGAACATGATAACATCAGAGATCCCTGCCACTCTCCTAGACGAGAACATGATAACATCAGAGATCCCTGCCACTCTCCTAGACATCATAACATCAGAGATCCCTGCCATTCTCCTAGACATCATAACATCAGAGATCCCTGCCACTCTCGTAGACATCATAACATCAGAGATCCCTGCCACTCTCCTAGACATCATAACATCAGAGATCCCTGCCACTCTCCTAGACTGACCGTGTTAAACATCAGAGATCCCTACCACTCTCCTAGACATCATAACATCAGAGATCCCTGCCACTCTCCTAGACATCATAACATCAGAGATTCCTGCCACTCTCCTAGACATCATAACATCAGAGATCCCTGCCACTCTCCTAGACATCATAACATCAGAGATCCCTGCCACTCTCCTAGACGAGAACATCATAACATCAGAGATCCCTGCCACTCTCCTAGACGAGAACATCATAACATCAGAGATCCCTGCCACTCTCCTAGACGAGAATAGTTTTAAGAATGTTAGTAGAAACACAGTTATATTTTCCGTGGCCTTACACTTACAGTGATATTCATCAAAATTTATCCGGGATATTTTGAATTAAGTAATTTGTCCATTCAACTTCCACGCAATGTGACCACCATGAATTCTATCATTTTCATAATAAACATCAAAAATACTAATATTTTAAATAATTAGAATATATGTAATTAACCACATACACACTTCTCTATTTACATTAGTGATTAAGATCAATTAAAATAAGTAAACTTACCTCAAATGATTTAAATTTTTGAGGTATTTCAGCATGTCTCGTTGTTCCAGATGCACCAATGTTGCCACCAGTAAACTCTACATTCAACTGAAACTTGGCCATTAATGACCAGTCATACATTCCAAGGGAATCAGTAAAAATCTTATGTTTTAACGGGTTACCAAATACTTCATTATCATTTATAATGTCATATTCAAATAATCTTTTAACTCTTAAAAATGTCTTCCTTCTTTGTTCTTCCAATGATTCCGTCACCATGGACTGAGAAAATATAGGATCGTTTTCTAAAGTTGTCCAGATCTTGTTCTAAAAATATATAAATTTTAATTCATGGTTATGACTCTAAAAATGTAAAGTACAGTCATGGCTGTCTTATGTGACCTTCCAATGGAACATTGAAATCACTCGAGTCCAGGGCTCACCAAACGAGATGAAATTCTCACCCTATTTCAACTGAAGTCGCCCTCACTCGACTCCAAAGCGAAATTAAATTCGCCTTGTTCCTTTTTGCAAGTCACACTTTTCTTGCAATAATTTTCGTTTTATGGTAAAGCTGACTGACAAAGCAATTGTAATCAATGTAAAAATACATAAAAATGAGACAAAAAGGTTTTATTCAAGCAAAAAGGAAAGTTTATTTTGTTGAAAAATAGAATCATAGCAAACTTCTAAATTTGTACTGATGAAATTCCAAGTGAAAATCAAATCCCAAACCTAAACATATACAAACAGATGCTTCCTACAAACAAAATTGGTTGTTGGATTGTGTAATA
Organism: Bathymodiolus septemdierum; assembly: GCA_963383655.1. Lineage (NCBI taxonomy): Eukaryota > Metazoa > Mollusca > Bivalvia > Mytilida > Modiolidae > Bathymodiolus > Bathymodiolus septemdierum. The sequence goes on along the minus strand of OY726523.1, from coordinate 71,685,222 downwards.
TTTAAACAAACAAACAGGTGGTGACTAAATACAGGTTTAATTAATATGAAATGCACTGTGAAGAATGAAGAGGAATTAAAATTAAGGTCATGTAAATATTACAAGTTATTGCTCAATAGAGGTGGTCACTAAAGCAAGTTTGACTGTACATGTTCATAGTTAAAACAATCACTTTCAAGTTCAGATAAACTTAGATATCTCTTATCAAACAAATTATTGACAAAGCACAAACAAATCTACTTTCTGAACTAGTAATTTATTTGATAAGATTATAATACAACCAATATATAATACAGCTATATATAACTGTTTTATATACATTATACAATAGGGGGGGGGGGGGGGGGGGGGGGGGGGTTCAGTTCATCTATCTATCAAATTAAACAAATTTGTATAAAATCTATCAAAGTAGTTCAAAAAGTAAAGTTGTGGCTAAATGATATTTCTGATGCCAAGCTGGTTCTTGTACAATGACACCCTTGTTTCTTTAATTCTACATTGTACGCTTTCAAGACGTTTCGTCCAGACTCCGGTTCGGCCATAGTACGTTTCGTCCACAAAACATTTCGGCCATAGTTTATATTTAACTGTTTGAAGAGGGAGTTTCTCTAAATTAAATTGTTAGATTTGTCATACATGTAAGTATGGATGAAGAAACTGAGTGTTGTAGCCTGTACTTTTGTATGGATTCTAAGGGGAATTATTTTTATAGTAATCATGGTAATACACATACGCATATCATATTGGCGTCGAGATGAACGACCATAAGTGTGCATTGCTTATTCTGTGACCATTTATGTCTCAGGTTTTGGCAAGTGTGGATCCTTGGTCATAGTCTGTATTTTTGCATGGATTCTTCTGGAAAATATTGTGCATTGCTTCATCTGTGATCATTTATTTCATAATTTCAACATCTTTTGGTTATTGGTATTCCAAATGTTACGATTTTTTCTGCACTGATGAGACATAAATTGTCGAAATAGCCATATGCAGAATTTAAATTTCCTGCAATTTCGGTACTTTGTTATATACTTTGTTATTTTCGTAAGTACAATGTATGGATTGAGAAACTGAGTGTCATAGCCGGTACTTTTGTGTGGATTTGACCATTTTCATTCTTTTATTCATATTTCGTTATAAATAAAACCATGGCCGAAACGTCTTTATAAAGTGTGGCCGAACTGGTACTATGGCCGAAACGACTATGGACGAAATGGTACCTATGCCGTATGGACGAAACATCCTGTAACGCATTGTACATGCATGTCTTTGGCTACATGTATATACCTGTAGGATGAATTGATAACCCAGGTCTCAGAATAAAATCCCACTGATGAAATTGTATTTTTCTGAGAAAAAATATTCAATACAAAATGAAAATGGTGAGATTGGGTATTCAACCAGCTATAAATAAATAAATAAATAAGCTTTATTTAGAGTCGGCATGGTTAAAACAACGTACAACATAAGCTCTGTTGAGCTTTTAACCGACATACACAGACACAGAATAAATAACAAATAACAAGCATGCAACATACAGCTAAAATACAAGACTAAGTAAGCACTACATGTAAAATAATAACAGTTACAAGATAAGCAAAAAAGCAGATTAAAAGCCGATGTTATAAGCTAAGCATACCAAGAGCTAATGTAGCAAACTATGAACAACTAAAAGCTGATATTATGAGCAGAGCATAACAATTTTATAAGTACAATAAATAAAAACTGGATATGACCTAGATGGTAGAAATTTAAACAAATTTAAAAGTCAGCACAGGAACGTACAGCAAATATACTGTTACAGCAACGATCTGTAAATAAATTCACCTTGAATCTCAAAATTTCTTCCCCATCCATAAAAATTCTCATCTTTCTCCAGTCAAATGATGCCTTCTTTCTGTAAATATCTAATGGACCATGTTTTGGTTGTCGGAGTATTTCTAAATCATACAAATCTTTCTCCATTGCACTAGAATCTGTGTCTGGTACGACGACTGAAGGATCAAGCTGGGTTGAGGTAGGATTCTGCTTCAAGTGAACAGGTTTTCTATTCATTTTTGACAGCAAAATTAGTATGTATGCGGTCGTATCTTGATAGGTATTATTTAACAAGTGCAAAGTCCATATATATAGCTAATAGTACTCTGCCAAAATGGGTCTTAATGGTATAGGGGAAAGACACGTGAATTTCCCCACAAACGTTACGTCCTTATATTCGATACTTCTCTGGTTTTATCACATTTATTATGTTTTTAATACCACTAAATAATCTCCCATATCATTCTATGTTAAATAAAACCTTTTTGAGCTTTCATCTGAAGTTTAATATAAGTGACACTCATATCTCATGGAAGCTCATAGTCTGCTTGAAGTTGTCAGCCCTCGAAAATCCTACTTTCACTTTTGATTTAACACAAATTCTGGTGGTTACCTTCCAATGCAAGCAAATTTTTAGTTAAGACCACTAGGTCATTAAAATGATCCTTAAATCTGTAGGTTTCTGTCGATATTCAGTATTTTGCAGTATTTACTAGGATTATTTTTTTTATCTAACAATGTATGATTTCATTTTGTATTTTATGTACTACTTTATCCTGGATTTAGTGGTATTACCAGTGGCGTAGACTAGGCACGTGCCTATACATAATTTTGGCATTTTTTTTTTTTTTAAAAGATATTTTTTTTTTTTAAAGATGGATTAAAGTCATGTTAGATTCCTAAACTATATTAACAATTTACATTAACTAGTACATGTTTAAAAAATTAAGAACATTATGCGAGACTCGTTGGTCAAGCCGTGCTGATTCACTATACACGTTTAGAACAGCATTTGTAGTTGTTGTATCTGCTTTAGAAACCCTGAAGGCCGACCATGACGACAAAGCAGCACAGTGTATGAATGCAATACTAAGGTTTGAATTTATTGTAAGTCTCGTTGTTGCTGAACATATTTTAAGTTCTACTGTTGCCATCACAAACTACCTACAGAAACCGGATATTGATCTAACAGAAGCCATGACAGAAGCTCGGGTTGTCATCAAAAGGCTTTCTGATGAAAGTGAGGATGAATTAGTTTGGGAAACATTGTTTACAAGAGCAAGAGACATGGCACTAGAACATGACATTCAACCATGCATTCCACGACTTGCAGGACGTCAACGACATCGGGCTAATCAGCCTATTGAAGAATTTCGTTGTACTTTGTATTTCTCGACCACTTGGTAGCGGAGATAACAAATCGATTGTTAAGCAACGAAGAGCGATTTTTCTCATCATTTTATATTCCATCAAAGTTGGCGAACTTAACCCCTGATATAGCCGACAGGATCTATGTCGCTTATCGTTCCAATTTGGGCGACAAGAACGAGTTCGATGATGAGATTGCTCGATGGAAAACTCGTTAGAGTCTCGAAGATGAAAAGCCAGGTAGACTTCTCGACATCCTTAATGTCACAGACCCTGACCTTTACCCATCAATATATCGAATTATTTGGATTTTGTTGACAATGCCTGTATCATCTGCAACCAGTGAAAGGTCCTTCAGTGCGAAGCGACGCGTGAAGTCATATTTAAGATCTACTATGGGAGATGAAAGACTTTCAAATTTATCTCTCTTGCATGTACATCGACATCTCAATGTTTTGACTAACTTCAATCACTTTGATCCCTAAAGACAAGGTTCTGAGCAATTTGATAATAAATATCTATAACCCATGTCTTATTTTTTTTTTTCACCATTTGCATATCTGCAGCCCACTAAGTTCAGAGGTCGTCATTGTCTTGTTAATCACTCTTTTATTTGTCAAGGTTCACTTAAATCATTATTTTTTATTTTGTTTTGTTTAGTATTTTAGATTTTATCATCTCGTCAAAAAGTATTTTCTTCTGTAACATAGTATTTTCTTCTGTAGCATAGTATTTTCTTCTGTAATATAGTATTTTCTTCTGTAACATAGTATTTTCTTCTGTAACATAGTATTTTGTTCTCCAATGTTATGTACAGCTGCAAAATTGCTCACTTGAATTCGAAGTCATTAATTCAGAGGTTTGTTTGTTTTTTTTATCTTTAAGTAATCTTTTTTAGCTTAATATTGTTTTGTTTAACTTTGTATTTCTTTGTTTATCCAGTTTCTTTGTATCTTTGTATTATTGTGTTTTATCATTTATTTTCAGGATCATTTAATCTTCACATAGTGCCATTTTTGTGAAGTTTATAATTTATCAGACAGTGGTAAACAGTAGTCATATTAAGAACATATTCTACAACTGCCAAAAGAGTACATGGACAAGTTGGAAATTAAAGGTTAATTTTGACTCTAAAAAATTTGTATCTCAAAAAGGGAAATAAATCTCCTAAATAAATGGTTATAGTGTTTAATGCCACTTTCAACAATATTTCAGTTATATCGTGGTGATCAGTTTTATTGGTGGAGGAAACCGAAGTACCCAGAAAAAAAAACCTGCCGTAAGTCACTGACAAACTTTATCAAATAATGTTGTATTGAGTACACCTCGTCCGAGCGAGATTTGAACTCAACACGTTAGTGGTGATAGGCACTGATTGCATAGGTAGTTGAAAATCCAACTACCATACGATCACAATGGAGTCTCTCTCTCCCACAAAAGGTCTGCTAAATTTTCCATAATCATATGCACATCTGTATGTGGTAATAACTAAATAAGCAGGCATGCAAAGTTTTGAGCAATTCCCTTAAAAATGCAGGAGTTGCACATAAAATATAGTTGACAAAATATTTTATGGCATAAAGGGCAATAACTCCTTCAAAAATGGCCAAACACACTGCCGCAACAATATGAGAATCTCCATTTGGTAATACTAATAAGCAAGCAGACAAAGTTTGAAGAACCCCCATTTAAAATACAAGAGGAGTTGCACATACATTTTTGTACAAACATTTGTGATGAACAGACAGGACAACAACAATAGGTACCCTCCACCCCCTCCCCCCTCCCAGACTAGGCAGACAAACCAAATCATATACTGCTAATCGTTTAAAAAAGAAGCAACTCTGCTTCAATACCACTAGAAGAACAACTTTGGTGACTAGTGGTTTTGAAGAAGAAGTTGAAAATGTGAAAATTTTACAACATATGGACAGACGGACGCCAGACACTTTTTGATCAGAAAAGCTCCGTTGAGCTAAAAAACTTGGAAGTGAAATATCTGAATTACAATTTTAACATAATATGATCTTTATATAAATTTTCCAAATGACTACGATTGGTTGAATGGATAAATATTTGATGACTATATCACCCATATTTTTTGAAGTTGGAGCTTATAAAGATAAAAACATACAAATTATGAATATTTTTATTTTATTTTTTTTTTTTTCTATGAATGTCTACTTCTATTTTATGCCAAGCAACATTTTTCTGAAATCACTGTTAGATTTTCCACTACTAGATTGTTCATTGGAGGGGGATTTCTCATCTGATTTAGCAGCTGCTGATGTTGGTTTAGCAGAAACAGGGGGGTTCTTTAATGACCTCGGCACCAGCGAAATCTGTGTTCTTGCTTTACCTCTTCTGAAAAATAAAAAGACATAATTACAGTATTTCAATAGAATATCTGTAGTACTATAAAAACTAGATGTGTCGGAACGACACGAATGTCCCCGCCGTGAATATTAAGGAGGCTCGCAAATGTTTCACCCTTTTTTAATTCCCTCAGTAATAGGCTAAGAATAACAAATGAATTTCAAAGTTGATCTGTAACTCATCATTATACACTCTCGTACCAAAAATCAAGTCAATATCTCAGTGAAATAAAATGGTGACAACTAAATATTTGGCTAAATTTTCAAAGTCCAATGACCATAACTCGGCCAAAATTCATTGGACTGGAACGAAATGTTAACTTGATCTGTAACTCATCATTATACACTCATATACCAAACATCAAGTCAATATCTCCAAGCATAGTGAAAAAAAAGTGGTGACAACAAAATATTTGGCCAAATTTCAAAGTCCAAGGCACACAACTCGACCAAAAATCATTGGACCAGAACGAAACGTAAACTTGATCTGTAACTTATCATTATACACCCACAGACCAAATATCAAGTCAATATCTCAAAGCATAGCGGGAAAAAGTGGTCGCAACTGTTTTATTTCGGAATTACGGACATGGGTAACACTATATGTCCTGACCGCTTAGTGGTGGGGACATAAAAATCGTTCCCTACATATTTTAGTATTGTCAAAACTTGAGAAAACCACTGACATGCTAATATATATATATATATATATATCTTTATTTCTCAACAAACCATATACATAGGTATAGAGAAGTACATATTATATGTTATTCAGGATCTTCACATGGGATACAGGTTCATATTCCCTGAGCCGAAGGTGAACCTGTATCCCCTGTGAAGCCTGAATAACAATTATATTCTGTTAAAGTCTTCTTGTACCAATATTAAAGAGTATATCTTTCTCTGAATATGATATTTCTCATTGTTGAAGACTTACTTTTGACCACAAATATTGAAGAACTAAGAGAAAATTCTGCCCGACCCAACAACAACTAAAGAGCACACACTCTGTCTGAATCCGTACTTTCCATGTGAGATGCAAATCTTTTTGTTGCCATTTTAGCACACGATAAATTACTTGTTATCTCCCTTGTTGAGTACAAAGCCATAAAGGGGACTGAGATGAAAGATTCTGTAAAATGCATCTTTTTATAATTTTTTTTATTCAAGATCTTTTTATTTATGTTTTAATATTTTTATGTTAAAACAAATATATGAAGTGATAAATGGATGCCATTTTGAAACTGTTTTCAATATTCCCGTCCTTACCCAGGGGATATGGTCTGATATCCCCATCTTGATTAGCCAATCAGATTGTAGGAATTCATTGGATACTTTACTTTAACAGAATATTAGTTAGTATTTACAATTACAGCAGATAAATAATGGTTGGTATGTTTCAGCCTGGATCGCAAAATACCTTCAAGTTACAGACTAACTTAGGAGAATTTTCCATTCCTTTAATTTGTACGAAAATTTCTTTGGGGTTAGGTTAAGGTTATGGTGTTTAATGCCAGTTTCAACAATATTAAAATATAAAAAAAAATAATATTAATCCTGAATCCAGTAATCCAGTACTACCAGTCTAACAAGTATATGTCATTACATTTCTGTTTCCTTCTTGTCACCACCTAAGCTAGGTACAAATCACCCTCCCCCCCTTCATCTATGCCCTACAAAATCAATCATGAATCCAGTACTACCAGTCTAACAAGTATATGTCATTACATTTCTGTTTCCTTCTTGCCACCACCTAAGCTAGGTACAAATCACCCTCCCCCCCTTCATCTATGTCCTACAAAATTAATCATGAATCCAGTACTACCAGTCTAACACGTATCATAAGCTATTACATTTCTGTTTCTTTCTTTCCACCACCTAAGCTAGACACAAATCCCCCACCCCCATTTTTCATCCTCCATGCCCTACAAAATTAATCATGAATCCAGTACTACCAGTCTAAGAAGTATGATAAGCTATTACATTTCTGTTTCTTTCTTGCCACCACCTAAGCTAGGTACAAATCACCCTTCCCCTTCATCTATGCCCTACAAAATTAATCATGAATCCAGTACTACCAGTCTAACAAATATGATAAGTTATTACATTTCTGTTTCTTTCTTGCCACTACCTAAGCTAGGTACAAATCCCCCCCCCCCCCCCCCCGCCCTTCATCTATGTCCTACAAAATTAATCATGAATCCAGTACTACCAGTCTAACACGTATCATAAGCTATTACATTTCTGTTTCTTTCTTTCCACCACCTAAGCTAGATACAAATCCCCCACCCCCCATTTTTCATCCTCCATGCCCTACAAAATTAATCATGAATCCAGTACTACCAGTCTAAGAAGTATGATAAGTTATTACATTTCTGTTTCTTTCTTGCCACCACCTAAGCTAGGTACAAATCACCCTTCCCCTTCATCTATGCCCTACAAAATTAATCATGAATCCAGTACTACCAGTCTAAGAAGTATGATAAGTTATTACTTTTCTGTTTCTTTCTTGCCACCACCTAAGCTAGGTACAAATCACCCTCACCCCCCCCCCCCCCCCATTCATCTATGCCCTACAAAATTAATCATGAATCCAGTGTACTACCAGTCTAAGAAGTATGATAAGTTATTACATTTCTGTTTCTTTCTTGCCACTACCTAAGCTAGGTATAAATCACCCCCCCCCCCCCCTCCCTTTCATCTATGCCCTACAAAATTAATCATGAATCCAGTACTACCAGTTTAAGAAGTATGATAAGTTATTACATTTCTGTTTCCTTCTTGCCACCACCTAAGCTAGGTACAAATCACCCTTCCCCCTCCTCTCCCCCCCCCCCCCCCCCCATTCATCTATGCCCTACAAAATTAATCATGAATCCAGTGTACTACCAGTCTAAGAAGTATGATAAGTTATTACATTTCTGTTTCCTTCTTGCCACCACCTAAGCTAGGTACAAATCACCCCCCCCCCCCCCTTCATCCATGCCCTACAAAATTAATCATGAATCCAGTACTACCAGTCTAAGAAGTATGATAAGTTATTACATTTCTGTTTCTTTCTTGCCACTACCTAAGCTAGGTATAAAGTCCTCATCTTTCTTTGACATCCTTCTCTCTGGTGGGTTACTGATATCTACAGATATTGTATGATCTCCTATCATCAACCCGTCTACCTTCATAACAGCTTGAGATGCTGTTTGCTGAAAGATAAGTCAAACCTTTAAAGCTCTGGCATAAATATTTCATGTCCAAATTGCAGTTATTTTCAACAAAAATTTGCACAAACCATGCCTTTATCGGATAAAAAAGTTTATTTGTTTAATTCTCTGAAAATATCTTTTTTAAATTTGTATAATCAGTTTTCTGGTGCTACTCATGGTCCTAGATTGATTTAGTTTTATTCATTTCAGAAAAACAATAAAAAACAGATTCACATGCACTATACTTTTATACATGAAATGTATTCTTCTGAAACTGCTTTTGAGTTAGGATTAGGGTTATGGTGTTTAACACCATTTTCAATCAAATTTCAGTTATATCGTGGCGGTCCGTTTTATTAGTGGAGGAAACCGGCGGACCCAGAGAAAACCACCGATCTGTCGTAAGTCACTGACAAACTACCAACTACGATCATGACCACGACAGCCCCGAAACTGCTCTTAGTATGAATAATGTGCATGATTGTTGGTCTTAAGCAAAGCAAAGCGTAATTTCTTCTTACCTCAATAAATCAAATAAAAGAAGTCACTCACTGACTTGTTGATTTAACAATTTAAAATTATTTGTATTGTATATAATTTGGAAACATCTCTGTTTTCACTAACCTCATCTTCATACTCCACATAAGCTAACCCTTTAGGAGCCCCACTTCTGTAAGTAACTAATCTTACATCTTTCACTTTTCCATGCTGAAATATAAATATAAACATTGTTCTTTCAACTTTTTGTCTACAGGATATATAGAGAAGGTTATTATTTAAAACATTTGGTTTTCTTTACTTGTTGAAATGGAGATTTTTGTGCCTGTCCTAAGTCAGAACCTGGATTTCAAACATTATATGTCGAGGTCTTTGTCTTCTTTGAGTTGAGGTGAGAGGTGATGATTCGTCTTGTTGATAACAGTGGAATTGTTTACCATCACTTTCAACAATATTTCAGTTATATCTTAGCGGTCAGTTTTATTGGTGGAGGAAACTGGAGGACCCGGAGAAAACCACTGACCTGTCGCAAGTCACTGACAAACTTTATCACATAATATTGTACACCTTGTCCTGATCGAGATTTGAACTCACAACATCAGTGGTGATAGACACTGATTGCATAGGTAGTTGTAAATCCAACTACCATACGATCACGACCACGATAACCCCTCACTGTTTAAGCATTCTTTTCATAATAAACATAAATAATAAAAACTTGCTAAAATGTTCTTACCTGAGAAAATATTTTAGCTAAAGCTTCTTTAGTACAGGTAAATGGTAAACCTTTAACAAACAGTTTATTCTTCTCCATATCTGTGGCAAACTGTAATAAAATACAGATATACAAATTCTTTTTTAATTTTTTGTAACAATTTTAATTCAGCAGAGAAATATACAAGTTAAAGTTCTTTCACATTGTTTCACATCATCCAGTAGTTTCAGAAGACTTATTTTCCAGCAGAGTATGGTAGTTGGATTTACAACTACCTATGCAATCAGTGCCCATCACCACTGATGTTGTGAGTTCGAATCTCGATCAGGGCAAGGTGTACACATTATGTGATATAGTTTGTCAGTGACTTGCGACAGATCGGTGGTTTTCTCCGGGTCTTTCGGTTTCCTCCACCAATAAAACTGACCACCACGATATCACTGAAATATTGTTGAAAGTGGTGTTAAACACCATCAATCAAACAAACAAACATATTTCCCAGTAGATTAATGAATATTTAAGTTGACCTTAAGTTCTAATAAAGACTGACATAAAATGCTAACAACAGTTCATGTAGTCATTTGAGTAAGGTTAGCTAAACAATATCTGTCTACTGGAATAAACTCAAGATTCTAATTTCAAACAGTTTTCAACTGGAATTTTCCAATTCACAGTGAAAAGGATTAAAAAAATAGAAAAGAAGTATACCCCAGCACTTGATAATTTTGGACAAAGTTGTTTTGTTAGGAGTGATTTTTTAAAAATGAAGTGTGTCTGTAAGACACAAATGATGCCCCCGCCTGACCATAAGAAATTATAAACAAGTCAACCTCCATTATGTGTATAAACATCATACAAAATATTAAAGTTGTAGCTCCAAAACTGTAGGAAGAGATATCCGGACAAACCATGTATCTATATAGGAACAGACGAATAAAAAAGTCCAACTACATAAAATATACCTGTCATTTTGAGAATATTTGATGAAAATCAAAATCCTGTGGACATGCACACCTCCATTATGTGTATAAACATCATACAAAATATTAAAGCTGTAGCTCTAAAACTGTAGGAGGAGATAGCCGGACAAACCATGTTCCCTTTATGCAGCTAGTACGAAAAAAAATGACTAAGTCCAACTACCTATCATTTTGAGAATATTTGAAGAAAATCAAAATCCTGTGGACATGCACACCTCCATTATGTGTATAAACATACTACAAAATATTAAAGCTGTAGCTCCAAAACTGTAGGAGGAGATAGCCGGACAAACCATGTATCTATATCCAGACTGACGAACGGACAGACAGGGGGAAATTAATGTTGCGGGGGCATAAAAAACCTGATTTTTTTATGGCCAGAAAATAGATTCTATTTACTCACATTCACACACAAAATGAGACGTAAGACCTGCACTATACTACCAGGATAATTTTTACCATTTTGTGAAAAATGTGACAAACTTACTTTGAACTGTGGTTTCCGTGACGATTTTTCTTCACATTTAGATATATACATTGGTCTGCCTTCTACAGGTGTACGATCAAGTTTTAATGCATCCATTACACAAAGCTACAATAAAATATATGAGAGTGATTGTTGTTTAATGCCAACTCAACAATTTTCAGCTATATCATGGCGAGAACAAGTTAATTTTCAATGAGATGATGATGAGGTCCACTTTGTACAAGACCAACACAATTAGTTGGATTTTCATAGTGCTAGCTCACTGAAGCAACAGGCCACGGATAGACATGTCACCCCAATCTGACACATTATCCTGATTCTGAGCCAACCAGTCTTTGCTCTTTCTCCTTAATGCTGCATGCTTAGCAGAGAAGCAACAAATACCAATTTCATAGTCTTTGGTTTGACCAGAGAGGGGCCTCGAACTCACGATCTACCGCACTCGAAGCGAATACGCTAATCATTACACCACCGATGTAGCTAAAAAAAATATATATGAAAATGATTACATGATGCATATATAGTACCAGAATATCTAAACTGAATCATCATGAATTCATTAAGGAATCTATTCTACATTGTGGATGCCAATTCATTTTGATTATGAATAATGTTGTATCTAATAAGATACAACCGGTTAAAACAAATTTTACCTAGAGTCTTCTGACTTTGTATCTGATGAGGGTTGTTCCAGATCAGCGTCATGAACACTATAGATATAAACATTTCTTATTATCTAATCATGCAGATATTGTGAAGATTGGGATTTAAGAATTCAATGACTTTCATATTATTTTATACTAACCTCATCTTTAAATTCCACATAAGCATAACCTTTTGACTTTCCCTTGAAGTTTTTAATTAACCTTATCTCTACGATTTCACCAATCTGAAATATAAATCATATATATGTAAATTACATCTTGATAGCCCTTATCTGTCATAAATGTTATATACCTGTGTCCATAATACTGTAATCACCACCCCTAGTTGCCATAGAAATATAATAAATGGTAAAGAATGAAAATTAAAAAAATATATATATCAAAAATGATAATAGTCTACATTGTAACTTCTTTTTCAGGATATACCTGCACTAAAAAAAATAAAGTGAGCCTGGTAAATCTCACAGATAATTTTTCTTAACACTTTACAAAAGCTGTAAAAAAAATAGTTTTTTAAATGACAAGAAAGAGTTTCTATCCAGAGCCATAAAAACTAATGTCACATCACAGCCTTCTTATTAGAGGTAAATAAATAAAATGTTAATTAACCTCTGATTGCAACTCTTGGACAACAAGCCAATTTCAAGATATATCAATATTTGAAAATCATCTAAAAGAGAACAAATTACACATACCTTTGAAAATACTTCTTTAATAGTGCCTTCATCTATATTGTAGGCAAGATTACTGACGAATGCTGTACATGAACTTTTATCTCCTAAATCGCCTTGACCTTGATGAGACATTTCTTCTACAATACATTTATATATCAAACATATCATCTGTCACACAACATTTATTCAGGTTATAGTAAATGCATCAGTATATTAAGTATTAACTTTATTGTTCAGAATAACTGTTGTGTCAGTATGATGCAAAAATAATAGTCCAGACTTGTATACTTTTATTACAATCGATGATTTCAAAGTAAAAAGATGTGCATTAAACACAACCTTTTATGGTAGAACTACATTTAAGCTTCTCAAAAGCATAAAACATTGAGAGCTGTTGTGGCTGTGATCGCATGGTAGTTGGATTTACAACTACCTGTGCAATCAGTGCCTATCACCACTGATGTTGTGAGTTCAAATCCTGTTCATGACGAGGTGTACTCGATACAACATTATGTGATAAAGTTTGTCAGTGATTTACAGCAGGTCGGTGGTTTTCTCTGGGTACTCTAGTTTCCTCCACCAATAAAACTCACCGCCATGATATACCTGAAATATTGTTGAAAGTGGCGTTAAACACCATAAATCAAACCAGAATAACTTTTTTGACGAGCTTGTGTCAGTATGATGCAAAAAAATAATAGTCCAGACTTGTATACTTTTATTACATTCAATGATTTCAAAGTAAAAAGATGTGCATTAAGCACAACCTTTTATGGTAGAACTACATTTAAGCTTCTCAAAAGCATAAAAGATGGATTATACATTTCCTTGAATAATGCCTAGTAAACAATTGGGCTATTCCTGCTAGCTTTCAGGTTAATTTATTACTGATAACTCAACTACTAAAATCATTGGTCCCTTTGACACAATAAGTTAGGCTGTATATGATTGACTTGGAATATTGTTTCAGTGGTAAGTGAGAATTTTTACAGCTGCGTCATGACAAGAACAAATTAGATTGTTAATTGTTTTTTTTATTCCGTTTGTTGTACTAAATCAGAATGCTGAACTGGATTGGTAGTGTCACATCCCAACAAATAATAAAAAAAATTGTAGTCCACAAATAGGCTCCTCTGGTAAACTTTGTCCTGTGATGGTGGCTATCTTGGATTATTGATCAACAAACATATAAACTTTATAAAAAATCACCCAAAACTAAACTTTGTACAGGCTCTTATAACATTCCTACCAAGTAACATTACATATCACATGATTTTTCAGAAGAGATTTGAAATTAAAATTCCCCCCAATGAGAAAGTAAAATTGGTCCTTTTCAGCAGTGTTAATTTCAGAATGGAACATAAATCACAAACAATGATGAGGACCATCGACATAACAAAGTTTGGTACCTTTTAGTCATGTGGTTCGTGACAAAAAAATGAATGTGAAAAGTTAGTGGAAAAGGACAGACACAAGTTGATGACAATCTTCACATAAACCCTACTAGACAACTTTCCCTACACTCTGAACAAATATTTGTTTCTTTACCTGTTTTTTGTATTTTAGCAGGTGTTTCTTCACTATCTTGCTTTTTGCCTTTGAACCCTGGTGGTGGTTCTCTGACTTCTGACCTTTTACCTTTAAACCCAGGAGGTGGTGGTACTTTAAATGGCTTTGCTGAGGACTGGTCATCTTCTCGCTGTTTCAAAATCAATATACAGACATAATTGATTTAAATAAAGTATTAATTACTATATCACTTCAGGAGCTTTATTGTGACCATAAGATTTAGTGATAATGAGTACTGGTTAACTTTCTCAAATTAAGGATATTGTAACAAGCCTGGCATAAAATCATTACAGGAACTTGATGTGACACTGAAAAATGTTTAATACCTTTAAAATGTATAGTGTTTGTGGTATTAATAGTTTGATTGTTTGTTATTTAAAACTCAACATTAATTCACAGATTTAATCAGAACATTTGTCAGAGGGGAAGGGGGATCTCATGAACCTGTTTAATTCTGCCACATTTTTGTTCCTGTCTCAAGCCAAGAACGTAATTGTCATATAAGAACAAAATACATGTATCTTGATCAAGCAATGTTTGGGGAATACAATTTTTCAAACAAAATTCATCTAACTTAAATTTTGAATAAACATTTTAAATACTTACCTTTCTTTTTAAATCTTGACTTGTACTATCATTTCCTGTGTCTTTTTCTTCTTCATTCTTTCTCTCTGTTTTTTTGTATGGCTTTACAGGAATATTGTCAGCACTATTGTTTGTTTTTTTCTGTTGCTTGTTCATTTGATTATTTCCTTCTTTTTGTACATTGTTTTTAAATTGTCTTGTTTCTCTTCCTAGATTTGTACCTTTTTCAAAAGTTTTGTGTAGTTTTTTACCAGATTTGGTGTGCTTAGATTTCTGTTCCTCTTCTTTCTCGGCAGCCTGAGAAAAAAACAAACAGTTATCTTTAATGGTTGAATTAATCAAGATTTTATAATGATTTGGTGGGTTTATGGTGTTTAACGCCACTTTCAACAATATTTTAGCTATATCGTGGTGGTCAGTTTTATTGGTGGAGGAAGAAATATTAGTAAAATTAACTAACTCCTTTAATAAAGTTAAGCAAAGGGAGATAAAAAATGTTAATCCTTGCACTTCTATCAATTAGTAAATTAATTCCCCCTTAACAAAGTTAAGCAAGGGAGATAATAAAACTACCAATTATTGCACTTTTAATATCTGGTAAATTAACTTCTTTAATCAAGTTAAACCACATCAATGGTGTAATGGTTAGTGTGCTCGCCTCGAGTGTGGTAGATCGTGGATTCGAGCCCCGATTGGGTATAACCAAAGACTGCAAAATTGGTATTGGTTGCTTCTCCGCTAAGCTCACAGCATTAAGAAGAACAAAGACAGGTTGGCTCGGAATCAGGATAATGTGTCCGAGTGGAGCGACATGTCTATCTGAGGACTGTTGTTTCAGTGAGCTAGCACTATAAAAATCCCACTAAGCGTGTTGGTCTAGCACAAAGAAGACCTCCTCGTCATCACATTAAAAATTAACTTGTTCTCGCCATTATATAGCTGAAAAATTGCTGAGTTGGCATTAAACAGCAATCACTCACTTGCTCACTTAATCAAGTTAAAAAAAAGAGATAATAAAAAGGTTTATCTGAGAACTTTTGTTAGATTGTAATTAGTAAATTAATGACCTGAACCAAATTAGGTAAGGGAGATAATAAAATAGTCTCCCATTTTGATAATGGCATTTAATAAGAACAGCTATTGTAAATACTGGTTTCCTTTGTTCCTTAGTTGGAGAACAACTTGGAGGTCTAAAGTCCAAGATTTATGATAAAACCTTGTGATATGTGTATCTTATATATGTCTGTGCACAGAACCTTATTTCTTGGAAGAGATTGTCTTTGGTTTCATTAAAATCTTGAATAGTAACAGACCCTATTGATATACACAACCATTTTTCTTCTTTCCTTTATTCTTTTCATCTGTACATTACATTTGCATACAATTTTTCTTCTTTCCATCTGTGCATTACATTTACTTACAATTTTTCTTCTTTCCATCGGCATTACATTTACTTACAATTTTTCTTCTTTCTTTTATTCTTTCCATCTGTACATTACATTTACTTACAATTTTTCTTCTTTCTTTTATTCTTTCCATCTGTACATAACATTTACTTACAATTTTTCTTCTTTCTTTTATTCTTTCCATCTGTACATTACATTTACTTACAATTTTTCTTCTTTCTTTTATTTTTTCCATCTGTGCATTACATTTACTTACAATTTTTCTTCTTTCTTTTATTCTTTTCATCTGTACATTACATTTACTTACAATTTTTCTTCTTTCTTTTATTCTTTCCATCTGTACATTACATTTACTTACAATTTTTCTTCTTTCTTTTATTCTTTCCATCTGTACATTACATTTACTTACAATTTTTCTTCTTTCTTTTATTCTTTCCATCTGTGCATTACATTTACTTACAATTTTTCTTCTTTCTTTTATTCTTTCCATCTGTGCATTACATTTACCAAGTGTCTGTTCATACTGTTCCAGATTACCTTAAAGCAGAAACGTGTAAAACACAAGTTTTCAGCAGGCAGTCTTCATGAGAAACTTTTTGCCCACAGACAGGAAATATATTTTTGATTATTTTCTATGTAAATAGATTATACTGTGTGTATGTAATATTATTACAAGCCCTGTGTTATTTTTACAGGCCTTTGCTGTTGGACCTGTGGTTAACCGTGAGAACAGGAAAAGTAAATTCTCTAGACAGACCTTTTACAGGTCAGTGCCTTATAACAGTCCAGACTTTCCTCCCCTTAAGAAGTCTGGTACTCATGAATTTACTAAAAAATTCCTGAAAAGTATGAAATACCCAAATAACATAACCGAACCATAAAGTTACAAAACTCATTCACCAAATTGAATTGATTGTATAATATAACAAAAATCTTTATAAAATATTTTTACATTATATTAGAGAAATAAAAAAAATGTTCAGTCAAATCATTGAGTACATACCCTCCTCACGTTCAAAATTAATGAATGCTTCTACGATACTCTCTGGCCAGTCAGATACAGAGTTAAGTGCCCTTTGTAAAACCTTTCTACAATGCTTATTATCACCATAACACCTACAATATACATGTTTGTTAAGGTATAACTACTTTATAACTCCCTACATCACAATAACACCTACAATATACATGTTTGTTAAGGTATAACTACTTTATAACTCTCTATATCACAATAACACCTACAATATACATGTTTGTTAAGGTATAACTACTTTATAACTCTCTACATCACAATAACACCTACAATATACATGTTTGTTAAGGTATAACTACTTTATAACTCTCTACATCACAATAACACCTACAATATACATGTTTGTTAAGGTATAACTACTTTATAACTCCCTACATCACAATAACACCTACAATATACATGTTTGTTAAGGTATAACTACTTTATAACTCTCTACATCACAATAACACCTACAATATACATGTTTGTTAAGGTATAACTACTTTATAACTCTCTACATCACCATGACACCTACAATATACATGTTTGTTAAGGTAAAACTACTTTATAACTCCCTACATCACAATAACACCTACAATATACATGTTTGTTAAGGTATAACTACTTTATAACTCCCTACATCACAATAACACCTACAATATACATGTTTGTTAAGGTAGAACTACTTTATAACTCCCTACATCACAATAACACCTACAATATACATGTTTGTTAAGGTATAACTACTTTATAACTCTCTACATCACCATGACACCTACAATATACATGTTTGTTAAGGTAAAACTACTTTATAACTCTCTACATCACAATAACACCTACAATATACATGTTTGTTAAGGTATAACTACTTTATAACTCCCTACATCACAATAACACCTACAATATACATGTTTGTTAAGGTATAACTACTTTATAACTCTCTACATCACCATGACACCTACAATATACATGTTTGTTAAGGTAAAACTACTTTATAACTCCCTACATCACAATAACACCTACAATATACATGTTTGTTAAGGTATAACTACTTTATAACTCCAAAGAGAAGTACAGTCAAACATTTCTTTTGTGACCTCACAAGGGAACAGTTAAATAGGGTCACATAATACAGGTGGTCGTTTGTGACCTTCCAAGGGCACAGTTAAATATGGTCACATAATACAGGTGGTCGCTTGTGACCTTCCAAGGGAACAATTAAATATGGTCACATAATACAGGTGGTCGTTTGTGACCTTCCAAGGGCACAGTTAAATATGGTCACATAATACAGGTGGTCGCTTGTGACCTTCCAAGGGAACAATTAAATATGGTCACATAATACAGGTGGTCGTTTGTGACCTTCCAAGGGAACAGTTAAATAGGGTCACACAATACAGGTGGTCGTTTGTGACCTTCCAAGTGAACAGTTAAATAGGGTCACATAATACAGGTGGTCGTTTGTGACCTTCCAAGGGCACAGTTAAATATGGTCACATAATACAGGTGGTCGTTTGTGACCTTCCAAGGGAACAATTAAATATGGTCACATAATACAGGTGGTCGTTTGTGACCTTCCAAGGGAACAGTTAAATAGGGTCACATAATACAGGTGATCGTTTGTGACCTTCCAAGAGAACAGTTAAATAGGGTCACATAATACAGGTGGTCGTTTGTGACCTTCCAAGGGAACAGTTAAATAGGGTCACATAATACAGGTGGTCGTTTGTGACCTTCCAAGGGAACAGTTAAATAGGGTCACATAATACAGGTGGTCGTTTGTGACCTTCCAAGGCCACAGTTAAATAGGGTCACATAATACAGGTGGTCGTTTGTGACCTTCCAAGGGAACAATTAAATAGGGTCACATAATACAGGTGGTCGTTTGTGACCTTCCAAGAGAACAGTTAAATAGGATCACATAATACAGGTGGTCATTTGTGACCTTCCAAGGGAACAGTTAAATAGGGTCACATAATACAGGTGGTCGTTTGTGATCTTCCAAGGGAACAGTTAAATAGGGTCACATAATACAGGTGGTCGTTTGTGACCTTCCAAGGAAACAGTTAAATAGGGTCACATAATACAGGTGGTCGTTTGTGATCTTCCAAGAGAACAGTTAAATAGGGTCACATAATACAGGTGGTCGTTTGTGACCTTCCAAGAGAACAGTTAAATAGGGTCACATAATACAGGTGGTCGTTTGTGACCTTCCAAGAGAACAGTTAAATAGGGTCACATAATACAGGTGGTCGTTTGTGACCTTCCAAGGGAACAGTTAAATAGGGTCACATAATACAGGTGGTTGTTTGTGATCTTCCAAGGGAACAGTTAAATAGGGTCACATAAGACAGGTGGTCGTTTGTGACCTTCCAAGGGAACAGTTAAATAGGGTCACATAATACAGGTGGTCGTTTGTGACCTTCCAAGGGAACAGTTAAATAGGGTCACATAATACAGGTGGTCGTTTGTGACCTTCCAAGGGAACAGTTAAATAGGGTCACATAATATATAGGTGGTCATTTGTGACCTTCCAAGTGAACATTTAAATAGGGTCACATAATACAGGTGGTCGTTTGTGACCTTCCAAGGGAACAGTTAAATAGGGTCACATAATACAGGTGGTCGTTTGTGACCTTCCAAGAGAACAGTTAAATAGGGTCACATAATACAGGTGGTCGTTTGTGACCTTCCAAGGGAACAGTTAAATAGGGTCACATAATACAGGTGGTTGTTTGTGACCTTCCAAGGGAACAGTTAAATAGGGTCACATAAGACAGGTGGTCGTTTGTGACCTTCCAAGGGAACAGTTAAATAGGGTCACATAATACAGGTGGTCATTTGTGACCTTCCAAGGGAACAGTTAAATAGGGTCACATAATACAGGTGGTCGTTTGTGATCTTTCAAGGGAACAGTTAAATAGGGTCACACATAGGTGGTCATTTGTGATCTTCCAAGGGAACAGTTAAATAGGGTCACACATAGGTGGTCATTTGTGACCTTCCAAGGGAACAGTTAAATAGGGTCACATAATACTGGTGGTCGCTTAATGCAGATGTAATTGATATGAAATGCACTGCGAAGAGAAATGAAAATTAAGTTCACATAATACAAGTTATTGCTTAATAGAGGTGGTTACTAAAGCAGGTTTGACTGTAACTTAATAGAGGTGGTCACTAAAGCAGGTTTGACTGTACATTAATAGAGGTGGTTACTAAAGCAGGTTTGACTGTACATTAATAGAGGTGGTTACTAAAGCAGGTTTGACTGTACATTAATAGAGGTGGTCACTAAAGCAGGTTTGACTGTACATTAATAGAGGTGGTTACTAAAGCAGGTTTGACTGTACATTAATAGAGGTGGTTACTAAAGCAGGTTTGACTGTACATTAATAGAGGTGGTCACTAAAGCAAGTTTGACTGTACATTAATAGAGGTGGTTACTAAAGCAGGTTTGACTGTACATTAATAGAGGTGGTTACTAAAGCAGGTTTGACTGTACATTAATAGAGGTGGTTACTAAAGCAGGTTTGACTGTACATTAATAGAGGTGGTTACTAAAGCAGGTTTGACTGTACATTAATAGAGGTGGTCACTAAAGCAGGTTTGACTGTACATTAATAGAGGTGGTTACTAAAGCAGGTTTGACTGTACATTAATAGAGGTGGTTACTAAAGCAAGTTTGACTGTACATTAATAGAGGTGGTCACTAAAGCAAGTTTGACTGTACATTAATAGAGGTGGTCACTAAAGCAGGTTTGACTGTACATTAATAGAGCTGGTTACTAAAGCAGGTTTGACTGTACATTAATAGAGGTGGTTACTAAAGCAGGTTTGACTGTACATTAATAGAGGTGGTTACTAAAGTAAGTTTGACTGTACATTAATAGAGGTGGTTACTAAAGCAGGTTTGACTGTACATTAATAGAGGTGGTTACTAAAGCAGGTTTGACTGTACATTAATAGAGGTGGTCACTAAAGCAGGTTTGACTGTACATTAATAGAGGTGGTTACTAAAGCAGGTTTGACTGTACATTAATAGAGGTGGTTACTAAAGCAGGTTTGACTGTACATTAATAGAGGTGGTTACTAAAGCAGGTTTGACTGTACATTAATAGAGGTGGTCACTAAAGCAGGTTTGACTGTACATTAATAGAGGTGGTTACTAAAGCAAGTTTGACTGTACATTAATAGAGGTGGTTACTAAAGCAGGTTTGACTGTACATTAATAGAGGTGGTTACTAAAGCAGGTTTGACTGTACATTAATAGAGGTGGTTACTAAAGCAGGTTTGACTGTACATTAATAGAGGTGGTCACTAAAGCAGGTTTGACTGTACATTAATAGAGGTGGTCACTAAAGCAAGTTTGACTGTACATTAATAGAGGTGGTTACTAAAGCAGGTTTGACTACATTAATAGAGGTGGTTACTAAAGCAGGTTTGACTGTACATTAATAGAAGTGGTTACTAAAGCAGGTTTGACTGTACATTAATAGAGGTGGTCACTAAAGCAGGTTTGACTGTACATCAATAGAGGTGGTCACTAAAGCAGGTTTGACTGTACATTAATAGAGGTGGTCACTAAAGCAGGTTTGACTGTACATTAATAGAGGTGGTTACTAAAGCAGGTTTGACTGTACATTAATAGAGGTGGTTACTAAAGCAGGTTTGACTGTACATTAATAGAGGTGGTCACTAAAGCAGGTTTGACTGTACATTAATAGAGGTGGTTACTAAAGCAGGTTTGACTGTACATTAATAGAGGTGGTTACTAAAGCAGGTTTGACTGTACATTAATAGAGGTGGTCACTAAAGCAGGTTTGACTGTACATCAATAGAGGTGGTCACTAAAGCAGGTTTGACTGTACATTAATAGAGGTGGTTACTAAAGCAGGTTTGACTGTACATTAATAGAGGTGGTCACTAAAGCAGGTTTGACTGTACATTAATAGAGGTGGTTACTAAAGCAGGTTTGACTGTACATTAATAGGTGGTTACTAAAGCAGGTTTGACTGTACATTAATAGAGGTGGTTACTAAAGCAGGTTTGACTGTACATCAATAGAGGTGGTCACTAAAGCAGGTTTGACTGTACATTAATAGAGGTGGTTACTAAAGCAGGTTTGACTGTACATTAATAGAGGTGGTCACTAAAGCAGGTTTGACTGTACATTAATAGAGGTGGTTACTAAAGCAGGTTTGACTGTACATTAATAGAGGTGGTTACTAAAGCAGGTTTGACTGTACATTAATAGAAACAAGGGTAAATACTAATTTACACAATGTCTGTATGTCATACAATGTATAAAAAAAAATTCTGTGAAAGATATTTAATTTGATTTTTTATATATATATTAAAAATCCTCCTTGATTGGTTAAAGAAGAATATCACTGCTTACAACACCTTTTTTATATGTTCAATCAAAATATCTGACAAAACAAACCTCTCAAACTGATAAAAATTGAGCCACATTGCAGCTTCATTGCCATGTCCTTCTGTCATAATATCATTCCATAACTCACGACCTTTAGTAACATTCTTGCAGAATCTTGCCTAAAAAATGAAAATAGAGGATGCCATTGTGAATCATATGAAACATTTACATCAAATTAAGTGTAAAAATGAAAACTGAACTTGAAACAAGTGAAATAACCATATACATGCTATGAAAATGTATTCAAAGAACACAAAAACAAAAAATCGGAAGAAGTGTTCATAGGACATGGATGCTCCTCCCCCCCCTCCCCCCACATAACTTCAGAACAGAAAAAGTGGTCAAGTCCAAAATCAAACTTGGCCTTCCTTTTATGGTTCCTGGCCTATTGTATAAATTTCAAATGATTTGCTTAAGGGAAACTAAAGTTATTGAGTGGAAACCATATGTTGGATGTACATACAGACATAAATAATAATGCCCCAGAAGACTAGATTCTGTCCAACAAATCTTCTTATTCTGTGGGCTTCTCAGCAGACCTGTACCAATCATCATGAATATTGACGATCAAAACACAAAAACTGAACTGTGGAAAAATATAAAATGTTAACACGATGTTTATGTAATGATCATTTATACTTAATGTCCTTAAAAGACTTAATATACCTACTTCAATGGTTGCCCAAAACTGTCTAAGACTTCCTGTAGGATCACTGTCTGGGATACCATCTATGAAACAAGAAATATAAATTTCTCAATAAAACTTTATAACATCTTGTCTAGATTTACATAATCACTAGCTAATTTGGTGTATTGTATCAAATGAAAATATATATATATGTAATGCTCTGCAAATTTACAATACAAGTGTAATAGAAATATCAGTTATAACATAAAACCTTAGTAGTAACCTGTAATCTGTAGAAATATCAGTTATAACATAAAACCTTAGTAGTAACCTGTAATCTGTAGAAATATCAGTTATAACATAAAACCTTAGTAGTAACCTGTAATCTGTAGAAATATCAGTTATAACATAAAACCTTAGTAGTAACCTGTAATCTGTAGAAATATCAGTTATAACATAAAACCTTAGTAGTAACCTGTAATCTGTAGAAATATCAGTTATAACATAAAACCTTAGTAGTAACCTGTAATCTGTAGAAATATCAGTTATAACATAAAACCTTAGTAGTAACCTGTAATCTGTAGAAATATCAGTTATAACATAAAACCTTAGTAGTAACCTGTAATCTGTAGAAATATCAGTTATAACATAAAACCTTAGTAGTAACCTGTAATCTGTAGAAATATCAGTTATAACATAAAACCTTAGTAGTAACCTGTAATCTGTAGAAATATCAGTTATAACATAAAACTCTAGTAGTAACCTGTAATCTGTAGAAATATCAGTTATAACATAAAACCTTAGTAGTAACCTGTAATCTGTAGAAATATCAGTTATAACATAAAACCTTAGTAGTAACCTGTAATCTGTAGAAATATCAGTTATAACATAAAACCTTAGTAGTAACCTGTAATCTGTAGAAATATCAGTTATAACATAAAACCTTAGTAGTAACCTGTAATCTGTAGAAATATCAGTTATAACATAAAACCTTAGTAGTAACCTGTAATCTGTAGAAATATCAGTTATAACATAAAACCTTAGTAGTAACCTGTAATCTGTAGAAATATCAGTTATAACATAAAACCTTAGTAGTAACCTGTAATCTGTAGAAATATCAGTTATAACATAAAACCTTAGTAGTAACCTGTAATCTGTAGAAATATCAGTTATAACATAAAACCTTAGTAGTAACCTGTAATCTGTAGAAATATCAGTTATAACATAAAACCTTAGTAGTAACCTGTAATCTGTAGAAATATCAGTTATAACATAAAACTCTAGTAGTAACCTGTAATCTGTAGAAATATCAGTTATAACATAAAACCTTAGTAGTAACCTGTAATCTGTAGAAATATCAGTTATAACATAAAACCTTAGTAGTAACCTGTAATCTGTAGAAATATCAGTTATAACATAAAACCTTAGTAGTAACCTGTAATCTGTAGAAATATCAGTTATAACATAAAACCTTAGTAGTAACCTGTAATCTGTAGAAATATCAGTTATAACATAAAACTCTAGTAGTAACCTGTAATCTGTAGAAATATCAGTTATAACATAAAACCTTAGTAGTAACCTGTAAT
Source organism: Bathymodiolus septemdierum (assembly GCA_963383655.1). Classification (NCBI taxonomy): domain Eukaryota; kingdom Metazoa; phylum Mollusca; class Bivalvia; order Mytilida; family Modiolidae; genus Bathymodiolus; species Bathymodiolus septemdierum. Next base: position 71,660,222 of record OY726523.1, on the reverse strand, counting down.
CTGTAGAAATATCAGTTATAACATAAAACCTTAGTAGTAACCTGTAATCTGTAGAAATATCAGTTATAACATAAAACCTTAGTAGTAACCTGTAATCTGTAGAAATATCAGTTATAACATAAAACCTTAGTAGTAACCTGTAATCTGTAGAAATATCAGTTATAACATAAAACTCTAGTAGTAACCTGTAATCTGTAGAAATATCAGTTATAACATAAAACCTTAGTAGTAACCTGTAATCTGTAGAAATATCAGTTATAACATAAAACCTTAGTAGTAACCTGTAATCTGTAGAAATATCAGTTATAACATAAAACCTTAGTAGTAACCTGTAATCTGTAGAAATATCAGTTATAACATAAAACCTTAGTAGTAACCTGTAATCTGTAGAAATATCAGTTATAACATAAAACCTTAGTAGTAACCTGTAATCTGTAGAAATATCAGTTATAACATAAAACCTTAGTAGTAACCTGTAATCTGTAGAAATATCAGTTATAACATAAAACTCTAGTAGTAACCTGTAATCTGTAGAAATATCAGTTATAACATAAAACCTTAGTAGTAACCTGTAATCTGTAGAAATATCAGTTATAACATAAAACTCTAGTAGTAACCTGTAATCTGTAGAAATATCAGTTATAACATAAAACCTTAGTAGTAACCTGTAATCTGTAGAAATATCAGTTATACTAGTGCACTGATACAAATTATACAGAAATAAATTGTTTGTTGTAACTCATATCACACTCTTCTCACAATAATTTGTGGGCTGAGCTTGTGTCGCTCACCTTTCATTCTGTTTTGAGGAAACTTTATACAGAACCTTCCATAGGTGCTTCCTACCAAATTGCTGTTCATTTGGCTACTCGGTTTCAGAGGAGAAGAATTTTTTTAGAAATAAACTAATCAGAAACAAGAATGGCCTGTGGTGGCCATGTTTGTGATAGGATCGGGATGAAATAAGTATTCTTTATAGAGGACCTTTCATAGATGATTCCTACCAAGTTTCGGTTCATTTGGCAAAGCGGTTTCAGAGGAGATGATATATTAAAATGCAACCAATCAGAAACAAGAATGGCCTGTGGCGGCCATGTTTGTAAACGGATCAGGACAAAATAAGCAATCTTTATAGAGGACCTTCCACAGATGCTTCCTACCAAGTTTCGGTTCAATTGGCCATGCAGTTTCAGAGGAGAAGATTTTGTTAGAAATCGGCCAATCAGAAACAAGAATTGCCAGTGGCAGCCATGTTTGTTAACTGATCGGGACGAAATGAACAATCTTTATAGAAGACCTTCCATAGATGCTTCCTACTAAGTTTCAGTTCATTTGGCAAAGCGGTTTCAGAGGAGACCATATTTTAGAAATCAGCCAATCAGAAACAAGAATTGCCTGTGGCAGCCATGTTTGTTAACGGATCAGGACAAAATGAACAACTTTATAGAAGACCTTCCATAGATGCTTCCTACTTAGCTTCAGTTCATTTGGCTAAGGGGTTTCAGAGGAGAAGATTAAAATGTGAAAAGTTTACAGACGGACGGCAACAGATGTCAAGTGAAGGCAATAGATCACCTTGCCTTTGGCAAGGTGAGCTAAAAACAGTAAATAACTTCACAAACAATGAATGAAATAAACTCCGCATCAGTAATGTAATGATTAGCGTGCTCACTCGGGTCAATCTAAAGAATATAAAATTGGCATTTGATGCTTCTCCTCGAAGCAGCAGCATTAAGGAGTAAGAGCAAAGACTGGTTGGCTTGGAATCTTGATAATGTGTTGGAGTAGAGTGACATGTCTACTTGTAGACAATCTCAGTGAACTAGCACTATAAAAATGAAACTAAGCGTGTTTAGTCTAATACAAAGCAGACATTACCATCATCACATCGAATGGAAGTTCTTCTTACCATGATACTGCTGAACAATTTATTATTTGGTGTTAAACAACGATCACTCACTCATTTCCTTAGTTGACAAAGAATTTCTGGAAATGATATTATAATCTAAAGGTATACATCATATTTAGTACAGGTTCATCAAGAATACATGTATATACATGTACTTACATAAATGTTCAACTGCTTTTTCTATGTTAGCTCTAAATAATGTTAATGCTTCTGTATGATCTACAAAAAATATATAAAAATGAGCAAAGACAATTAAGATCTGTACACTATACATGTATATTGTATCCTGTATGACATTCATATAGTAATATATTGCACCCTGAGTATGATTCTTCTACTTAGTGTGTATTGTACATGCCAATCTACTTAGTGTGTATTGTACATGCCAATCTACTTAGTGTGTATTGTACATGCCAATCTACTTAGTGTGTATTGTACATGCCAATCTACTTAGTGTGTATTGTACATGCCAATCTACTTAGTGTGTATTGTACATGCCAATCTACTTAGTGTGTATTGTACATGCCAATCTACTTAGTGTGTATTGTACATGCCAATAACTGTCCAAGACATTTCTCTCTGGTTTTCGTAAGAACAGGTTTTACATAAAAGTAGATTTATCATCTTGAAAATATTTATCTGCTTTCTTGCAGGTTTTTTCTATTACTGAAACGTGTGACCATGTATTGTTACAAATAAAATAATAAGAGTTAGAGGTTATGGTTTTTAATGCCACTTTCAGCAATATTTCAGTTATATCATGGTGGTTTTATTGTTGGAGGAAACCAGAGTACCCTGGTAAAACTCAATTAAAATAATAAAATCTATACTATGTATTTATTCTATACTCTTTACTAGACACATTTAAAGTCTTATAAATCATTCTTTTAAAATTACAAGTAAAACAGTAAAAGACATTTACCAGTATCCCACGCTATCTTCCTCCTGAGATAATCACAATAAGTCATCCACACTTGTAAATATTCTGTTCCTTGAGCAAACCCAGAGAGCAAAGCTCTGTCTACAGTGTCTGAAAAGAAAATTCTGATTTTCTTAAATTACAGACAAACAAATATTTAATTTGGTCCTGGTAGCCATTTTGATTTTGGATTACTATATAAAGAGAATTATCCCGAGAACATTCATGACATGGTTTCCATTTCATAGCTAAAAAGAGTTAACATCAGCAATTAAGTTAAAAAGTACATTTAAATGATGTTCTGTTTAAACAGGTTTCTAAATATAGCATAGTGATTGCCCTCATAAATGTCACTTTTAGATATACTGGTTATGAGTTTTACTGGTGGAGGATACCTAGAGTACCTACACTAGTCTCAAGTAAAGTAAAACTTCTTTTAGTGACCATCTCTATTAGGCAAGAACTTTTTCTTATTTTTAAGCTTTTCCAAACATGATTACATCCATGATTCAACTTTCTTTTTCTAATTTACATTTTTACTTATCCTTTATTGTGTTCAGGGGTTTCAAAGTGGGCCGGTACCCGGTACTTTTACCCATCTGAGATCGTGTATAGTACCGGCAGAAATTACTGAACCCCCCAAAATTAGCGGTGGTCAAAAACACAAGTACGATAGGCTTGTGGAATATTTTTCATAACAAATTAATGATCACATCAATTGCTGAATTCTCGCATTCAAATCGAACAACTGCATCACGACCAAGTTGATGGGATATTCCCTGTTTTAAAAATAACTTTGCCTTAGAATCGTAAATAGCAGTTTGCGCATGCGGTAAATAGATATGTTTTCGCCCCAATATCTTTTCATCCTTGTGTAAAACTCGGACCGAAACAAAGCTGACATCATTTCAAAATAAAAAAATGACCGATTACAAATTATGTTCAAACACAATTTAGTGTAATCTTCAGTAATGTAAGTATGATCATTACGTATTATGAATATATGACTACACAAAATATTTTGTGCGATTTGTTTTATCCATTTAAAACCCAGGTTCGAATCATTCTGAGGCGTACTGTCTTGTTGCTTAACTCCGTCCATATTGCTTAACTTCCGGTATACAAAAATAAAAACCTATGGTTAATTTATTTACATATTTTGACGGGGCCCTACCGTGGTTGTTCACAGAAATGAAAGTGTGCTGAAAAACATTTTTAAAAGGGGGTACAAGGAGATATGGGATAGAAAATTACTAGAAATCTTGAAAAAGGACCGGACATGGCTTAAATACGAATTACATTGTAATGTCAAAACGCCGGCCCCACTTTTTTTCCAAAATAATTTAACTTTTGTGATTCAAATGTTAATAAATGTCTTCCCGCGAATCGTTTTTGTTCGAACATTTTTTTTGCACATAAGCCGTGAAAGTAACAATATATATATTGTTTTTGTTTAATTATATTTGTATTGATCTATTAAAATTATAAATTTCATTAAAGATTGATGATTGCAAATTAAATTTATATGTTTCATTAATTATGACACTTATATGTCTTGATCCGTGCCAATGGTCTTTGACGAGTTTAATTACTGGTAATAAAGTAAAAAAAACACACAAGCCAAGGTATTGTGAAAAAGAAAAGGACAAAGCCAACAAAAGAATTTTGAGAAGTTTAAGCTTTGATAACAATGGCTTGGTCAAGCCTAGCTGCGGAACCGTAGCTCTTTATGGTCCTTTTGGGTTTTTTAAGATATGGCAGACTATCTATCTATGAATAATCTTGGCTGAAGTCTGTAAACTGAAATATTCAATAAAGAAATTGGGGGAAAAAATCCAGGCATTATGCATGGTCTTCACTCTTGGTGAAATCTGAACTCTAAAGTTAATGGGATTATTCTTTCAAAAACACTTAATGTTTTGCAGTCTCTGAAGTACATTTTTTGGTCCACAAAATGCTAGATTTCAGGAGCTTCCACCCCCCTGGACCTCTTATGGCCCTCAGCCTAATTTTTTAGGTACCTCCTATAATAAAAAACTTTGAAACCCCTGAGTGTTACCATTTAATTTACCCTTTATTGTTTTGTGAGATTTCCTAGACTTCTCTAGTGTTACCATTTAATTTACCCTTTATTGTTTTGTGAGATTTCCTAGACTTCTCTAGAGTTACCATTTAATTTACCCTTTATTGTTTTGTGAGATTTCCTAGACTTCTCTAGAGTTACCATTTAATTTACCCTTTATTGTTTTGTGAGATTTCCTAGACTTCTCTAGAGTTACCATTTAATTTACCCTTTATTGTTTTGTGAGATTTCCTAGACTTCTCTAGTGTTGCCATTTAATTTACCCTTTATTGTGCTGTGAGACTTTCTAGATCTCTCTAGAGTTACCATTTAACTTACCTTTTATTGTGTTGTGAGATTTTCTAGATCTCTCTAGTGTTACCATTCTACTTACCCTTTATTGTGTTGTGAGATTTTCTAGACCTCTCTAGTGTTATCATTTAACTTACCCTTTATTGTGCTGTGAGACTTTCTAGACCTCTCAAGAGTCAACAAATAATCGCTCCATAACTGTGAACACCAGGGACAATTTCTGACAGATCGTTCATACACTGGGATAGATAATGTATCATCTTTTAAAGTAGAATCCTATAAAAATACAAGTAAAATAATACATGTTATTGAATATTGTTTGTAAGTTTGAATATCGCTCGTGGTGAGGTGTACATGATACAACTTTATGTGATTAAGTTTGTCAGTGACTTGCGGCAGGTCGGTGGTTATCTCCGGGTATTTTGGTTTCCTCCACTAATAAAACTAAACGCCATGATATAACTGAAATATTGTTGAAAGTGGCATTAAATCACAAAACCCTAACCCCTGATTATTGTTTATACTTTTTTTTAACATTTCAATGTAGTATTGGTCTTGTTGCTTACAAAATTAGGCCACAAAGCTTTCATCAGTGTTTTATTTTATCAAATCTATTACATGATGTTACATATGAGATGTAATGTAAACTATAACAAGGGCAACACAAAGCGTGGCGTGTCCCCTCGTCTAAAAATTTGACCTGGTGACCTTGACCTTTGACCTATGACTTTGAAAATCAATAGAGTTCCAGATTCTCTTAAAGACTAAGTATGTACCAAGTTTGGTCAAAATCCATTGAAGGATGTTGAATCTAGAGTGTTCACAAGGATGCTATGCGGTAAAAATTTGACCCGGTGACCTTGACCTTTGACCTTGAAGATTAATAGGGTTCCAGATTATCTTAAGGACTAAGTATGTACCAAGTTTAGTCAAAATCCATCGAAAGATGTTGATTCTAGAGTGTTCACAAGGATGTTACGGAAGGACCAACAGACGGTAGCGTTACTATATCCCTTCGCAACTTTGTTGGCGAGGGAATAAAAAGAAAAGTAACGTTATGGTGATGTGACGTCACACAAATAAAACACCTATGAAGGGCATATGGCTGAAAAGTTTGAAATAAGGCAAGGATTTTCTTATAATTTTGTTAGCAGCAAATATTGACCCTAAGGAGAAGTCCATTTCAAGCAAAATATACATGTATCAACCATAGCATATTTATTGAGGATTTGTCATAGTGAAAAAGTGACATCAACATAACATCATGTTATTAGAAATCAACAATAATATATCTTACACTGTGGTGATAAAGGAATGGCACGATATTGCACGAGAAGTTCTCTGCAGAACTACATCATATCATTGGAATGTGAGAGAAAACATGGTACTGTGGCATCATCGTTGAATGAATGGCAATTATAACGAGAGAAAACATGGTACCGTGGCATCATCGTTGAATGAATGGCAATTATAATGAGAGAAAACATGGTACTGTGGCATCATCGTTGAATGAATGGCAATTATAACGAGAGAAAACATGGTACCGTGGCATCATCGTTGAATGAATGGCAATTATAACGAGAGAAAACATGGTACCGTGGCATCATCGTTGAATGAATGGCAATTATAACGAGAGAAAACATGGTACCGTGGCATCATCGTTGAATGAATGGCAATTATAACGAGAGAAAACATGGTACCGTGGCATCATCGTTGAATGAATGGCAATTATAACGAGAGAAAACATGGTACCGTGGCATCATCGTTGAATGAATGGCAATTATAATGAGAGAAAACATGGTACCGTGGCATCATCGTTGAATGAATGGCAATTATAACGAGAGAAAACATGGTACCGTGGCATCATCGTTGAATGAATGGCAATTATAACGAGAGAAAACATGGTACCGTGGCATCATCGTTGAATGAATGGCAATTATAACGAGAGAAAACATGGTACCGTGGCATCATCGTTGAATGAATGGCAATTATAATGAGAGAAAACATGGTACCGTGGCATCATCGTTGAATGAATGGCAATTATAAGGAGAGAAAACATGGTACCGTGGCATCATCGTTGAATGAATGGCAATTATAACGAGAGAAAACATGGTACCGTGGCATCATCGTTGAATGAATGGCAATTATAACGAGAGAAAACATGGTACCGTGGCATCATCGTTGAATGAACGACAATTATAACGTGACGTCATGCATGAAATGTAATCTCTCTCAGAGTATTGTACAAATTTTAATTTAATCCTTGTTATTTGTTTAATTTTTTTTTTTATTGAAATGTTAGGTAAACTTATTACATACATAGTGTGTTGGTACAAGACTTTATATCAGGTCTTGTCTGTTACGTGAATTAACTGCATCACAACTTATCGCGGCTCGTAGTGATACTGGTTCAACAGGCTCGACCTGATACAAAGTCTTGTACCATCACACTATGTATGTAATGGGTATGTATCCTGCTTGTCGGTTGATAATAGATATTAAAGCATATTCAAATCAAAGGGAAAATTTAAAAATCATTGATAAAATAGTGTAACTTATATTAATATGGTTTATATTTTTTGTATATGTGATTAGGTTTCATGTACTACTTACTAAATATTTAGTGTATTTCAGCCACATCTCTGATTCTAGACAATTGTCCATTATTGATCTTTCAAACAGACAGATAACTCTTGCTGCGTTTCCATGGGATATCTCGTAGTCTATATATTCTGTGTAAACTTCTTGTTTATTTTCTTTTGTTAACTATATAATAATAAAGAAATATCATGGCTTTAGGAAAATTTTTGTTCATAGGAGACAATGGCTACTTTACATATAGTTTTAAGCAGACTAAAGAAAAATTTGGCATTCTGACTTAAATTGTAGTAGGCTAGTGCATTGAGACCAACTCACAGGTCAAGTTTGCTAGAGGGTTTTTTAATTTTGATCGCCGACAAAGCAACCTATTGACAATTTTGAGTCGTCAATCATAGCTTTCGATTGTAAGAAAATAAACAATTTTCATAAATAAATTAGATGTTATCATTTTTTTAACAAATTGATGTGTTGAAAGTGAATACCACAAAATGGCTGTGCATAGTATGGTACATATCTATGAACACACAACTTTCTAACTTTCTATCGACTTTTCAATTTCTGAGCAAAAATCAAGTTTTATCCATCTTAACAACTGATTAAAAAGCATCATTAAAATCATCTCATGAAAGAGCAAAATGTTCGTTGAAAAATGAACACTGTATTAAACTAACAATTTCTTAATACTTATTATAAACGTAAACCTGTCTAAACCAAACCTCCTTGGGACCAAATCTTGTGTACGCAATAGACAGGTGTTAGATTATACAGATTGAATTAACAAACAGTTCCTACATTGAGACTTTATTTAAAGTTCATTTTATACAGGATTCTTGTTTATTCAGGGTTCAGATTTGACAGGATTCTGGTTTATTCAGGGTTCAGATTTGACAGGATTCTGGTTTATTCAGGGTTCAGATTTGACAGGATTCTGGTTTATTCAGGGTTCAGATTTGACAGGATTCTGGTTTATTCAGGGTTCAGATTTTACAGGATTCTGGTTTATTCAGGGTTCAGATTTCACCGGATTCTGGTTTATTCAGGGTTCAGATTTTACAGGATTCTGGTTTATTCAGGGTTCAGATTTCACAGGATTCTGGTTTATTCAGGGTTCAGATTTCACAGGATTCTGGTTTATTCAGGGTTCAGATTTTACAGGATTCTGGTTTATTCAGGGTTCAGATTTTACAGGATTCTGGTTTATTCAGGGTTCAGATTTCACAGGATTCTGGTTTATTCAGGGTTCAGATTTTACAGGATTCTGGTTTATTCAGGGTTCAGATTTTACAGGATTCTGGTTTATTCAGGGTTCAGATATGACAGGATTCTGGTTTATTCAGGGTTCAGATTTGACAGGATTCTGGTTTATTCAGGGTTCAGATTTGACAGGATTCTGGTTTATTCAGGGTTCAGATTTCACAGGATTCTGGTTTATTCAGGGTTCAGATTTGACGGGATTCTGGTTTATTCAGGGTTCAGATTTGACAGGATTCTGGTTTATTCAGGGTTCAGATTTGACAGGATTCTGGTTTATTCAGGGTTCAGATTTGACAGGATTCTGGTTTATTCAGGGTTCAGATTTTACAGGATTCTGGTTTATTCAGGGTTCAGATTTTACAGGATTCTGGTTTATTCAGGGTTCAGATTTTACAGGATTCTGGTTTATTCAAGGTTCAGATTTTACAGGATTCTGTTTTATTCAGGGTTCAGATTAGACAGGTTTCACTGTAATATTAAAACCCACCAAATCATTTTCAAAAGGTTTTATTTTGTTGTATTTTTCCAGAGCTTTCTGATAAAGTTGTTTTATTTGGCTGTCTACTTCTTCTTGTAACCATTCTTTAAATTCTGTAAAACTTTCTTCCATATCTGTATAAAACAAAAGAGGATACATATAACAAGTGTGGACACATTACTCATCAGGATCTATTCCCTTTCTGATGATGAAATGGATGGACTTCAAGTGAGACAGCATCCGAGGTGTAATGGTTAGCAATGATGAAATGGATGGACTTCAAGTGAGACAGCATCCGAGGTGTAATGGTTAGCATGCTTGCGTTGCGTGTGGTAGATAGTGGGTTGGAGCAACGCTAGGGTCAAACCAAAATTATATAATTTTTCTTTTTCTTTAATTTTGATAGTAGTCTGTGCTTACAATTAGCCTCTTACAATAATAGAATATTTTGAGGATACATGTCTTTGTAATTTTTGTTATTATAAGTGAAAATTAAAAAAATTAAAACCATTCAAAATGTTCAATAAAAACACAGAAATAACAACAGAAGAAGATGAAAATTCATGTCCTCTCTGGACACAAAAAAGCATCTATTTTGTAAATTTTTACAATATTTTACTGATATTTTAACATAAAACATACGGTAGTCCATCACTAAAAAAGTACACCCCTTCTGCAATCAAAAATGGTTTTATCAGAGGGGTGGTCTCCCTTTAGGGGGACACTTTAGTAGTATTTTATTATGTCAGTGTACTTGAAATATGGTCTGATAAGAGGGGTGGCCTTTGGTGACAGTAGCCTTATAAGAGATGGCTACTGTATAATAATGTCTTAAAGTAAGACCACATGTAATAGAAATGTAGTATTTCTATAAACTTTACATACAATTCAATGGTACAGACAGCTGTCTTCTGAAAAGTGTTAGAATTCTTTTATGTTGTACTTCAAAGTCTGATTCTTGTTGTTTGGTGGCTACCTGTCCTGGAGCAGGCTGAAAGATATAAGGATGTATGTCAAATCCATCGAAAGATGTAAAATATTTTTAGAATGTTAAGCTTTTCCAAGGGGCATAACTCTAAAATCGTAAAAGACATCATGGTCAAAATCAATCTTGACCGACATTTTGTCTTAATGAGTAACCCCATACCATACAAGAATGATGTACAAAAAAAAAACTCAAGATAACATCTAGAAACAACATTTATTTGTATCTTGAGAAGTTTCACACTACAAGGTATCACAACCTTATTTCCTAGTACTGTAAGTGAATGTTTTAATACAGTGTAACCTGACTGAACCCTGAATCAATAGAAATCCTGTATAAACTGTACTATAGATAAAGTGTAGGAGATCTTTGTTTATATAAAATGTTTACAGGCTTCCCCACTTAAGTAAAGATCACAGTTCTATCTGTCAACTCACATTTAAACCTAATTTATGTTATGGTCAAGTCGTAATCGTTTATCTTCTACAGAAAAAAATGGTTAATGACAGTCTATTTTTATCATTTTCAAGAGGCATAACTCATAAGTGGAATTATTTGATGTTTTGGATATAATGGGATGTTCTTTATCTGAGTCCTCACAATGAGCACCGGTCCTCCTGCCCCAAGACCAGTAAAACGTTGTTCGGACCAATACATTTTTCTATTTTTAATTAGAACTATATAAAAATAAATTCAATAATTTGATTTGGACCAGTAAATTCAAATTTTCATTCTGAGAACTGTTATCTTGATGATGTACACAAACTTTTATATCCCTAAAGGATATAAAGATAAAGTTTTTTGTTTAGACACTTAATAAAATAGATTTACCATAATCCCTAATAAGATGGCATTTTCAAATTCTCTATAAGCTTCCCAAAGACTGGATCCTTGAGTAACATGTAAACCAGCAGAAGACAAGGCCTTTTCAAACACTTCCCTGATCTTGATTATACCATCCTGGGCTGCCATTCCACCAATAGAAAATTGGACATACTCAAGCCAAACACTCACAGCTGAAAATAAATCACACATATATACAATATTTATACAGATGGAAAACTGGACATACTCAAGCCACACACTCACAGCTAAATAAAAATCATACATATATACAATATTTAAATAAAAGGAAAACTGGTCATATTAAAGGCAAACACTCATAGCTAAATATATATTATCTTCAATATTTAGACAGAAGATCATGGTAAGTATGTGTATCATTACAAGACTTCATTCATGAAATAAATAAAGAATTAAATTAAACAAGGGAAACGCTAAGCGTGGCGTGTCCCCTTGCCTAAACATTTGACCCGGTGACCTTGACCTTTGACCTTGAAAATCAATAGGGTTCCAGATTCTCTTAAGGACTAAGTATGTACCAAGTTTGGTCAAAATCCATTGAAGAATGTTGATTCTAGAGTGTTCACAAGGATGTTATGCAGTAAAAATTTGACCCAGTGACCTTGACCTTTGACCTATGACCTTGAAAATCAATAGGGTTCCAGATTCTCTTAAGGACTAAGTATGTACCAAGTTTGGTCAAAATCCATTGAAGGATGTTGATTCTAGAGTGTTCACAAGGATGTTATGCGGTAGAAATTTGACCCAGTGACCTTGACCTTTGACCTTGAAAATCATTAGGGTTCAAGATTCTCTTAAGGACTAAGTATGTACAAAGTTTGGTCAAAATCCATTGAAGGATGTTGATTCTAGAGTGTTCACAAGGATATTACGGAAGGACGGACGGACGGAAGGAAGGAAGGACGGTAGCGTTACTATATCTCTTCGCAACTTCGTTGGCAAGGGGATAATTAAAAAGACTTTATCTAAGATGATTAACAGAATCTAGGCCACATATTAATTTGCATGATGTGACAAACCACTTCTGTCTTCTTCAGAATTTGCAAACACATTGATTTCATGATTTGTTACATGTACAAACACTATATCATTTAATCCTGGAAGTGATATGATGTAATAGAACTTTGGCTTGAAGAGTTAATCTAAAATGTAATATATGATACACACAGACAAAATGTTTCTGTTATAGTACGGTTTATTACCTTGATATCTGTATGCAAAGAGAGCGTGTGAGTTTGATTGTTATTTAACACGTCATGTCAGCAATTTTTTAGATATATCATGGAGAAATGAAGTTACTTGTGATTAAACATGGAAGAATGCTGTTTTGTACTAGACTATCACACTGAGTTGTTCTTTTTTGTAGTGCTGACTCACGGCTGGAACAACGGACCACATATAGACATGTCGCTCCACTCAGACACACTAATGTGAACCTGAGAACGGACCACATATAGACATGTCGCTCCACTCAGACACACTATTGTGAACCTGAGAACGGACCACATATAGACATGTCGCCCCACTCAGACACACTATTGTGATCCTGAGAACGGACCACATATAGACATGTCGCTCCACTCAGACACAGTATTGTGAACCTGAGAACGGACCACATATAGACATGTCTCTCCACTCAGACACACTATTGTGATCCTGAGTCAACTAGTCTTTGGTCTTACTCCTTGATGATGTGTGTTTAGCAGAGAAGCAACAAATATGAATTTAATAGTTTTTGGATTGATCAGACCTGGTATCAAACCCACAATCTATGGCACTTGAAGCAAGCACACTAACCATTTCTACATCTAAGGATGAGATATATAATGTAAATCAATGAAAATATAAGAAAAATAACAGAAATGAAATTTGATCAAGTGAAAAAAATGACTGCTAATAATTCTCCTAATATCTTACAAAGGTAATCTTTTACAGCTTTTTCAAACAGGTCTTCTACTTTCTGTCTTTCTTTTTCATCTGAGGCTAATGGGATTTCATCTCGTAACCAGTCAAGCCATAGATCTGTAAATTAAAATAACTAAATACAATTTAATTTAATTACAATAAGTCAAAGTTGAATATAACTTCATGTATATATTTATATGAAAAGAATGTTTAAACAGTGATAGTCAACAACTGACATTGATCAACACTCATAACTTGTGTCAGGCTGATGGTTTTCTCCAGGTACTCTGGTTCCCTCCACCTTTAAAACTTAACATATTGTTGAAAGTGTTGCTAAATATCCATAATCATAATCTTATTAACACTCACCCTCAGTCAAAGGAAATAAGTCACTCATCCTTTGTCTAGCATCTCTCAGCTGTTCTAACTCTCCAAGCTGTTTTAGTAATTTAATCATAATCATTATCTTATTAACACTCACCCTCAGTCAAAGGAAATAAGTCACTCATCCTTTGTCTAGCATCTCTCAGCTGTTCTAACTCTCCAAGCTGTTTTAGTAATTTAATCATAATCATTATCTTATTAACACTCACCCTCAGTCAAAGGAAATAAGTCACTCATCCTTTGTCTAGCATCTCTCAACTGTTCTAACTCTCCAAGCTGTTTTAGTAATTTAATCATAATCATTATCTTATTAACACTCACCCTCAGTCAAAGGAAATAAGTCACTCATCTTTTGTCTAGCATCCCTCAACTGTTCTAACTCTCCAAGCTGTTTTAGTAATTTAATCATAATCATTATCTTATTAACACTTACCCTCAGTCAAAGGAAATAAGTCACTCATCTTTTGTCTAGCGTCCCTCAACTGTTCTAACTCTCCAAGCTGTTTTAGTAATTTAATCATAATCATTATCTTATTAACACTCACCCTCAGTCAAAGGAAATAAGTCACTCATCTTTTGTCTAGCGTCCCTCAACTGTTCTAACTCTCCAAGCTGTTTTAGTAATTTAATCATAATCATTATCTTATTAACACTCACCTTCAGTCAAAGGAAATAAGTCACTCATCTTTTGTCTAGCATCTCTCAGCTGTTCTAACTCTCCAAGCTGTTTTAGTAATTTAATCATAATCATTATCTTATTAACACTTACCCTCAGTCAAAGGAAATAAGTCACTCATCCTTTGTCTAGCATCTCTCAGCTGTTCTAACTCTCCAAGCTGTTTTAGTAATTTAATCAATTCAATATGAGTATCATAAAGATAAGGATTCTTTGATAGCTGTAAAAAACAACATTTTTATGCTTTATAGAAAACATGTCTCAATGACTTTAATACAACTTGAATATCCGAGCGAAGCGAGCTCTTTATTGTAATAAATATGTACCTAGGTAATTTTGCTATTTTCAAATTTTATTAAATCTCTTCTGACATACTGACAAGAATTTTTTTTTCTGCACACTAGAAGTTGACTTTTGAGATCTTGTAAAGAACGAGTTTGATTGAACAAGACTAGTTTCTACCCTAAACCAGAAGCTCTCAAGAGCCTGTATCATTCACCTGGTTATCAAAAGAACCAATTGGTTCTATGTAAAAACTATGTCCTGCAGTGGTAGTCATCTTGGAATTCAGATTAACTTTTGTGTTTTGAAACATTTTTCCCATAGGGTCCAATGTTAAACTAAATCCTGCCGTAGCCACCATCTTGGATTTCATATCAGAACAAAAAACCTAAACTTTGTAGAGGACTATCCAGTGAACATTCCTGTGTAGTTTGGTTTGAGTCTGATTTATAGTTTCTGAGAAGGCATTTCTGATACAGTTTGACTTGGGGTTGTTGTCTCATTGACATTTACCCCATATCTCATTATATTCATATTTGAACATTTTCCCATAGGGTCCAATGTTAATCTATGTCCTGCGGTGGCAGCCATCTTGGATTTCGGATCGGCATAAAAAAAAAACTTTTTAGAGGACCTTCAAATGATTATTCCTGGGCAGTTTGGTTTCAATTGTCCAAGCGTTTTGAAACATTTTCCCCATAGGGTCCAATGTTAAACTAAGTCCTGCCGTAGCCGCCATTTTGAATTTCATATCGGAACAAAAAACCTAAAATTTGTAGAGGACCACCCAATGAACATTCATGTACAGTTTGGCTTTAATCATATTTGTAGTTTCTGAGAAGAAGGCATTTGAACATTTTCCCATAGGGTTCAATGTAAATCTATGTCCTGCTGTGGCGGCCATCTTGGATTTACGATCCACATAAAAAACAGGAATTTGGTAAAGGACATTCCAATGATCATTCATTTACAGTTTGGGTTCAGTCAGTTCATTAGTTTCAGAGAAGAGGATCTTTGAAATTTCAGCCAATCAGAGCATATTATTGGCCCTGGCAGCCATGTTGAATATCCGACTGGAACGAAAAACAGACACTTTGTAGAGAACCATCCAAGGAACATTCCTGCTAAGTTTGGTTCCAATTGGTCCAGTGGTTTCGGAGAAGAAGCTTGAAATGTGAAATGTTTACAGACGACGGACGCCAAGTGATGGCAATAGTTCCCATGGATCTTTGGTCCAAGTGAACTAAAAAGTCATCCCCGACATATCTCGGCTCAAAAATATCAACACTATTTTGATGCACTGGATGAGCGTGAAATCGGCAGATAATTTTCAGATTCGCGAGCATTCATGGCCGCGCCTGTTTCATATTAATACTGTAGGTATATTAATACATGTTATCAGATCAGTCTTTGAGAATGTAAAAAACTTAGAGGAGTCAGATTTAAACTTCTGTGTTTGAGGTAGCTATTTGCCATTGACGAATAAATTACCAGAGTGAGTCGATTTTTTTTTTATAAGAATCGCCACTTGGCAATAGCTGTAAAATAGAGTTGTTTTCATATTTCAAAATTTATTAAATTGAGTGAGTAAGTGATTGTTGTTTAACATCAACTCAGCAATTTTTCAGCTATATCATGACGAGTAAAAGTTAATTTTCAATGATTTGAAGATGAGGTCCGCTTTGTACTAGACCATTACGCTTTGCTGGATTTTTATATAGTGCTAGCTCACTGAAGCAACAGTCCGTGGATAGACATGTTGCCCCACTCCGACACATTATCCTGATTCTGAGCCAACCAGTCTTTGCTCTTTCTCCTTAATGCTGTGTGCTTAGCAGAGAAGCAACAAATACAAATTTCATAGTCTTTGGTTTTACCTGTCGGGACTCAAACCCACGATCTACTACACTCGAGGTGAGCACACTAACCATTACACCAGTGATGTGGTTATTATAAAATTGAAGAACAATATTGTATGTCTAATAATATCAGGACTCTAAAATTTTGGCAAGGTGAGCTAAAAAGGGTGCACTTGACTTGCAGCCGCAAGTGATAAAGTTTAACAGTTGCCTGAACATGGTCGGTGGTTCTTTCCGGGTACTCCAGCTTCTTCCACCACTAAAACTGGTCGTCATGATATAGCTGAAATATTGCTGAAAGAGGCGTTAAACACAATAAATCAAATCAAATCAAAATCTAAATATATAGTGATGTGGTAAATGTCTGATGTACTGTTAGCTCCTTTATAATTTCTGCTTGAAATCATTGTATAAAATTCATGTTGATTTCTCTACATGTAATTATATAAGGGGGTCTGAGGTAATATTAATGCTTAAATATAAACTGTGCAAACATTGTAATTATCTCCCTTTACTACACTGAGTTTCTTTGAAAAAAAAAATATTATGAAAGTAAGAAGCCTCTTTCATAATTAAAATTTCACACTTTTATGCTTCGTAAAAATACATGTAAAGCAACATATATATATGTAAGACTCAGATCGACGTCCAGTCTCTAATCGACGTCCAATCCTCAAATCGGCGTCCAATTCTCAAATATATGGCCGTTTTTCACTTTCTCAAATCGACGTCCAATGACGTCACTGACGTATACTTCAATTGACGTCACACCCGTTAAGGACTGTTTTTGAAGCAATGATGGAGAAGGGACAAGACCAGATTCCAGATGAGGTGTTCTTGATGACAAAAATACCTAGGTATTTTATAGTTACTGTAGATAAAATCCTATTGTGTTTAGGAGTACTTCTACTTTAGCAGACCCTAATCCTAACCTTAACCTTAACCCTAGCCCTAACCTTAATTACCTAAACCTAACTCTAACCTTGTTATTAAAGAATGGGAAAAGGCTTAAAAAATACACACACAAAAAAAAACACCAAAAAAACAGATTAAAACCAGAGGCTCCCAGGAGCCTGTAATCGCTCACCTGGATCAAAGCTGCTTTCAATAACAACACAACTGCACTTTGGTGGCCATCTTGGTGGGAGAGCGTGACTGCCAGACACAATTTTGGAAGAGGACCATCCCATGACTATTCCATCAAAGTTTGGTTCTAATTGAGCTACTGGTTCCAAACAAGATGGTTTTTATGTGAATTGCCCATAGGGTTCTATGTTAAACTCAGTGATCTTGAAGGTTTTTTCAGAATGGGCCCATGGCCCATTCAAAAAAATTTCAATGGGCCATTGTAAATGAAATAAATTTCCAGCACAACAATGCATAGATATGTATTTTCATACTATAGCTCATGTAACATTAAATAAATATAATTAATTGAAATTGAATTACTTTTCAGTTTTCTAGTGACTGTGCAGATGGTTGTGCTTCAAGCTTCATTTCTCCAATCCAATGACACTGATGTATAGTTAAATTTGTATTGTAGATTTCCTTATCTTGACCAACATAATTGAGAAACCATTTACCACAAGGAACAAGAACAAATTCAAGTTGAAATTGAATATAATCAAAATTACAGAGAATAAAAAATTAACATTTGATAAACTTTTGTTATTGAATCTGTTCTCAATTCAGTTACACACACAGTATATCAAATAAAAGTCAAAAGGCTTTATAAAGTCATACATTTCAAATGAATTTTTATTCCAAGTAAATTCTTTCCCGTTAGCATCACGATCTGGGACAGGGAAACTAGGACAGGGCCGGGGGTATCGTCACTGTCAGGTTCCGAATCTGACTCTACTTGTACGTCTTGTGAGCCAGAGTCAATCATATTTTCAGTTTCTTTTCTCACGGAATCGTAAGGATCGAAATTGTTATTTCCATCTCGATCAACAAATGAAAACAAAGTCTTCTGTCCAGGTAAAATAGGCAGACGCTGCTTTTTCTTAGGAGGCATTTTTCTATCAAATTCAACTAAATACCGGCAAACAATAACTCGCAGACACGTACTTTCAGAAATATAATTTTCAGTTAAAATAAAATTTCATATTGAATTTTGGGATGATTTTATACGAATTTTCATTCATTTGATTCCTATTTGTCAAAAATCAAATTTACAAACGTTTATTTGGAGTAACATTTGGAAAAAAGTCACGTCATTGGTTGTTATTCTTTTCCGGTAGTTAGACATTTCATAATATACTTACTTCAGCGTTAAGCAAAGGAAAAACCATGAGACAGTCCGATAAATATATAAATAGACATGGTAAAACATTCTCAATGATCCGCCGATTTCGACACGACTGAATCGTGATGACTATCGTTCCATGGATACCGAACCTTGCAAAATTATTGTGCGCACACGGGCGCTTACATTTTACTTTCACTGCACCATTTTTCAGCTTAATGCGCAAATTGCGCTGGACTTTCCTGATCACTGTAACTAAGTTCAGCTGTGCAGCCATCTTGGTCAGAGGGCGGGACCACCAGACACAATTTTGGAAAAGGACCATCCAATGACTATTTTATCAAAGTTTGGTTCCAATTGAGCAACTGGTTCCAGACAAGAAGGTTTTTATGTGAATTTCCCATAGGGTCCTATGTTAAGCTAAGTTCAGCTGTGGGGGCCATCTTGGTCGAAGGGCCGAAACGCCAGACACATTTTTGGAAGAGATCCATCCAATGACTATTTTTATGGGAATTTCCCATAGGGTCCTATGTTAAATTAAGTTCTGCTGTGGTGGCCATCTTGGTCAGAGGTCTGCAATGCCGGACACAATTTTGGAAGGGGACCACCCAAGGATCATTTCAGCGTAGTTTGGTTGAGATTGACTCAGTAGTTTCAGAGGAGAAGATTTTTTTTAATTTCATCCCCCCTTTTTCTATTTTTAGCTTGGTGGCCATCTTGGTAGGAAGTCGGGATCACCAGACATAATTTTGGAAGAGGGTCATCCAATGACCATTCCACCAAAGTTTGGTTGCAAATGGCCCAGTGGTTTCTGAGGAGAAGATTTTTATGTGAATTTCCCATAGGGTCCTATATCAAGCTAAGTTCTGCTGTGGGGGCCATCTTGGTCAACGGGCCATACCGCCCGACACATTTTTGGAAGAGAACCATCCAATGACTATTTCATCAAAATTTAGTTCTTATTGAGCAAATGGTTTCAGACAAGAAGATTTTGATGGGAATTTCCCATAGGGCCCTACATGTATGTTAAATTAAGTTCTGCTGTGGTGGCCATCTTGGTCGGAGGTCTGAAATGCCAGACACAATTTTGGAAGGGGACCACCCAAGGATAATTTCAGCAAAGTTTGGTTGAAATTGGCTCAGTAGTTTCAGAGGAGAAGATTTTTTTTTAATTTCATCCCCCCTTTTTCTATTTTTAGCTTGGTGGCCATCTTGGTTGGAAGTCGGGATCACAGTACACAATTCTGGAAGGGGGCCACCCAAGGACCATTCCACCAATGTTCGGATGCAATTGGCCCAGTGGTTTCTGAGGAGAAGATTACAATGTGAAATGTTGATGGACGGACGATGGATGAAAAGTGATGGCAATAGCTCACATGGCCTAAAGGCAAGGTGAGCTAAAAAAAAAAAAACAGATTAACAAAACAAAACTGTTGCTATAATTATTTTTGATGGCAAACTTTGATCGTGTAAACGGGCCTATAGATATGAGAGTTTGGAAAGGACGCCAATTTGAGAATATCCTAAAATTGGACCGTGATTTAAGATAATGACGTCAGTGGACGCCGATTAGAGACAGGACTTCGATCTGAGTCTATCATATACAATATTTTATTTAAATTTTGTATGTAAATATTTGGTGTGGACAGAACAATCATGGACGATTCACGATAGACCTACCAGATCATCAGCAGCATGACAAAAGTGACTTGCAATCTAATAAATCATGTGGCAGAGAAAGCATTATGTAGTCCTACATCCAAAAATACAGCAGTTAAAAAGTGAAAACTGTTCATAAAAAAAATTAATTGATTTATTACATTTTTGCATTAATTGATATACTGTCTTGGCACCGGTGTTCGTGCACCAGGTGAGTTCGCGCATACATATTGTACATGTCAAAATTGCAAAATCATTGGAAAAGTTAAGATGGAGACTATTGGTATGTGAGGATTAACTCTAATTATATTAAAAGATATCAAATGTTTTCAAATTTGAGCTTATTTTGAAGGAATAGGTATAAACTTCAATTTCGAAAACTTTCAAAATAAAATCTTTCCTTTATTCCTTTTAAGAACCATCCAAAGTATGCATGCGCGATATCACTGGACGTTGCAACATTTGTCAAAAATCGAGGGCTGGTTTGTTTACACTTCGTTTTTACTGAAATGTTAAAAATTGTAGCGGAATCCGGATAAAGACCATAAAGATAATACTTCAATGTATTTGAGGATGATTTAAATTAATTCAATCAAATTTTGGTAAGCTGTGAAATTAACCACTGAACCCTTAGGTGCACGAACACACCAGATGGCTCTGTAATCTCGGTTGACTGTGGTTTATTCCCATTCCATTGCCAAGCGATCTTACACAATAACCCCATGCTAGCAATGCACAAGCAGCAGCACATCATTAGTTCCTGCAGGGGCTTGTTACGTTTTTTTTTGTATCCCTCGAGTACTCAAAGTGTTTTTTTAGAGTAGTTGAGAGATGAAAAAAATCGTAACAAGCCCTGTGAATAAACTAGCAAGTATGCAACAGTCGAATAGGTAATTCTCATTTTATTTATGAATATCACTTTATCAGATATATCTAGACTACTCTAGGTTAACACTAAAGTGACCTCTTTTTGAAGTTCTGCAATTCTCCTTTCTTCATCTTCTTCGTTGTCACTGTCTTTACTTTTCTCTGAATCGGAATCTTCATCCTCAGGCTCAATTGTTTCACTGTTACGTTCGGTTTCCATTTCTTCACAGTCCGCCATACCGTTCAAAACAAAGCAAGGGAGATAATTTTAATTGGGAATTGATAAAACCTAATCTCGGTCCCGACCTACAGAAAGTTGTTAGTATAGCTGGTGTAAAACAATCAAGCAATTAATCAAATTAACAAAAATGAAGCAGACATGTTCCCGATTGAAGTGTTATAATTTTATATTCAAAACAAGAGAAATAAGTTATATGTGAATCATCTTATTCACGATATGAATTTTAGGTATGCAGCACGTAAAGGATGATATAGTTTTTCTGGAGTTTCTGCCAGTTCTGGATTTATAATGTTGAGGCACCGTCCCCTGGTGTTTACTGCATTCAAGCTACCTTATTCGCTAACTTGTTTGCTTTAAACACGAGAAGGATAATCAATTCATACAATTAAATATTTGGATATGAGCAAACATCCTTTTAGCATCGTCACCTGGTGTCTTCTGCTGAAGGGCAACCTATACTTGCCTTTCTGCTTTAGACACAGGGAGGATATAAATGGCCAATACCTCAAAATTAAGGGTTGACTATCATCCTTTTAGCACCGTCACCTGGTGTCTCCTGCAGAAAGGTTATCATTGTGTTTGCCTCTCTGCTTCAGACAGGGTAGGATACAAATAGTCGGCCCTATCTATTTATTTATCATCGTATTTAGATGATACATATATCATCAGAGGCGGAATTAGAGGGGGCGTGCGGGGCGTGCGCCTCCCCCCCCCCCCCTAAAATTCGCAAAGCATATATTTTACAACGTTAATTAAGCAGTTCAACAAACAACTTGTACATGAATGGTTAACTCGTGACCTGCAAGTCAAAATGAATAGTAATGATATTAGGAGTAAATTTGGGATATCATTCTAAAAAACTCTACCATTGATAAATGATTAGTATACTGTCCGTCCGGATGAAGCTTTTCGTTTCGCCGTTGGTTCATTCATTGAAAACGTATGATTCGTTCTTGTTTATAGACAAACAAAGGCGAATATGTTAACATTAATGCTGCATGAAACGATTCTGATCATCTAATTTAGTAACGTTAGCTTATCAGAAATCAACAAGTTCATGTATTGACAATGTTATAAGTATATGTTATTGTATCTTTGTCTTTGCTACACATATGTTATGTTTTAAATAATTATATATGTGAATATGCATGCCCCTCGTGAGCCCATAATTGGCAAATAAAGTATCTTCTTCTATATACGAAGGGTTAGGGTTAACCAGTACGTTGATGTTTTTCCGTAACTAAGGAACAAGAAAAAGAAGAAGAAGAAGGTGTTTAACGTTCTTTCAACAATGTTTTGATTATATCTCGACGGTCAGTCTTATTGGTAGAGAAACCGGAGAAACCCGACAGGACCGTCTTAACAGCATCATAGGCCCCCCGGGCGAAGCAGTGCAATGGGGCCCCTACCTACACAACCACTCACAGGAATAAAAATATAAAGGGTCGTTTCGATCGTCTAAATTTAATTCGTGCTTTTAAACATTCCATATTAAATTACGGTTTATTCTTTATTTATTAGTTTAATGTTTGTTGTGTGTATGTTCCAAAGTTAGATCTAGCAGAATTTTTCAAAAATAAAGATAAATTATGAAGTCTGTCCATTTTTAGGAACTCGTGCCACAACCTTCCATTATGACATAATAAATTGAAGTTCATAATTAACTCTCAATTTCTTAAAAAACAACCGTAACAATTTATTTGTTGAGATGGATCATTTTTATTTCTAATTATTATGAGAAAAAAAAACACTTTCAATGTGTTTTAGTGATTGCAAATCAGATTTACAATACCGTTTGATTGAAATACTAACAAAAACCAGGAAAAAATCCTTTTTTTATTTTTTTATTTTATTGAAATAAATTGTTCAAAATTTATAATGAAAAGTTGAAGTTGTATATAATGTAGCATTGAATATTTAGGGCATGTTATGTACTGATTGGTATAGGATGATGACATTAATAAGTACACATGGTTAGAAATTAACTTTGTTAATCAATATTAGTCGATGTTCGTATTAACTAATTCTGACTTTGCCGAAAAAAATTTGGTGTGTATTCACACAATCTGAAAGAAATGCCTTTCTGAACAAGACTATTTGTAGTTCAGTTGATTTACACATGATTTTTTATTTACAGTATACATTTATTTGTATATGAATATTTGAATAATTACTATGTAATTTTGCTACTTAAAGGATCATTTTTCCTAGCTGATGAATTATTTAACTTCTATAAATAGATTTATTTAAATTGTTTCAGTAATATATACTACGTTTCCTCAGTGTTTAGAGTTTAAATATTCTATATATACATGTACATGAGTTATTATGTTAATTGAATTCTCCCCCATTCTTATTGGTCAGCTTCATACCTGTCAAGTCTCACGCTTTCAGCGTAAGAGTCACGCTTCAAGGCATCAACTCACACTCTCACGCTCACCCCTATTATTCTCACGCCAACACAAAAATCGACGAATTGGAAAATTTCAGTAAACATGAGCAAGCTGCCTCAACAGAACTGGTTCACTAAAAACGAAATTCGGATCTGTTAGGGATTTGTTTTAAATCTATTTATGTTACATCTGCTTACCATACACATTACGGTATCAATGAACCAGATTAGAAGTAACAAGTGAAATAGAGCGCGAATATTCAACTGCGGGTGAACCAGGCAGTCCTGCAGAAAGTGGTACAAAAAGCTCAGCAAAGCTGATATATATAATGCAAAATTTTATTCTAAATGATATAGCAAAAATCCAGAGAAGGCTTCTGAGCTCTCAAACACACTTTGTATGTGTGGTTTGTTCTCGGGAATTTAGTTGTGCTCATCATGGTGAAGCTGATAGAAAGTGACAATGTGATAACACAAAATCAGGTACCATGAGATAAATATGTAGTTTTCTCTGTAGATAATGCCTCTGTAAATATGGGTAAAAGAAACTCAATTAAAGGTAGGGTACTGGTGTAAAACCCTGATGTGTACTTTGTTGGCTGTCCTTTCTATATGGCACATAATGCAGCACGTAAAGGATGAGATAGCTTTTCTGGAGCTTCTGTCAGTTCTGGATTTAATGTTGAGAATTTAGTTGTAGATCTAGATTTCTATGTTACTGGTTTGACAAAGGTATAAAGCGTAAAAACTAATTAAGCGAATTTTGCGTATTTTGCGATACAACGTATTTAACAGGTTTTGAAGCATGTATCCACACGTTGACTTAGCTTGGAAAAGGCCGTTTCTCGTACGTTGGGAATATACCAGCCCTTGAAAAGTTTGTTGTCACGTTAAAAAAAGCAGTCATGGTTTAAATGACTAACAAAATAGTTCTGCAGAATCACCATGCTGTCTCCAGCTTCTGGAAAAGGAGGAGGGGCTTCGCCCTCAAGTCACCCTGCTCTCACTCTGAGACATCAAAACCCTTGACAGCTATGAGTTCAATATTTGAATGAGAAATTTGGCACACGTGAAATGTTTTAATTAAAAGCAAGCATAATTTCTACAACAACGTCTCAATTTTTACTAGAAATACAAAATAACAAAATTAATTATGGATCTTCTTTTTTTTTAACTTTGAAGATCACATTTCTACTTTTTAAATCCATAAGATGTTCGTCTCATTTGGGTTGAATTGCTTCTTAATATTGTAAAAAAAAAAAAATGTAATGCTTAAGTTGATATGAAAAAAGCAACATTTTTATATGTACTAGTAATGGTAAAAATATATACTGACTGCTGTTTATTCACTACTATCAGATGTCCTTATGAACAGGTAATGTGGTAAGAATGTCTACTTTAAACAGAAATGAATCATATATGGTTTGTTATGGTTTTCTATATACTATATTTCACCTTATTATGCATCACATGCCTTGTTTGGAAATAACCTCCTATATTAAAACAGTATAGCTCAACACTAGGCATAATTTCACTGAGGTGTACTTTTCCCACTCACTACATAACCCTCCTCCTATATTAAAAGGGTATAGCTCAACACTAGATATAATTTCTCTGAGCTGTGCTTAACCGTCCTTCTCATAGTTTTAAGCATAAGGTGTACACCAGTAGTTTATGTTAACAGCCCTTGTCACAGTTTTAAACATAAGATGTCCATCAGTAGTTTATGTTAACAGACCCTCTCACAGTTTTAAGTAAATGTATTGGGCATTCACCAGTAACAGCCCCTCTTGCAGTTTTAGACATAAGGTGTACACCAGTAGTTTATGTTAATTGTCCCTCTCACAGTTTTAAGCATAAGGTGTCCATCAGTAGTTTATGTTAACAGCCCTTCTCACAGTTTTAAACATAAGGTGTCCATCAGTAGTTTATGTTAACAGTCCCTCTCACAGTTTTAAACATAAGGTGTCCATCAGTAGTTTATGTTAACAGCCCTTCTCACAGTTTTAAACATAAGGTATCCATCAGTAGTTTATGTTAACAGTCCCTCTCACAGTTTTAAACATAAGGTGTCCATCAGTAGTTTATGTTAACAGCCCTTCTCACAGTTTTAAGCATAAGGTGTCCATCAGTAGTTTATGTTAACAGTCCCTCTCACAGTTTTAAACATAAGGTGTCCATCAGTAGTTTATGTTAACAGTCCCTCTCACAGTTTTAAACATAAGGTGTCCATCAGTAGTTTATGCTAACAGCCCTTCTCACAGTTTTAAACATAAGGTGTCCATCAGTAGTTTATGTTAACAGTCCCTCTCACAGTTTTAAGCATAAGGTGTCCATCAGTAGTTTATGCTAACAGCCCCTCTCACAGTTTTAAACATAAGGTGTCCATCAATAGTTTATGTTAACAGCCCCTCTCACAGTTTTAAACATAAGGTGTCCAACAGTAGTTTATGTTAACAGCCCCTCTCACAATTTTAAACATAAGGTGTCCACCAGTAGTTTATGTTAACAGCCCCTCTCACAGTTTTAAATATAAGGTGTCCATCAATAGTTTATGTTAACAGCCCTTCTCACAGTTTTATGTATAAGGTGTCCATCAATAGTTTATGTTAACAGACCCTCTCACAGTTTTAAGCATAAGGTGTCCATCAGTAGTTTATGCTAACAGCCCTTCTCACAGTTTTAAACATAAGGTGTCCATCAGTAGTTTATGTTAACAGCCCTTCTCACAGTTTTGAACATAAGGTGTCCATCAATAGTTTATGTTAACAGCCCTTCTCACAGTTTTATGTATAAGGTGTCCATCCGTAGTTTATGTTAACAGCCCTGCTCACAGTTTTAAGCATAAGGTGTCCACCAATAGTTTATATTAACAGCCCTTCTCACAGTTTTAGACATAAGGTGTTCATCAGTAGTTTATGTTAACAACCCTTCTCACAGTTTTAAGCATAAGGTGTCCATCAGTAGTTTATGTTAACAGCCCTTCTCACAGTTTTAAACATAAGGTGTACACCAGTAGTTTATGTTAACAACCCTTCTCACAGTTTTAAGCATAAGGTGTCCATCAGTAGTTTATGTTAACAGCCCTTTTCACAGTTTTAAGCATAAGGTGTCCATCAGTAGTTTATGTTAACAGCCCTTTTCACAGTTTTAAACATAAGGTGTCCATCAGTAGTTTATGTTAACAGCCCTTCTCACAGTTTTAAGCATAAGGTGTCCATCAGTAGTTTATGTTAACAATCCCTCTCACAGTTTTAAACATAAGGTGTCCATCAGTAGTTTATGTTAACAGCCCTTCTCACAGTTTTAAACATAAGGTATCCATCAGTAGTTTATGTTAACAGCCCTTCTCGCAGTTTTAAGCATAAGGTGTCCATCAGTAGTTTATGTTAACAGTCCCTCTCACAGTTTTAAACATAAGGTGTCCATCAGTAGTTTATGTTAACAGTCCCTCTCACAGTTTTAAACATAAGGTGTCCATCAGTAGTTTATGCTAACAGCCCTTCTCACAGTTTTAAACATAAGGTGTCCATCAATAGTTTATGTTAACAGCCCCTCTCACAGTTTTAAACATAAGGTGTCCAACAGTAGTTTATGTTAACAGCCCCTCTCACAATTTTAAACATAAGGTGTCCACCAGTAGTTTATGTTAACAGCCCCTCTCACAGTTTTAAATATAAGGTGTCCATCAATAGTTTATGTTAACAGCCCTTCTCACAGTTTTATGTATAAGGTGTCCATCAATAGTTTATGTTAACAGACCCTCTCACAGTTTTAAGCATAAGGTGTCCATCAGTAGTTTATGCTAACAGCCCTTCTCACAGTTTTAAACATAAGGTGTCCATCAGTAGTTTATGTTAACAGCCCTTCTCACAGTTTTGAACATAAGGTGTCCATCAATAGTTTATGTTAACAGCCCTTCTCACAGTTTTATGTAGAAGGTGTCCATCCGTAGTTTATGTTAACAGCCCTTCTCACAGTTTTAAGCATAAGGTGTCCATCAATAGTTTATATTAACAGCCCTTCTCACAGTTTTAGACATAAGGTGTTCATCAGTAGTTTATGTTAACAGCCCTTTTCACAGTTTTAAGCATAAGGTGTCCATCAGTAGTTTATGTTAACAGCCCTTTTCACAGTTTTAAACATAAGGTGTCCATCAGTAGTTTATGTTAACAGCCCTTCTCACAGTTTTAAGCATAAGGTGTCCATCAGTAGTTTATGTTAACAGCCCTTTTCACAGTTTTAAACATAAGGTGTCCATCAGTAGTTTATGTTAACAGCCCTTCTCACAGTTTTAAACATAAGGTATCCATCAGTAGTTTATGTTAACAGTCCCTCTCACAGTTTTAAACATAAGGTGTCCATCAGTAGTTTATGTTAACAGCCCTTCTCACAGTTTTAAGCATAAGGTGTCCATCAGTAGTTTATGTTAACAGTCCCTCTCACAGTTTTAAACATAAGGTGTCCATCAGTAGTTTATGTTAACAGTCCCTCTCACAGTTTTAAACATAAGGTGTCCATCAGTAGTTTATGCTAACAGCCCTTCTCACAGTTTTAAACATAAGGTGTCCATCAGTAGTTTATGTTAACAGTCCCTCTCACAGTTTTAAGCATAAGGTGTCCATCAGTAGTTTATGCTAACAGCCCCTCTCACAGTTTTAAACATAAGGTGTCCATCAATAGTTTATGTTAACAGCCCCTCTCACAGTTTTAAACATAAGGTGTCCAACAGTAGTTTATGTTAACAGCCCCTCTCACAATTTTAAACATAAGGTGTCCACCAGTAGTTTATGTTAACAGCCCCTCTCACAGTTTTAAATATAAGGTGTCCATCAATAGTTTATGTTAACAGCCCTTCTCACAGTTTTATGTATAAGGTGTCCATCAATAGTTTATGTTAACAGACCCTCTCACAGTTTTAAGCATAAGGTGTCCATCAGTAGTTTATGCTAACAGCCCTTCTCACAGTTTTAAACATAAGGTGTCCATCAGTAGTTTATGTTAACAGCCCTTTTCACAGTTTTAAACATAAGGTGTCCATCAGTAGTTTATGTTAACAGCCCTTCTCACAGTTTTAAGCATAAGGTGTCCATCAGTAGTTTATGTTAACAGCCCTTTTCACAGTTTTAAACATAAGGTGTCCATCAGTAGTTTATGTTAACAGCCCTTCTCACAGTTTTAAGCATAAGGTGTCCATCAGTAGTTTATGTTAACAGTCCCTCTCACAGTTTTAAACATAAGGTGTCCATCAGTAGTTTATGTTAATTGTCCCTCTCACAGTTTTAAGCATAAGGTGTCCATCAGTAGTTTATGTTAACAGCCCTTCTCACAGTTTTAAACATAAGGTGTCCATCAGTAGTTTATGTTAACAGTCCCTCTCACAGTTTTAAACATAAGGTGTCCATCAGTAGTTTATGTTAACAGCCCTTCTCACAGTTTTAAACATAAGGTATCCATCAGTAGTTTATGTTAACAGTCCCTCTCACAGTTTTAAACATAAGGTGTCCATCAGTAGTTTATGTTAACAGCCCTTCTCACAGTTTTAAGCATAAGGTGTCCATCAGTAGTTTATGTTAACAGCCCCTCTCACAGTTTTAAATATAAGGTGTCCATCAATAGTTTATGTTAACAGCCCTTCTCACAGTTTTATGTATAAGGTGTCCATCAATAGTTTATGTTAACAGACCCTCTCACAGTTTTAAGCATAAGGTGTCCATCAGTAGTTTATGCTAACAGCCCTTCTCACAGTTTTAAACATAAGGTGTCCATCAGTAGTTTATGTTAACAGCCCTTTTCACAGTTTTAAACATAAGGTGTCCATCAGTAGTTTATGTTAACAGCCCTTCTCACAGTTTTAAGCATAAGGTGTCCATCAGTAGTTTATGTTAACAGCCCTTTTCACAGTTTTAAACATAAGGTGTCCATCAGTAGTTTATGTTAACAGCCCTTCTCACAGTTTTAAGCATAAGGTGTCCAACAGTAGTTTATGTTAACAGCCCCTCTCACAATTTTAAACATAAGGTGTCCACCAGTAGTTTATGTTAACAGCCCCTCTCACAGTTTTAAATATAAGGTGTCCATCAATAGTTTATGTTAACAGCCCTTCTCACAGTTTTATGTATAAGGTGTCCATCAATAGTTTATGTTAACAGACCCTCTCACAGTTTTAAGCATAAGGTGTCCATCAGTAGTTTATGCTAACAGCCCTTCTCACAGTTTTAAACATAAGGTGTCCATCAGTAGTTTATGTTAACAGCCCTTTTCACAGTTTTAAACATAAGGTGTCCATCAGTAGTTTATGTTAACAGCCCTTCTCACAGTTTTAAGCATAAGGTGTCCATCAGTAGTTTATGTTAACAGCCCTTTTCACAGTTTTAAACATAAGGTGTCCATCAGTAGTTTATGTTAACAGCCCTTCTCACAGTTTTAAGCATAAGGTGTCCATCAGTAGTTTATGTTAACAGTCCCTCTCACAGTTTTAAACATAAGGTGTCCATCAGTAGTTTATGTTAATTGTCCCTCTCACAGTTTTAAGCATAAGGTGTCCATCAGTAGTTTATGTTAACAGCCCTTCTCACAGTTTTAAACATAAGGTGTCCATCAGTAGTTTATGTTAACAGTCCCTCTCACAGTTTTAAACATAAGGTGTCCATCAGTAGTTTATGTTAACAGCCCTTCTCACAGTTTTAAACATAAGGTATCCATCAGTAGTTTATGTTAACAGTCCCTCTCACAGTTTTAAACATAAGGTGTCCATCAGTAGTTTATGTTAACAGCCCTTCTCACAGTTTTAAGCATAAGGTGTCCATCAGTAGTTTATGTTAACAGCCCCTCTCACAGTTTTAAACATAAGGTATCCATCAGTAGTTTATGTTAACAGTCCCTCTCACAGTTTTAAACATAAGGTGTCCATCAGTAGTTTATGTTAACAGCCCTTCTCACAGTTTTAAGCATAAGGTGTCCATCAGTAGTTTATGTTAACAGTCCTTCTCACAGTTTTAAACATAAGGTGTCCATCAGTAGTTTATGTTAACAGTCCCTCTCACAGTTTTAAACATAAGGTGTCCATCAGTAGTTTATGCTAACAGCCCTTCTCACAGTTTTAAACATAAGGTGTCCATCAGTAGTTTATGTTAACAGTCCCTCTCACAGTTTTAAGCATAAGGTGTCCATCAGTAGTTTATGCTAACAGCCCCTCTCACAGTTTTAAACATAAGGTGTCCATCAATAGTTTATGTTAACAGCCCCTCTCACAGTTTTAAACATAAGGTGTCCAACAGTAGTTTATGTTAACAGCCCCTCTCACAATTTTAAACATAAGGTGTCCACCAGTAGTTTATGTTAACAGCCCCTCTCACAGTTTTAAATATAAGGTGTCCATCAATAGTTTATGTTAACAGCCCTTCTCACAGTTTTATGTATAAGGTGTCCATCAATAGTTTATGTTAACAGACCCTCTCACAGTTTTAAGCATAAGGTGTCCATCAGTAGTTTATGCTAACAGCCCTTCTCACAGTTTTAAACATAAGGTGTCCATCAGTAGTTTATGTTAACAGCCCTTCTCACAGTTTTGAACATAAGGTGTCCATCAATAGTTTATGTTAACAGCCCTTCTCACAGTTTTATGTATAAGGTGTCCATCCGTAGTTTATGTTAACAGCCCTGCTCACAGTTTTAAGCATAAGGTGTCCACCAATAGTTTATATTAACAGCCCTTCTCACAGTTTTAAGCATAAGGTGTCCATCAGTAGTTGATGTTAACAGCCCTTCTCACAGTTTTAGACATAAGGTGTTCATCAGTAGTT
The DNA here is from genome assembly GCA_963383655.1 of Bathymodiolus septemdierum. Taxonomy (NCBI): domain Eukaryota; kingdom Metazoa; phylum Mollusca; class Bivalvia; order Mytilida; family Modiolidae; genus Bathymodiolus; species Bathymodiolus septemdierum. The sequence continues at coordinate 71,628,520 of OY726523.1, read as the reverse complement.
TATGTTAACAACCCTTCTCACAGTTTTAAGCATAAGGTGTCCACCAGTAGTTTATGTTAACAGCCCTTCTCACAGTTTTAAACATAAGGTGTACACCAGTAGTTTATGTTAACAGCACTTTTCACAGTTTTAAGCATAAGGTGTCCATCAGTAGTTTATGTTAACAGCCCTTTTCACAGTTTTAAACATAAGGTGTCCATCAGTAGTTTATGTTAACAGCCCTTCTCACAGTTTTAAGCATAAGGTGTCCATCAGTAGTTTATGTTAACAATCCCTCTCACAGTTTTAAACATAAGGTGTCCATCAGTAGTTTATGTTAACAGCCCTTCTCACAGTTTTAAACATAAGGTATCCATCGGTAGTTTATGTTAACAGCCCTTCTCACAGTTTTAAGCATAAGGTGTCCATCAGTAGTTTATGTTAACAGTCCCTCTCACAGTTTTAAACATAAGGTGTCCATCAGTAGTTTATGCTAACAGCCCTTCTCACAGTTTTAAACATAAGGTGTCCATCAATAGTTTATGTTAACAGCCCCTCTCACAGTTTTAAACATAAGGTGTCCAACAGTAGTTTATGTTAACAGCCCCTCTCACAATTTTAAACATAAGGTGTCCACCAGTAGTTTATGTTAACAGCCCCTCTCACAGTTTTAAATATAAGGTGTCCATCAATAGTTTATGTTAACAGCCCTTCTCACAGTTTTATGTATAAGGTGTCCATCAATAGTTTATGTTAACAGACCCTCTCACAGTTTTAAGCATAAGGTGTCCATCAGTAGTTTATGCTAACAGCCCTTCTCACAGTTTTAAACATAAGGTGTCCATCAGTAGTTTATGTTAACAGCCCTTCTCACAGTTTTGAACATAAGGTGTCCATCAATAGTTTATGTTAACAGCCCTTCTCACAGTTTTATGTAGAAGGTGTCCATCCGTAGTGTATGTTAACAGCCCTTCTCACAGTTTTAAGCATAAGGTGTCCATCAATAGTTTATATTAACAGCCCTTCTCACAGTTTTAGACATAAGGTGTTCATCAGTAGTTTATGTTAACAGCCCTTTTCACAGTTTTAAGCATAAGGTGTCCATCAGTAGTTTATGTTAACAGCCCTTTTCACAGTTTTAAACATAAGGTGTCCATCAGTAGTTTATGTTAACAGCCCTTCTCACAGTTTTAAGCATAAGGTGTCCATCAGTAGTTTATGTTAACAGCCGTTTTCACAGTTTTAAACATAAGGTGTCCATCAGTAGTTTATGTTAACAGCCCTTCTCACAGTTTTAAGCATAAGGTGTCCATCAGTAGTTTATGTTAACAGTCCCTCTCACAGTTTTAAACATAAGGTGTCCATCAGTAGTTTATGTTAATTGTCCCTCTCACAGTTTTAAGCATAAGGTGTCCATCAGTAGTTTATGTTAACAGCCCTTCTCACAGTTTTAAACATAAGGTGTCCATCAGTAGTTTATGTTAACAGTCCCTCTCACAGTTTTAAACATAAGGTGTCCATCAGTAGTTTATGTTAACAGCCCTTCTCACAGTTTTAAACATAAGGTATCCATCAGTAGTTTATGTTAACAGTCCCTCTCACAGTTTTAAACATAAGGTGTCCATCAGTAGTTTATGTTAACAGCCCTTCTCACAGTTTTAAGCATAAGGTGTCCATCAGTAGTTTATGTTAACAGTCCCTCTCACAGTTTTAAACATAAGGTGTCCATCAGTAGTTTATGTTAACAGTCCCTCTCACAGTTTTAAACATAAGGTGTCCATCAGTAGTTTATGCTAACAGCCCTTCTCACAGTTTTAAACATAAGGTGTCCATCAGTAGTTTATGTTAACAGTCCCTCTCACAGTTTTAAGCATAAGGTGTCCATCAGTAGTTTATGCTAACAGCCCCTCTCACAGTTTTAAACATAAGGTGTCCATCAATAGTTTATGTTAACAGCCCCTCTCACAGTTTTAAACATAAGGTGTCCAACAGTAGTTTATGTTAACAGCCCCTCTCACAATTTTAAACATAAGGTGTCCACCAGTAGTTTATGTTAACAGCCCCTCTCACAGTTTTAAATATAAGGTGTCCATCAATAGTTTATGTTAACAGCCCTTCTCACAGTTTTATGTATAAGGTGTCCATCAATAGTTTATGTTAACAGACCCTCTCACAGTTTTAAGCATAAGGTGTCCATCAGTAGTTTATGCTAACAGCCCTTCTCACAGTTTTAAACATAAGGTGTCCATCAGTAGTTTATGTTAACAGCCCTTTTCACAGTTTTAAACATAAGGTGTCCATCAGTAGTTTATGTTAACAGCCCTTCTCACAGTTTTAAGCATAAGGTGTCCATCAGTAGTTTATGTTACCAGCCCTTTTCACAGTTTTAAACATAAGGTGTCCATCAGTAGTTTATGTTAACAGCCCTTCTCACAGTTTTAAGCATAAGGTGTCCATCAGTAGTTTATGTTAACAGTCCCTCTCACAGTTTTAAACATAAGGTGTCCATCAGTAGTTTATGTTAATTGTCCCTCTCACAGTTTTAAGCATAAGGTGTCCATCAGTAGTTTATGTTAACAGCCCTTCTCACAGTTTTAAACATAAGGTGTCCATCAGTAGTTTATGTTAACAGTCCCTCTCACAGTTTTAAACATAAGGTGTCCATCAGTAGTTTATGTTAACAGCCCTTCTCACAGTTTTAAACATAAGGTATCCATCAGTAGTTTATGTTAACAGTCCCTCTCACAGTTTTAAACATAAGGTGTCCATCAGTAGTTTATGTTAACAGCCCTTCTCACAGTTTTAAGCATAAGGTGTCCATCAGTAGTTTATGTTAACAGTCCTTCTCACAGTTTTAAACATAAGGTGTCCATCAGTAGTTTATGTTAACAGTCCCTCTCACAGTTTTAAACATAAGGTGTCCATCAGTAGTTTATGCTAACAGCCCTTCTCACAGTTTTAAACATAAGGTGTCCATCAGTAGTTTATGTTAACAGTCCCTCTCACAGTTTTAAGCATAAGGTGTCCATCAGTAGTTTATGCTAACAGCCCCTCTCACAGTTTTAAACATAAGGTGTCCATCAATAGTTTATGTTAACAGCCCCTCTCACAGTTTTAAACATAAGGTGTCCAACAGTAGTTTATGTTAACAGCCCCTCTCACAATTTTAAACATAAGGTGTCCACCAGTAGTTTATGTTAACAGCCCCTCTCACAGTTTTAAATATAAGGTGTCCATCAATAGTTTATGTTAACAGCCCTTCTCACAGTTTTATGTATAAGGTGTCCATCAATAGTTTATGTTAACAGACCCTCTCACAGTTTTAAGCATAAGGTGTCCATCAGTAGTTTATGCTAACAGCCCTTCTCACAGTTTTAAACATAAGGTGTCCATCAGTAGTTTATGTTAACAGCCCTTCTCACAGTTTTGAACATAAGGTGTCCATCAATAGTTTATGTTAACAGCCCTTCTCACAGTTTTATGTATAAGGTGTCCATCCGTAGTTTATGTTAACAGCCCTGCTCACAGTTTTAAGCATAAGGTGTCCACCAATAGTTTATATTAACAGCCCTTCTCACAGTTTTAAGCATAAGGTGTCCATCAGTAGTTTATGTTAACAGCCCTTCTCACAGTTTTAGACATAAGGTGTTCATCAGTAGTTTATGTTAACAACCCTTCTCACAGTTTTAAGCATAAGGTGTCCATCAGTAGTTTATGTTAACAGCCCTTCTCACAGTTTTAAACATAAGGTGTACACCAGTAGTTTATGTTAACAGCCCTTTTCACAGTTTTAAGCATAAGGTGTCCATCAGTAGTTTATGTTAACAGCCCTTTTCACAGTTTTAAACATAAGGTGTCCATCAGTAGTTTATGTTAACAGCCCTTCTCACAGTTTTAAGCATAAGGTGTCCATCAGTAGTTTATGTTAACAATCCCTCTCACAGTTTTAAACATAAGGTGTCCATCAGTAGTTTATGTTAACAGCCCTTCTCACAGTTTTAAACATAAGGTATCCATCAGTAGTTTATGTTAACAGCCCTTCTCACAGTTTTAAGCATAAGGTGTCCATCAGTAGTTTATGTTAACAGTCCCTCTCACAGTTTTAAGCATAAGGTGTCCATCAGTAGTTTATGTTAACAGTCCCTCTCACAGTTTTAAACATAAGGTGTCCATCAGTAGTTTATGCTAACAGCCCTTCTCACAGTTTTAAACATAAGGTGTCCATCAATAGTTTATGTTAACAGCCCCTCTCACAGTTTTAAACATAAGGTGTCCAACAGTAGTTTATGTTAACAGCCCCTCTCACAATTTTAAACATAAGGTGTCCACCAGTAGTTTATGTTAACAGCCCCTCTCACAGTTTTAAATATAAGGTGTCCATCAATAGTTTATGTTAACAGCCCTTCTCACAGTTTTATGTATAAGGTGTCCATCAATAGTTTATGTTAACAGACCCTCTCACAGTTTTAAGCATAAGGTGTCCATCAGTAGTTTATGCTAACAGCCCTTCTCACAGTTTTAAACATAAGGTGTCCATCAGTAGTTTATGTTAACAGCCCTTCTCACAGTTTTGAACATAAGGTGTCCATCAATAGTTTATGTTAACAGCCCTTCTCACAGTTTTATATATAAGGTGTCCATCAGTAGTTTATGTTAACAGCCCTTCTCACAGTTTTAAACATAAGGTGTCCATCAGTAGTTTATGTTAACAGCCCTTCTCACAGTTTTAAACATAAGGTGTCCATCAGTAGTTTATGCTAACAGCCCTTCTCACAGTTTTAAACATAAGGTGTTCATCAGTAGTTTACGTTAACAACCCTTCTCACAGTTTTAAGCATAAGGTGTCCATCAGTAGTTTATGTTAACAGCCCTTCTCACAGTTTTAAACATAAGGTGTCCATCAGTAGTTTATGTTAACAGCCCTTCTCACAGTTTTAAACATAAGGTGTCCATCAGTAGTTTATGTTAACAGCCCTTCTCACAGTTTTAAACATAAGGTGTCCATCAGTAGTTTATGTTAACAGCCCTTCTCACAGTTTTAAGCATAAGGTGTCCATCAATAGTTTATGTTAACAGCCCTTCTCACAGTTTTAGACATAAGGTGTTCATCAGTAGTTTATGTTAACAACCCTTCTCACAGTTTTAAGCATAAGGTGTCCATCAGTAGTTTATGTTAACAGCCCTTCTCACAGTTTTAAACATAAGGTGTCCATCAGTAGTTTATGTTAACAGCCCTTCTCACAGTTTTAAACATAAGGTGTCCATCAGTAGTTTATGTTAACAGCCCTTCTCACAGTTTTAAACATAAGGTGTACACCAGTAGTTTATGTTAACAGCCCTTCTCACAGTTTTAAACATAAAGTGTCCATCAGTAGTTTATGTTAACAGCCCTTCTCACAGTTTTAAACATAAGGTGTCCATCAGTAGTTTATGTTAACAGCCCTTCTCACAGTTTTAAACATAAGGTATCCACCAGTAGTTTATGTTAACAGCCCTTCTCACAGTTTTAAACATAAGGTGTCCATCAGTAGTTTATGTTAACAGCCCTTCTCACAGTTTTAAACATAAGGTATCCACCAGTAGTTTATGTTAACAGCCCTTCTCACAGTTTTAAACATAAGGTGTCCATCAGTAGTTTATGTTAACAGCCCTTCTCACAGTTTTAAACATAAGGTGTCCATCAGTAGTTTATGTTAACAGCCCTTCTCACAGTTTTAAACATAAGGTGTACACCAGTAGTTTATGTTAACAGCCCTTCTCACAGTTTTAAACATAAAGTGTCCATCAGTAGTTTATGTTAACAGCCCTTCTCACAGTTTTAAACATAAGGTGTCCATCAGTAGTTTATGTTAACAGCCCTTCTCACAGTTTTAAACATAAGGTATCCACCAGTAAAGGTTAACTTGCTTTATATGTCACCTAATGTTCCCAATGTTTGTACACAGCATTAACATTTGATATAAAACATATATGTTTTATATATTGCTTTATTATAATTTCAATTGAAATGCATTAACATAGATTTATTTGCTTAAGGGTTAAGGTTATGGCGTTTAATGCCACTTTCAACAATATTTCAGTTTTATTGATGGAGGAAACCGGTGTACCCTGAGAAACCCACTGACCTGTAGCAAGTCACTAGCAATCTTGATCACATAATGTTGGATCGAGTACACCTCACCATCAGCGGGATTCGAACCTTTAGTGATGATAAGCACTGATTGCACAGATAGTAAATCCAACTACTATACCACACGACCATGACGGCTCCTTATTTGTGTAAGGAATGTTTGAAGATACCCAAAAGGTGTAATTAGAAGCCGTAAATCGAAGGACAGACATTACAATGGCCAAAAGAAAAAAGACAAAAGGACAAACAATGATCCACAAAACATTACACAGAAAACTAAAGATTCAGAAAAATGAAACCCACTAAAAACCGAGGATGAACTAGGAAGCTCCGGAAGGATAATCAGTTTCTGCTCTAGATGTGGCACCTGTCTTATTACTATATCTCCATATATAGTCAGTTGTGTATACAAAAATATAATGCAATTAAAAAAAAAATCTGAATATTTAACACTGATCCATTGAGATTCAGTATAACTATCCATAATATTATACTGTTTACACTCATAGAGGTTAACGTGCTCGCCTCAAGTGGGGTTGATTGGGAGTTCGAGGCCCGGTTGGATCAATTCAAATGACTATTAAATTGGTGTTTGTTGCTTCTTTGCTAAGCATGCATCAATAAGGAGTAAGAGCAAAGACTGATTGGCTCGAAATCAGAATACTGTGTCCGAATGGAGCGACATATCCACCCGCAGACTGTAGTTTTGGTATGCCAACACTATAAAAGTCCAAATAAGCGTGTTGGTCTAGTACAAAGCGGATATCATCATTAAGTCATCAAAATGTACCTTGTTCTCGCCATGGTATAGCTAAAAATAAATGCTCGCTTGACGTTAACCCTCTTGTGCCCCGCGTAGCATAGTTGCTACATGAACTTCTTGGGGGTACAAACAGTAAAATAAATGTTTGTTTTGTGTTTTTCGCAGTGTTGAATGTCTGCTACATTGCAAAGTTATTATTAGATATAGAAATATAGTCATCATAACATTTTGTGGTTGTCTCCTTTTCTCTTGAAAATGTCAACCTCCATGACATATGATAGTGGTAAAAATATCACTGATGTGAAAATAAAATTATATGATCATACAGATAATGACAGATTCAAATTATGTTTTTTTAGATAATGTTTTCATAAAATATGAAATTTAATTATAATATAACAGATGAATTTGTTTCTGAATTCAATGAATTGATCATTAAAGTAGAATGTATCAAATATGCTACATTGGTAATTACGGAAATATCAAAGGGAGATAATTTAGAAAATAGAAATAAAAAAAAGGCAGATAACAGTAGTTACTCCACATCAAACACCAGACAATCCAAGCACACTGACACCATAACCACTACAAATCTACCCACCCACCAAACACATCAGACATAAAGGTATACACATAAAGTGAAGACAACATGACGTGGTACAGGCACTTCTTACAAAAGTGAAGTGGTAGTATAGAGTTAAACCGGTTTCAATGGCGCCCAAACCTCCCATTTGTTAGGGACCGACCATTTAACTTGAAGAGGGGGAGGGGGTTATGGTTTTTTGTTTGGTTCAGAATTTTTTTTTCGGACAACACGAGAGTTAGAATATTTATTTTTTTTGTCAGAATTCAGCATTAGGTTATATGACAAAAACTCTGAATCAGATTATTTTTTTTTCCTCCACCAAAATCAGAATATTTTTTTCAGTAACATTGGGAATCAGAATTTTTTTTTAGAAAAAAACCATAACCCCCCCCCTTTCAAGTTAAATGGTCGTTCCCTTATTTCATCCAAATGCTTAAACAAAAATGCACACAATATGTGCTTTGCAAGTGAAATAGCAGATGGATTAGTGGAAATAAAAGCGTAAATTGACAGAACCCTGGTTTCTTCGCCACCTGTCAAGCCAACAGTATGACCTATGAAAAGGCCAGTAGATATAGTTAGAAAAGATGGAACAACCACAATCCGATATGGGATGAGAAAAGACGGAGATGTTAATTATTTGGCTGCGATGGATTTTCATATGTAAGAGGAGTTTGAAGTTACCAAAGGGGTAATCAAAATCTGTATATCGAAGAACAGACAACACAATGGCCAAAAGAAAAGTACAAAATGACAAACAATGACCTACAAAACATACATATAAAACTAAAGAACGAGTAACACGAGCCCCACTAAAAACCGGGGTGAATTCAGGTGCTCTGGAAGGATAAGCAGTTCCTGCTCAAAATGCTTTCGATGCCATATGCACTTGTGTTTGAGCAAGGACAGAAATGACTTTATTGCTTTCTGCTTTAAATTCAATATTTATGTGAACTGTACGTATGTACCTGTCAAATAACACTTAGATGCAATAAGTTTCAATAATACCAGTAAACAAAATTTTACAAACTACTGGTCAATAGACAATCATCAGTTTAGAAATCCAACTGCACCAATTCAGATATTTAGTATACATTTGTGAATTTTAACATATTTTATTTGTCATTTTTGCATGATTCCTGTTATGTATTTTGTTGCTGAAATAAATTGGCTTTCTCTTAAACAGTATTCCTAAATAATTAGTTATGTAGCACATTTGATACATCACATCTTGATTCCCGAGGTAGCAGATATGCTACAATTCATATTTTCCGAAAATTGGGTGAAAAACCTAAAACAAACACTGATTTGTATTAGACATATCCCAAATACTTACTTTTATTCAATTACAATCATTCACTCACTACCTTCACAAAATAAAACAGCTGCGCTTGATATTGTATGATTTGATAAGATTTTTATATGACCAAAAAAACAAAATTGCGGTGGTATTATTGGTATTTTGTCACAAGACGCTATCGTTGCCGTCGTCCGTCTGTAGACAGAATTGTTCCCGTGCTACAGCTTCAGATCTAGTTTACAGATCCTTCTGAATTTTGAATACAATGAACTTTGGCACTGAATAAAGATTGCTATTGGTATGGGGTATTGTGATAATATCCGTTTCCAAACAAAAGACCATAAGGGGCAAAATGGATGTATTGTTATTGTACATTGAGAGCTTATTTTTTGTCTAGATTTTTTTTAATGAATTGCTTTGGAAAAATCCCTTTCAGAAAAATGCATAGAGTTATAATGTACATAAAACTATTTTGATATAGAATGGGGTTAAAAGGGGGCAATTTAAAATTTTTAAGTTTGATTATCCCCTCGCCAACGAAGTTGCGAAGGGATATAGTAACACTACCGTCCGTCCTTCCGTAACATCCTTGTGAATACTCTAGAATCAACATCCTTCAATGGATTTTGACCAAACTTGGTACATACTTAGTCCTTAAGAGAATCTGGAACCCTATTTATTTTCAAGTTCATAGGGTCAAATTTTTAGGAGAGGGGATACGTCACGCTTTGCGTTGCCTTGTTTATTTTGCATCACCCGAGTACAAATGGCATGATATTTAATCCAACTGCAACTTTAAAATTGATTTATATATCACCAATCGAGTGTGCCTTTCAAAACTTGGTCAAGTATTAAAGGTAACCAAATATATGGTGTTGTACCTCTATATCGAGTTACCGTACTGGTGGGTGTCTATTGTTACTGGTATGGCAGCATTCGATTCTTGTGCTGTATATGCATTATGATTGTCATATGATGGCAATGCCGGGTTACATGTATTACAACAAAAACTGTTTGATTGACATATGTAATACAAAAACTGTTTGATTGACATATGTAATACAGAATAAACATTTTATGAGATGGACCTACTTTGTATTTTATGAGCCTACAATAGTTAATGTATAATTATTTTGTCTTCAAAATATAGTATTGTAAAATCAAAAAGTGTTTATTATTTGTAGCTGAAATGTTTGAATGATCATAAAGTAACGTATTTATATGTACATAAAGTAACGTATTTATATGACCATAAAGTAACGTATTTATATGAACATAAAGTAACGTATTTATATGAACATAAAGTAACGTATTTATATGTACATAAAGTAACGTATTTATATGAACATAAAGTAACGTATTTATATGAACATAAAGTAACGTATTTATATGATCATAAAGTAACGTATTTATATGACCATAAAGTAACGTATTTATATGAACATAAAGTAACGTATTTATATGAACATAAAGTAACGTATTTATATGAACATAAAGTAACGTATTTATATGACCATAAAGTAACGTATTTATATGATCATAAAGTAACGTATTTATATGATCATAAAGTAACGTATTGATATGAACATAAAGTAACGTATTTATATGAACATAAAGTAACGTATTTATATGAACATAAAGTAACGTATTTATATGATCATAAAGTAACGTATTTATATGATCATAAAGTAACGTATTTATATGAACATAAAGTAACGTATTTATATGAACATAAAGTAACGTATTTATATGAACATAAAGTAACGTATTTATATGAACATAAAGTAACGTATTTATATGTACATAAAGTAACGTATTTATATGACCATAAAGTAACGTATTTATATGAACATAAAGTAACGTATTTATATGAACATAAAGTAACGTATTTATATGACCATAAAGTAACGTATTTATATGAACATAAAGTAACGTATTTATATGACCATAAAGTAACGTATTTATATGAACATAAAGTAACGTATTTATATGAACATAAAGTAACGTATTTATATGAACATAAAGTAACGTATTTATATGAACATAAAGTAACGTATTTATATGAACATAAAGTAACGTATTTATATGAACATAAAGTAACGTATTTATATGAACATAAAGTAACGTATTTATATGAACATAAAGTAACGTATTTATATGATCATAAAGTAACGTATTTATATGAACATAAAGTAACGTATTTATATGAACATAAAGTAACGTATTTATATGAACATAAAGTAACGTATTTATATGAACATAAAGTAACGTATTTATATGTACATAAAGTAACGTATTTATATGACCATAAAGTAACGTATTTATATGAACATAAAGTAACGTATTTATATGAACATAAAGTAACGTATTTATATGACCATAAAGTAACGTATTTATATGAACATAAAGTAACGTATTTATATGACCATAAAGTAACGTATTTATATGAACATAAAGTAACGTATTTATATGAACATAAAGTAACGTATTTATATGAACATAAAGTAACGTATTTATATGAACATAAAGTAACGTATTTATATGAACATAAAGTAACGTATTTATATGAACATAAAGTAACGTATTTATATGAACATAAAGTAACGTATTTATATGAACATAAAGTAACGTATTTATATGAACATAAAGTAACGTATTTATATGAACATAAAGTAACGTATTTATATGAACATAAAGTAACGTATTTATATGAACATAAAGTAACGTATTTATATGAACATAAAGTAACGTATTTATATGAACATAAAGTAACGTATTTATATGAACATAAAGTAACGTATTTATATGAACATAAAGTAACGTATTTATATGAACATAAAGTAACGTATTTATATGAACATAAAGTAACGTATTTATATGAACATAAAGTAACGTATTTATATGAACATAAAGTAACGTATTTATATGAACATAAAGTAACGTATTTATATGAACATAAAGTAACGTATTTATATGAACATAAAGTAACGTATTTATATGAACAATGCCGACTAAGTCAGTAAACAGCACTTGCGAAGTTACTGATATTTATTGCAGTAAAGAAGGAAATGCTCAAAGTTTTCTATCTGTTTACATGTACAAACTGGGTCTCATTCCAATTTTTTCTTGACCAAGTGGTCTTTATGACTACTGCTCTCAGTACGGATTAGTGCATGATGGGTTAGAAATAGGGTTATGGTTTTTAACGTCACTTTCAACAATATTTCAGTTATATCGTAACGGCCAGTTTTGATTGATGGAGGAAACCGGAGGACCCGGAGAAAACCACCGACCTGTCGCAAGTCACTGACAATCTTTATCACATAATGGTGTATCGAGTACACCTAACCATGAGCGGAATTCGAACTCACAGTGTTAGTTGTGATAGGCACTAATTGCACAGGTAGTTGTAAATCCAACTTTATACAATACGGTCACGACCACTACGTATTCGTGTATGATGGATCTATCCTATTATATTGCCACTATAGCTGAAGTGTTGGCTTAATAACACCTTTAAATAGAACAAATACTATGGGTCTTGTTGCACATTTCTCTTGAACAAGTGGTCTTTAAGACTACGTATTCGTGTATGACGGATCTGTCCATCATACTGCTAGTATTGTAGTAGTATTGGTTTAAGAAAACCTTTAAAGGGAAGCAATATAAATACTATGTTTAATATTAGGGGGAAGATTGTTCCAAAGTAGTCAAACTGTGGAAGGGAGAAAACTGCTAAATTAATAAGTTGCTCGACTTGGAACCGAGGTAAAATTATTTGCTGGACGGGTTCTGAACTGGTGAATGTTTCTGAATTATTCAGATAGAATACTAGACAAATAAGTAGGTTTTTTGTAGGAGGGATCGTGCCTTATTGTGTCGTTTGTGTATAGTGTTGTCCAGCATTTTGCACTAACATATGTCTTTACGTACTGAGTGCCGTGATGTGATGTCCCTTGCGAGTCTTATAAGAGGCATTAAGTGTTTACCCTTCGCGAGCACCCGAATACACCCCTGGTTTGTTGGTGGGGTCTGTGTTGCTCATCTTTTTAGTTTTCTGTGTTGTGCTTTATGTTTTGTCTGTCTTCGTCCTGTCTCATGTGTACCCAATGTTGCATGCGTCTCTGGATTGTCTAATGTGTACCCAATGTTGCATGTGTCTCTGGATTGTCTTCGTCCTGTCTCATGTGTACCCAATGTTGCATGTGTCTCTGGATTGTCTTCGTCCTGTCTCATGTGTATCCAATGTTGCATGTGTCTCTGGGTTGTCTTCGTCCTGTCTTATGTGTACCCAATGTTGCATGTGTCTCTGGATTGTCTTCGTCCTGTCTCATGTGTACCCAATGTTGCATGTGTCTCTGGATTGTCTTCGTCCTGTCTCATGTGTACCCAATGTTGCATGTGTCTCTGGATTGTCTTCGTCCTGTCTCATGTGTACACAATGTTGCATGTGTCTCTGGGTTGTCTTCGTCCTGTCTCATGTGTATTCAATGTTGCATGTGTCTCTGGATTGTTCATTCTTGATTGTCCCTTCGCTTTTCGCTAACGTTTATTTCATTAACCATGTTGTGAAATAATAAAAGATTATGTTTATCACGGTGCTGTTGAAGGGTTTCTCACACATTCATTTAAAAGAAGACGTTAACTGTGTTGCCTCGTAGTTGATTTGTTCTAGTTTACTAGTATCTTGTGCCTCGTAGTTGATTTGTTCTAGTTTACTAGTATCTTGTGCCTCGTAGTTGATTTGTTCTAGTTTACTAGTATCTTGTGCCTCGTAGTTGATTCGTTCTAGTTTACTAGTATCTTGTGCCTCGTAGTTGATTCGTTCTAGTTTACTAGTATCTTGTGCCTCGTAGTTGATTCGTTCTAGTTTACTAGTATCTTGTGCCTCGTAGTTGATTTGTTCTAGTTTACTAGTATCTTGTGCCTCGTAGTTGATTTGTTCTAGTTTACTAGTATCTTGTGCCTCGTAGTTGATTTGTTCTAGTTTACTAGTATCTTGTGCCTCGTAGTTGATTTGTTCTAGTTTACTAGTATCTTGTGCCTCGTAGTTGATTTGTTCTAGTTTACTAGTATCTTGTGCCTCGTAGTTGATTTGTTCTAGTTTACTAGTATCTTGTGCCTCGTAGTTGATTTGTTCTAGTTTACTAGTATCTTGTGCCTCGTAGTTGATTCGTTCTAGTTTACTAGTATCTTGTGCCTCGTAGTTGATTTGTTCTAGTTTACTAGTATCTTGTGCCTCGTAGTTGATTTGTTCTAGTTTACTAGTATCTTGTGCCTCGTAGTTGATTTGTTCTAGTTTACTAGTATCTTGTGCCTCGTAGTTGATTCGTTCTAGTTTACTAGTATCTTGTGCCTCGTAGTTGATTCGTTCTAGTTTACTAGTATCTTGTGCCTCGTAGTTGATTTGTTCTAGTTTACTAGTATCTTGTGCCTCGTAGTTGATTTGTTCTAGTTTACTAGTATCTTGTGCCTCGTAGTTGATTCGTTCTAGTTTACTAGTATCTTGTGCCTCGTAGTTGATTTGTTCTAGTTTACTAGTATCTTGTGCCTCGTAGTTGATTTGTTCTAGTTTACTAGTATCTTGTGCCTCGTAGTTGATTTGTTCTAGTTTACTAGTATCTTGTGCCTCGTAGTTGATTCGTTCTAGTTTACTAGTATCTTGTGCCTCGTAGTTGATTTGTTCTAGTTTACTAGTATCTTGTGCCTCGTAGTTGATTTGTTCTAGTTTACTAGTATCTTGTGCCTCGTAGTTGATTTGTTCTAGTTTACTAGTATCTTGTGCCTCGTAGTTGATTCGTTCTAGTTTACTAGTATCTTGTGCCTCGTAGTTGATTTGTTCTAGTTTACTAGTATCTTGTGCCTCGTAGTTGATTTGTTCTAGTTTACTAGTATCTTGTGCCTCGTAGTTGATTCGTTCTAGTTTACTAGTATCTTGTGCCTCGTAGTTGATTCGTTCTAGTTTACTAGTATCTTGTGCCTCGTAGTTGATTCGTTCTAGTTTACTAGTATCTTGTGCCTCGTAGTTGATTCGTTCTAGTTTACTAGTATCTTGTGCCTCGTAGTTGATTCGTTCTAGTTTACTAGTATCTTGTGCCTCGTAGTTGATTCGTTCTAGTTTACTAGTATCTTGTGCCTCGTAGTTGATTCGTTCTAGTTTACTAGTATCTTGTGCCTCGTAGTTGATTCGTTCTAGTTTACTAGTATCTTGTGCCTCGTAGTTGATTCGTTCTAGTTTACTAGTATCTTGTGCCTCGTAGTTGATTTGTTCTAGTTTACTAGTATCTTGTGCCTCGTAGTTGATTTGTTCTAGTTTACTAGTATCTTGTGCCTCGTAGTTGATTTGTTCTAGTTTACTAGTATCTTGTGCCTCGTAGTTGATTCGTTCTAGTTTACTAGTATCTTGTGCCTCGTAGTTGATTTGTTCTAGTTTACTAGTATCTTGTGCCTCGTAGTTGATTCGTTCTAGTTTACTAGTATCTTGTGCCTCGTAGTTGATTCGTTCTAGTTTACTAGTATCTTGTGCCTCGTAGTTGATTCGTTCTAGTTTACTAGTATCTTGTGCCTCGTAGTTGATTCGTTCTAGTTTACTAGTATCTTGTGCCTCGTAGTTGATTCGTTCTAGTTTACTAGTATCTTGTGCCTCGTAGTTGATTCGTTCTAGTTTACTAGTATCTTGTGCCTCGTAGTTGATTCGTTCTAGTTTACTAGTATCTTGTGCCTCGTAGTTGATTTGTTCTAGTTTACTAGTATCTTGTGCCTCGTAGTTGATTTGTTCTAGTTTACTAGTATCTTGTGCCTCGTAGTTGATTTGTTCTAGTTTACTAGTATCTTGTGCCTCGTAGTTGATTTGTTCTAGTTTACTAGTATCTTGTGCCTCGTAGTTGATTTGTTCTAGTTTACTAGTATCTTGTGCCTCGTAGTTGATTTGTTCTAGTTTACTAGTATCTTGTGCCTCGTAGTTGATTCGTTCTAGTTTACTAGTATCTTGTGCCTCGTAGTTGATTCGTTCTAGTTTACTAGTATCTTGTGCCTCGTAGTTGATTCGTTCTAGTTTACTAGTATCTTGTGCCTCGTAGTTGATTCGTTCTAGTTTACTAGTATCTTGTGCCTCGTAGTTGATTTGTTCTAGTTTACTAGTATCTTGTGCCTCGTAGTTGATTCGTTCTAGTTTACTAGTATCTTGTGCCTCGTAGTTGATTCGTTCTAGTTTACTAGTATCTTGTGCCTCGTAGTTGATTCGTTCTAGTTTACTAGTATCTTGTGCCTCGTAGTTGATTCGTTCTAGTTTACTAGTATCTTGTGCCTCGTAGTTGATTCGTTCTAGTTTACTAGTATCTTGTGCCTCGTAGTTGATTCGTTCTAGTTTACTAGTATCTTGTGCCTCGTAGTTGATTCGTTCTAGTTTACTAGTATCTTGTGCCTCGTAGTTGATTCGTTCTAGTTTACTAGTATCTTGTGCCTCGTAGTTGATTCGTTCTAGTTTACTAGTATCTTGTGCCTCGTAGTTGATTCGTTCCTAGTTTACTAGTATCTTGTGCCTCGTAGTTGATTCGTCTCGTAGTTGATTCGTTCTAGTTTACTAGTATCTTGTGCCTCGTAGTTGATTCGTTCTAGTTTACTAGTATCTTGTGCCTCGTAGTTGATTCGTTCTAGTTTACTAGTATCTTGTGCCTCGTAGTTGATTCGTTCTAGTTTACTAGTATCTTGTGCCTCGTAGTTGATTCGTTCTAGTTTACTAGTATCTTGTGCCTCGTAGTTGATTCGTTCTAGTTTACTAGTATCTTGTGCCTCGTAGTTGATTCGTTCTAGTTTACTAGTATCTTGTGCCTCGTAGTTGATTCGTTCTAGTTTACTAGTATCTTGTGCCTCGTAGTTGATTCGTTCTAGTTTACTAGTATCTTGTGCCTCGTAGTTGATTCGTTCTAGTTTACTAGTATCTTGTGCCTCGTAGTTGATTCGTTCTAGTTTACTAGTATCTTGTGCCTCGTAGTTGATTCGTTCTAGTTTACTAGTATCTTGTGCCTCGTAGTTGATTCGTTCTAGTTTACTAGTATCTTGTGCCTCGTAGTTGATTCGTTCTAGTTTACTAGTATCTTGTGCCTCGTAGTTGATTCGTTCTAGTTTACTAGTATCTTGTGCCTCGTAGTTGATTTGTTCTAGTTTACTAGTATCTTGTGCCTCGTAGTTGATTTGTTCTAGTTTACTAGTATCTTGTGCCTCGTAGTTGATTCGTTTCTAGTTTACTAGTATCTTGTGCCTCGTAGTTGATTTGTTCTAGTTTACTAGTATCTTGTGCCTCGTAGTTGATTTGTTCTAGTTTACTAGTATCTTGTGCCTCGTAGTTGATTCGTTCTAGTTTACTAGTATCTTGTGCCTCGTAGTTGATTCGTTCTAGTTTACTAGTATCTTGTGCCTCGTAGTTGATTCGTTCTAGTTTACTAGTATCTTGTGCCTCGTAGTTGATTCGTTCTAGTTTACTAGTATCTTGTGCCTCGTAGTTGATTCGTTCTAGTTTACTAGTATCTTGTGCCTCGTAGTTGATTCGTTCTAGTTTACTAGTATCTTGTGCCTCGTAGTTGATTCGTTCTAGTTTACTAGTATCTTGTGCCTCGTAGTTGATTCGTTCTAGTTTACTAGTATCTTGTGCCTCGTAGTTGATTCTGTTCTAGTTTACTAGTATCTTGTGCCTCGTAGTTGATTCGTTCTAGTTTACTAGTATCTTGTGCCTCGTAGTTGATTCGTTCTAGTTTACTAGTATCTTGTGCCTCGTAGTTGATTCGTTCTAGTTTACTAGTATCTTGTGCCTCGTAGTTGATTCGTTTCTAGTTTACTAGTATCTTGTGCCTCGTAGTTGATTCGTTCTAGTTTACTAGTATCTTGTGCCTCGTAGTTGATTCGTTCTAGTTTACTAGTATCTTGTGCCTCGTAGTTGATTTGTTCTAGTTTACTAGTATCTTGTGCCTCGTAGTTGATTCGTTCTAGTTTACTAGTATCTTGTGCCTCGTAGTTGATTTGTTCTAGTTTACTAGTATCTTGTGCCTCGTAGTTGATTTGTTCTAGTTTACTAGTATCTTGTGCCTCGTAGTTGATTCGTTCTAGTTTACTAGTATCTTGTGCCTCGTAGTTGATTCGTTCTAGTTTACTAGTATCTTGTGCCTCGTAGTTGATTCTGTTCTAGTTTACTAGTATCTTGTGCCTCGTAGTTGATTCGTTCTAGTTTACTAGTATCTTGTGCCTCGTAGTTGATTCGTTCTAGTTTACTAGTATCTTGTGCCTCGTAGTTGATTGTTCTAGTTTACTAGTATCTTGTGCCTCGTAGTTGATTTGTTCTAGTTTACTAGTATCTTGTGCCTCGTAGTTGATTCGTTCTAGTTTACTAGTATCTTGTGCCTCGTAGTTGATTCTGTTCTAGTTTACTAGTATCTTGTGCCTCGTAGTTGATTTGTTCTAGTTTACTAGTATCTTGTGCCTCGTAGTTGATTCGTTTCTAGTTTACTAGTATCTTGTGCCTCGTAGTTGATTCGTTCTAGTTTACTAGTATCTTGTGCCTCGTAGTTGATTCGTTCTAGTTTACTAGTATCTTGTGCCTCGTAGTTGATTCTGTTCTAGTTTACTAGTATCTTGTGCCTCGTAGTTGATTCGTTCTAGTTTACTAGTATCTTGTGCCTCGTAGTTGATTTCGTTCTAGTTTACTAGTATCTTGTGCCTCGTAGTTGATTGTTCTAGTTTACTAGTATCTTGTGCCTCGTAGTTGATTCGTTCTAGTTTACTAGTATCTTGTGCCTCGTAGTTGATTCGTTCTAGTTTACTAGTATCTTGTGCCTCGTAGTTGATTCGTTCTAGTTTACTAGTATCTTGTGCCTCGTAGTTGATTCGTTCTAGTTTACTAGTATCTTGTGCCTCGTAGTTGATTCGTTCTAGTTTACTAGTATCTTGTGCCTCGTAGTTGATTCGTTCTAGTTTACTAGTATCTTGTGCCTCGTAGTTGATTCGTTCTAGTTTACTAGTATCTTGTGCCTCGTGTTGATTCGTTCTAGTTTACTAGTATCTTGTGCCTCGTAGTTGATTCGTTCTAGTTTACTAGTATCTTGTGCCTCGTAGTTGATTCGTTCTAGTTTACTAGTATCTTGTGCCTCGTAGTTGATTCGTTCTAGTTTACTAGTATCTTGTGCCTCGTAGTTGATTTGTTCTAGTTTACTAGTATCTTGTGCCTCGTAGTTGATTTGTTCTATTTACTAGTATCTTGTGCCTCGTAGTTGATTCGTTCTAGTTTACTAGTATCTTGGCCTCGTAGTTGATTGTTCTAGTTTACTAGTATCTTGTGCCTCGTAGGTTGATTCGTTCTAGTTTACTAGTATCTTGTGCCTCGTAGTTGATTTGTTCTAGTTTACTAGTATCTTGTGCTCGTTGTTGATTCGTTCTAGTTTACTAGTATCTTGTGCCTCGTAGTTGATTCGTTCTAGTTTACTAGTATCTTGTGCCTCGTAGTGATTCGTTCTAGTTTACTAGTATCTTGTGCCTCGTAGTTGATTCGTTCTAGTTTACTAGTATCTTGTGCCTCGTAGTTGATTCGTTCTAGTTTACTAGTATCTTGTGCCTCGTAGTTGATTCGTTCTAGTTTACTAGTATCTTGTGCCTCGTAGTTGATTCGTTCTAGTTTACTAGTATCTTGTGCCTCGTAGTTGATTCGTTTCTAGTTTACTAGTATCTTGTGCCTCGTAGTTGATTCGTTCTAGTTTACTAGTATCTTGTGCCTCGTAGTTGATTCGTTCTAGTTTACTAGTATCTTGTGCCTCGTAGTTGATTCGTTCTAGTTTACTAGTATCTTGTGCCTCGTAGTTGATTTGTTCTAGTTTACTAGTATCTTGTGCCTCGTAGTTGATTCGTTCTAGTTTACTAGTATCTTGTGCCTCGTAGTTGATTCGTTCTAGTTTACTAGTATCTTGTGCCTCGTAGTTGATTCGTTCTAGTTTACTAGTATCTTGTGCCTCGTAGTTGATTCGTTCTAGTTTACTAGTATCTTGTGCCTCGTAGTTGATTCGTTCTAGTTTACTAGTATCTTGTGCCTCGTAGTTGATTCGTTTCTAGTTTACTAGTATCTTGTGCCTCGTAGTTGATTCGTTCTAGTTTACTAGTATCTTGTGCCTCGTAGTTGATTCGTTCTAGTTTACTAGTATCTTGTGCCTCGTAGTTGATTCGTTCTAGTTTACTAGTATCTTGTGCCTCGTAGTTGATTCGTTCTAGTTTACTAGTATCTTGTGCCTCGTAGTTGATTGTATTCTAGTTTACTAGTATCTTGTGCCCTCGTAGTTGATTTCGGTTCTAGTTTACTAGTATCTTGTGCCTCGTAGTTGATTCGTTCTAGTTTACTAGTATCTTGTGCCTCGTAGTTGATTCGTTCTAGTTTACTAGTATCTTGTGCCTCGTAGTTGATTCGTTCTAGTTTACTAGTATCTTGTGCCTCGTAGTTGATTCGTTCTAGTTTACTAGTATCTTGTGCCTCGTAGTTGATTCGTTCTAGTTTTACTAGTATCTTGTGCCTCGTAGTTGATTCGTTCTAGTTTACTAGTATCTTGTGCCTCGTAGTTGATTCGTTCTAGTTTACTAGTATCTTGTGCCTCGTAGTTGATTCGTTCTAGTTTACTAGTATCTTGTGCCTCGTAGTTGATTCGGTTCTAGTTTACTAGTATCTTGTGCCTCGTAGTTGATTCGTTCTAGGTTTACTAGTATCTTGGGCCTCGTAGTTGATTTGTTCTAGTTTACTAGTATCTTGTGCCTCGTAGTTGATTTGTTCTAGTTACTAGTATCTTGTGCCTCGTAGTTGATTCGTTCTAGGTTTACTAGTATCTTGTGCCTCGTAGTTGATTCGTTCTAGTTACTAGTATCTTGTGCCTCGTAGTTGATTCGTTCTAGTTTACTAGTATCTTGTGCCTCGTAGTTGATTCGTTCTAGTTTACTAGTATCTTGTGCCTCGTAGTTGATTCGTTCTAGTTTACTAGTATCTTGTGCCTCGTAGTTGATTCGTTCTAGTTTACTAGTATCTTGTGCCTCGTAGTTGATTCGTTCTAGTTTACTAGTATCTTGTGCCTCGTAGTTGATTCGTTCTAGTTTACTAGTATCTTGTGCCTCGTAGTTGATTCGTTCTAGTTTACTAGTATCTTGTGCCTCGTAGTTGATTCGTTCTAGTTTACTAGTATCTTGTGCCTCGTAGTTGATTCGTTTCTAGTTTACTAGTATCTTGTGCCTCGTAGTTGATTCGTTCTAGTTTACTAGTATCTTGTGCCTCGTAGTTGATTCGTTCTAGTTTACTAGTATCTTGTGCCTCGTAGTTGATTCGTTTCTAGTTTACTAGTATCTTGTGCCTCGTAGTTGATTTGTTCTAGTTTACTAGTATCTTGTGCCTCGTAGTTGATTCGTTCTAGTTTACTAGTATCTTGTGCCTCGTAGTTGATTCGTTCTAGTTTACTAGTATCTTGTGCCTCGTAGATTGATTCGTTCTAGTTTACTAGTATCTTGTGCCTCGTAGTTGATTCGTTCTAGTTTACTAGTATCTTGTGCTCTGTAGTTGATTCGTTCTAGTTTACTAGTATCTTGTGCCTCGTAGTTGATTCGTTCTAGTTTACTAGTATCTTGTGCCTCGTAGTTGATTCGTTCTAGTTTACTAGTATCTTGTGCCTCGTAGTTGATTCGTTCTAGTTTACTAGTATCTTGTGCCTCGTAGTTGTTGCTTCTAGTTTACTAGTATCTTGTGCCTCGTAGTTGATTTGTTCTAGTTTACTAGTATCTTGTGCCTCGCAGTTGATTTGTTCTAGTTTACTAGTAGCTTGGTGCCTCGTATTGAGTTTGTTCTAGTTTACTAGTATCTTGTGCCTCGTAGTTGATTCGTTCTAGTTTACTAGTATCTTGTGCCTCGTAGTTGATTCGTTCTAGTTTTACCTAGTA
>OY726523.1:71287316-71606617 GCA_963383655.1 Bathymodiolus septemdierum | reverse complement strand
CTTGTGCCTCGTAGTTGATTCGTTCTAGTTTACTAGTATCTTGTGCCTCGTAGTTGATTTCGTTCTAGTTTACTAGTATCTTGTGCCTCGTAGTTGATTCGTTCTAGTTTACTAGTATCTTGTGCCTCGTAGTTGATTCGTTCTAGTTTACTAGTATCTTGTGCCTCGTAGTTGATTCGTTCTAGTTTACTAGTATCTTGTGCCTCGTAGTTGATTCGTTCTAGTTTACTAGTATCTTGTGCCTCGTAGTTGATTCGTTCTAGTTTACTAGTATCTTGTGCCTCGTAGTTGATTCGTTCTAGTTTACTAGTATCTTGTGCCTCGTAGTTGATTCGTTCTAGTTTACTAGTATCTTGTGCCTCGTAGTTGATTCGTTCTAGTTTACTAGTATCTTGTGCCTCGTAGTTGATTCGTTCTAGTTTACTAGTATCTTGTGCCTCGTAGTTGATTCGTTCTAGTTTACTAGTATCTTGTGCCTCGTAGTTGATTCGTTCTAGTTTACTAGTATCTTGTGCCTCGTAGTTGATTCGTTCTAGTTTACTAGTATCTTGTGCCTCGTAGTTGATTCGTTCTAGTTTACTAGTATCTTGTGCCTCGTAGTTGATTCGTTCTAGTTTACTAGTATCTTGTGCCTCGTAGTTGATTCGTTCTAGTTTACTAGTATCTTGTGCCTCGTAGTTGATTCGTTCTAGTTTACTAGTATCTTGTGCCTCGTAGTTGATTCGTTCTAGTTTACTAGTATCTTGTGCCTCGTAGTTGATTCGTTCTAGTTTACTAGTATCTTGTGCCTCGTAGTTGATTCGTTCTAGTTTACTAGTATCTTGTGCCTCGTAGTTGATTCGTTCTAGTTTACTAGTATCTTGTGCCTCGTAGTTGATTCGTTCTAGTTTACTAGTATCTTGTGCCTCGTAGTTGATTCGTTCTAGTTTACTAGTATCTTGTGCCTCGTAGTTGATTCGTTCTAGTTTACTAGTATCTTGTGCCTCGTAGTTGATTCGTTCTAGTTTACTAGTATCTTGTGCCTCGTAGTTGATTCGTTCTAGTTTACTAGTATCTTGTGCCTCGTAGTTGATTCGTTCTAGTTTACTAGTATCTTGTGCCTCGTAGTTGATTCGTTCTAGTTTACTAGTATCTTGTGCCTCGTAGTTGATTCGTTCTAGTTTACTAGTATCTTGTGCCTCGTAGTTGATTCGTTCTAGTTTACTAGTATCTTGTGCCTCGTAGTTGATTCGTTCTAGTTTACTAGTATCTTGTGCCTCGTAGTTGATTCGTTCTAGTTTACTAGTATCTTGTGCCTCGTAGTTGATTCGTTCTAGTTTACTAGTATCTTGTGCCTCGTAGTTGATTCGTTCTAGTTTACTAGTATCTTGTGCCTCGTAGTTGATTCGTTCTAGTTTACTAGTATCTTGTGCCTCGTAGTTGATTCGTTCTAGTTTACTAGTATCTTGTGCCTCGTAGTTGATTCGTTCTAGTTTACTAGTATCTTGTGCCTCGTAGTTGATTCGTTCTAGTTTACTAGTATCTTGTGCCTCGTAGTTGATTCGTTCTAGTTTACTAGTATCTTGTGCCTCGTAGTTGATTCGTTCTAGTTTACTAGTATCTTGTGCCTCGTAGTTGATTCGTTCTAGTTTACTAGTATCTTGTGCCTCGTAGTTGATTCGTTCTAGTTTACTAGTATCTTGTGCCTCGTAGTTGATTCGTTCTAGTTTACTAGTATCTTGTGCCTCGTAGTTGATTCGTTCTAGTTTACTAGTATCTTGTGCCTCGTAGTTGATTCGTTCTAGTTTACTAGTATCTTGTGCCTCGTAGTTGATTCGTTCTAGTTTACTAGTATCTTGTGCCTCGTAGTTGATTCGTTCTAGTTTACTAGTATCTTGTGCCTCGTAGTTGATTCGTTCTAGTTTACTAGTATCTTGTGCCTCGTAGTTGATTCGTTCTAGTTTACTAGTATCTTGTGCCTCGTAGTTGATTCGTTCTAGTTTACTAGTATCTTGTGCCTCGTAGTTGATTCGTTCTAGTTTACTAGTATCTTGTGCCTCGTAGTTGATTCGTTCTAGTTTACTAGTATCTTGTGCCTCGTAGTTGATTCGTTCTAGTTTACTAGTATCTTGTGCCTCGTAGTTGATTCGTTCTAGTTTACTAGTATCTTGTGCCTCGTAGTTGATTCGTTCTAGTTTACTAGTATCTTGTGCCTCGTAGTTGATTCGTTCTAGTTTACTAGTATCTTGTGCCTCGTAGTTGATTCGTTCTAGTTTACTAGTATCTTGTGCCTCGTAGTTGATTCGTTCTAGTTTACTAGTATCTTGTGCCTCGTAGTTGATTCGTTCTAGTTTACTAGTATCTTGTGCCTCGTAGTTGATTCGTTCTAGTTTACTAGTATCTTGTGCCTCGTAGTTGATTCGTTCTAGTTTACTAGTATCTTGTGCCTCGTAGTTGATTCGTTCTAGTTTACTAGTATCTTGTGCCTCGTAGTTGATTCGTTCTAGTTTACTAGTATCTTGTGCCTCGTAGTTGATTCGTTCTAGTTTACTAGTATCTTGTGCCTCGTAGTTGATTCGTTCTAGTTTACTAGTATCTTGTGCCTCGTAGTTGATTCGTTCTAGTTTACTAGTATCTTGTGCCTCGTAGTTGATTCGTTCTAGTTTACTAGTATCTTGTGCCTCGTAGTTGATTCGTTCTAGTTTACTAGTATCTTGTGCCTCGTAGTTGATTCGTTCTAGTTTACTAGTATCTTGTGCCTCGTAGTTGATTCGTTCTAGTTTACTAGTATCTTGTGCCTCGTAGTTGATTCGTTCTAGTTTACTAGTATCTTGTGCCTCGTAGTTGATTTGTTCTAGTTTACTAGTATCTTGTGCCTCGTAGTTGATTCGTTCTAGTTTACTAGTATCTTGTGCCTCGTAGTTGATTCGTTCTAGTTTACTAGTATCTTGTGCCTCGTAGTTGATTCGTTCTAGTTTACTAGTATCTTGTGCCTCGTAGTTGATTCGTTCTAGTTTACTAGTATCTTGTGCCTCGTAGTTGATTCGTTCTAGTTTACTAGTATCTTGTGCCTCGTAGTTGATTCGTTCTAGTTTACTAGTATCTTGTGCCTCGTAGTTGATTCGTTCTAGTTTACTAGTATCTTGTGCCTCGTAGTTGATTCGTTCTAGTTTACTAGTATCTTGTGCCTCGTAGTTGATTCGTTCTAGTTTACTAGTATCTTGTGCCTCGTAGTTGATTCGTTCTAGTTTACTAGTATCTTGTGCCTCGTAGTTGATTCGTTCTAGTTTACTAGTATCTTGTGCCTCGTAGTTGATTCGTTCTAGTTTACTAGTATCTTGTGCCTCGTAGTTGATTCGTTCTAGTTTACTAGTATCTTGTGCCTCGTAGTTGATTCGTTCTAGTTTACTAGTATCTTGTGCCTCGTAGTTGATTCGTTCTAGTTTACTAGTATCTTGTGCCTCGTAGTTGATTCGTTCTAGTTTACTAGTATCTTGTGCCTCGTAGTTGATTCGTTCTAGTTTACTAGTATCTTGTGCCTCGTAGTTGATTTGTTCTAGTTTACTAGTATCTTGTGCCTCGTAGTTGATTTGTTCTAGTTTACTAGTATCTTGTGCCTCGTAGTTGATTCGTTCTAGTTTACTAGTATCTTGTGCCTCGTAGTTGATTCGTTCTAGTTTACTAGTATCTTGTGCCTCGTAGTTGATTCGTTCTAGTTTACTAGTATCTTGTGCCTCGTAGTTGATTCGTTCTAGTTTACTAGTATCTTGTGCCTCGTAGTTGATTCGTTCTAGTTTACTAGTATCTTGTGCCTCGTAGTTGATTCGTTCTAGTTTACTAGTATCTTGTGCCTCGTAGTTGATTCGTTCTAGTTTACTAGTATCTTGTGCCTCGTAGTTGATTCGTTCTAGTTTACTAGTATCTTGTGCCTCGTAGTTGATTCGTTCTAGTTTACTAGTATCTTGTGCCTCGTAGTTGATTCGTTCTAGTTTACTAGTATCTTGTGCCTCGTAGTTGATTCGTTCTAGTTTACTAGTATCTTGTGCCTCGTAGTTGATTCGTTCTAGTTTACTAGTATCTTGTGCCTCGTAGTTGATTCGTTCTAGTTTACTAGTATCTTGTGCCTCGTAGTTGATTTGTTCTAGTTTACTAGTATCTTGTGCCTCGTAGTTGATTCGTTCTAGTTTACTAGTATCTTGTGCCTCGTAGTTGATTCGTTCTAGTTTACTAGTATCTTGTGCCTCGTAGTTGATTCGTTCTAGTTTACTAGTATCTTGTGCCTCGTAGTTGATTCGTTCTAGTTTACTAGTATCTTGTGCCTCGTAGTTGATTCGTTCTAGTTTACTAGTATCTTGTGCCTCGTAGTTGATTCGTTCTAGTTTACTAGTATCTTGTGCCTCGTAGTTGATTCGTTCTAGTTTACTAGTATCTTGTGCCTCGTAGTTGATTCGTTCTAGTTTACTAGTATCTTGTGCCTCGTAGTTGATTCGTTCTAGTTTACTAGTATCTTGTGCCTCGTAGTTGATTCGTTCTAGTTTACTAGTATCTTGTGCCTCGTAGTTGATTCGTTCTAGTTTACTAGTATCTTGTGCCTCGTAGTTGATTCGTTCTAGTTTACTAGTATCTTGTGCCTCGTAGTTGATTCGTTCTAGTTTACTAGTATCTTGTGCCTCGTAGTTGATTCGTTCTAGTTTACTAGTATCTTGTGCCTCGTAGTTGATTCGTTCTAGTTTACTAGTATCTTGTGCCTCGTAGTTGATTCGTTCTAGTTTACTAGTATCTTGTGCCTCGTAGTTGATTCGTTCTAGTTTACTAGTATCTTGTGCCTCGTAGTTGATTCGTTCTAGTTTACTAGTATCTTGTGCCTCGTAGTTGATTCGTTCTAGTTTACTAGTATCTTGTGCCTCGTAGTTGATTCGTTCTAGTTTACTAGTATCTTGTGCCTCGTAGTTGATTCGTTCTAGTTTACTAGTATCTTGTGCCTCGTAGTTGATTCGTTCTAGTTTACTAGTATCTTGTGCCTCGTAGTTGATTCGTTCTAGTTTACTAGTATCTTGTGCCTCGTAGTTGATTCGTTCTAGTTTACTAGTATCTTGTGCCTCGTAGTTGATTCGTTCTAGTTTACTAGTATCTTGTGCCTCGTAGTTGATTCGTTCTAGTTTACTAGTATCTTGTGCCTCGTAGTTGATTCGTTCTAGTTTACTAGTATCTTGTGCCTCGTAGTTGATTCGTTCTAGTTTACTAGTATCTTGTGCCTCGTAGTTGATTCGTTCTAGTTTACTAGTATCTTGTGCCTCGTAGTTGATTCGTTCTAGTTTACTAGTATCTTGTGCCTCGTAGTTGATTCGTTCTAGTTTACTAGTATCTTGTGCCTCGTAGTTGATTCGTTCTAGTTTACTAGTATCTTGTGCCTCGTAGTTGATTCGTTCTAGTTTACTAGTATCTTGTGCCTCGTAGTTGATTCGTTCTAGTTTACTAGTATCTTGTGCCTCGTAGTTGATTCGTTCTAGTTTACTAGTATCTTGTGCCTCGTAGTTGATTCGTTCTAGTTTACTAGTATCTTGTGCCTCGTAGTTGATTCGTTCTAGTTTACTAGTATCTTGTGCCTCGTAGTTGATTCGTTCTAGTTTACTAGTATCTTGTGCCTCGTAGTTGATTCGTTCTAGTTTACTAGTATCTTGTGCCTCGTAGTTGATTCGTTCTAGTTTACTAGTATCTTGTGCCTCGTAGTTGATTCGTTCTAGTTTACTAGTATCTTGTGCCTCGTAGTTGATTCGTTCTAGTTTACTAGTATCTTGTGCCTCGTAGTTGATTCGTTCTAGTTTACTAGTATCTTGTGCCTCGTAGTTGATTCGTTCTAGTTTACTAGTATCTTGTGCCTCGTAGTTGATTCGTTCTAGTTTACTAGTATCTTGTGCCTCGTAGTTGATTCGTTCTAGTTTACTAGTATCTTGTGCCTCGTAGTTGATTCGTTCTAGTTTACTAGTATCTTGTGCCTCGTAGTTGATTCGTTCTAGTTTCTAGTTTACTAGTATCTTGTGCCTCGTAGTTGATTCGTTCTAGTTTACTAGTATCTTGTGCCTCGTAGTTGATTCGTTCTAGTTTACTAGTATCTTGTGCCTCGTAGTTGATTCGTTCTAGTTTACTAGTATCTTGTGCCTCGTAGTTGATTCGTTCTAGTTTACTAGTATCTTGTGCCTCGTAGTTGATTCGTCGGTTCTAGTTTACTAGTATCTTGTGCCTCGTAGTTGATTCGTTCTAGTTTACTAGTATCTTGTGCCTCGTAGTTGATTCGTTCTAGTTTACTAGTATCTTGTGCCTCGTAGTTGATTCGTTCTAGTTTACTAGTATCTTGTGCCTCGTAGTTGATTCGTTCTAGTTTACTAGTATCTTGTGCCTCGTAGTTGATTCGTTCTAGTTTACTAGTATCTTGTGCCTCGTAGTTGATTCGTTCTAGTTTACTAGTATCTTGTGCCTCGTAGTTGATTCGTTCTAGTTTACTAGTATCTTGTGCCTCGTAGTTGATTCGTTCTAGTTTACTAGTATCTTGTGCCTCGTAGTTGATTCGTTCTAGTTTACTAGTATCTTGTGCCTCGTAGTTGATTCGTTCTAGTTTACTAGTATCTTGTGCCTCGTAGTTGATTCGTTCTAGTTTACTAGTATCTTGTGCCTCGTAGTTGATTCGTTCTAGTTTACTAGTATCTTGTGCCTCGTAGTTGATTCGTTCTAGTTTACTAGTATCTTGTGCCTCGTAGTTGATTCGTTCTAGTTTACTAGTATCTTGTGCCTCGTAGTTGATTCGTTCTAGTTTACTAGTATCTTGTGCCTCGTAGTTGATTCGTTCTAGTTTACTAGTATCTTGTGCCTCGTAGTTGATTCGTTCTAGTTTACTAGTATCTTGTGCCTCGTAGTTGATTCGTTCTAGTTTACTAGTATCTTGTGCCTCGTAGTTGATTCGTTCTAGTTTACTAGTATCTTGTGCCTCGTAGTTGATTCGTTCTAGTTTACTAGTATCTTGTGCCTCGTAGTTGATTCGTTCTAGTTTACTAGTATCTTGTGCCTCGTAGTTGATTCGTTCTAGTTTACTAGTATCTTGTGCCTCGTAGTTGATTCGTTCTAGTTTACTAGTATCTTGTGCCTCGTAGTTGATTCGTTCTAGTTTACTAGTATCTTGTGCCTCGTAGTTGATTCGTTCTAGTTTACTAGTATCTTGTGCCTCGTAGTTGATTCGTTCTAGTTTACTAGTATCTTGTGCCTCGTAGTTGATTCGTTCTAGTTTACTAGTATCTTGTGCCTCGTAGTTGATTCGTTCTAGTTTACTAGTATCTTGTGCCTCGTAGTTGATTCGTTCTAGTTTACTAGTATCTTGTGCCTCGTAGTTGATTCGTTCTAGTTTACTAGTATCTTGTGCCTCGTAGTTGATTCGTTCTAGTTTACTAGTATCTTGTGCCTCGTAGTTGATTCGTTCTAGTTTACTAGTATCTTGTGCCTCGTAGTTGATTCGTTCTAGTTTACTAGTATCTTGTGCCTCGTAGTTGATTCGTTCTAGTTTACTAGTATCTTGTGCCTCGTAGTTGATTCGTTCTAGTTTACTAGTATCTTGTGCCTCGTAGTTGATTCGTTCTAGTTTACTAGTATCTTGTGCCTCGTAGTTGATTCGTTCTAGTTTACTAGTATCTTGTGCCTCGTAGTTGATTCGTTCTAGTTTACTAGTATCTTGTGCCTCGTAGTTGATTCGTTCTAGTTTACTAGTATCTTGTGCCTCGTAGTTGATTCGTTCTAGTTTACTAGTATCTTGTGCCTCGTAGTTGATTCGTTCTAGTTTACTAGTATCTTGTGCCTCGTAGTTGATTCGTTCTAGTTTACTAGTATCTTGTGCCTCGTAGTTGATTCGTTCTAGTTTACTAGTATCTTGTGCCTCGTAGTTGATTCGTTCTAGTTTACTAGTATCTTGTGCCTCGTAGTTGATTCGTTCTAGTTTACTAGTATCTTGTGCCTCGTAGTTGATTCGTTCTAGTTTACTAGTATCTTGTGCCTCGTAGTTGATTCGTTCTAGTTTACTAGTATCTTGTGCCTCGTAGTTGATTCGTTCTAGTTTACTAGTATCTTGTGCCTCGTAGTTGATTCGTTCTAGTTTACTAGTATCTTGTGCCTCGTAGTTGATTCGTTCTAGTTTACTAGTATCTTGTGCCTCGTAGTTGATTCGTTCTAGTTTACTAGTATCTTGTGCCTCGTAGTTGATTCGTTCTAGTTTACTAGTATCTTGTGCCTCGTAGTTGATTCGTTCTAGTTTACTAGTATCTTGTGCCTCGTAGTTGATTCGTTCTAGTTTACTAGTATCTTGTGCCTCGTAGTTGATTCGTTCTAGTTTACTAGTATCTTGTGCCTCGTAGTTGATTCGTTCTAGTTTACTAGTATCTTGTGCCTCGTAGTTGATTCGTTCTAGTTTACTAGTATCTTGTGCCTCGTAGTTGATTCGTTCTAGTTTACTAGTATCTTGTGCCTCGTAGTTGATTCGTTCTAGTTTACTAGTATCTTGTGCCTCGTAGTTGATTCGTTCTAGTTTACTAGTATCTTGTGCCTCGTAGTTGATTCGTTCTAGTTTACTAGTATCTTGTGCCTCGTAGTTGATTCGTTCTAGTTTACTAGTATCTTGTGCCTCGTAGTTGATTCGTTCTAGTTTACTAGTATCTTGTGCCTCGTAGTTGATTCGTTCTAGTTTACTAGTATCTTGTGCCTCGTAGTTGATTCGTTCTAGTTTACTAGTATCTTGTGCCTCGTAGTTGATTCGTTCTAGTTTACTAGTATCTTGTGCCTCGTAGTTGATTCGTTCTAGTTTACTAGTATCTTGTGCCTCGTAGTTGATTCGTTCTAGTTTACTAGTATCTTGTGCCTCGTAGTTGATTCGTTCTAGTTTACTAGTATCTTGTGCCTCGTAGTTGATTCGTTCTAGTTTACTAGTATCTTGTGCCTCGTAGTTGATTCGTTCTAGTTTACTAGTATCTTGTGCCTCGTAGTTGATTCGTTCTAGTTTACTAGTATCTTGTGCCTCGTAGTTGATTCGTTCTAGTTTACTAGTATCTTGTGCCTCGTAGTTGATTCGTTCTAGTTTACTAGTATCTTGTGCCTCGTAGTTGATTCGTTCTAGTTTACTAGTATCTTGTGCCTCGTAGTTGATTCGTTCTAGTTTACTAGTATCTTGTGCCTCGTAGTTGATTCGTTCTAGTTTACTAGTATCTTGTGCCTCGTAGTTGATTCGTTCTAGTTTACTAGTATCTTGTGCCTCGTAGTTGATTCGTTCTAGTTTACTAGTATCTTGTGCCTCGTAGTTGATTCGTTCTAGTTTACTAGTATCTTGTGCCTCGTAGTTGATTCGTTCTAGTTTACTAGTATCTTGTGCCTCGTAGTTGATTCGTTCTAGTTTACTAGTATCTTGTGCCTCGTAGTTGATTCGTTCTAGTTTACTAGTATCTTGTGCCTCGTAGTTGATTCGTTCTAGTTTACTAGTATCTTGTGCCTCGTAGTTGATTCGTTCTAGTTTACTAGTATCTTGTGCCTCGTAGTTGATTCGTTCTAGTTTACTAGTATCTTGTGCCTCGTAGTTGATTTGTTCTAGTTTACTAGTATCTTGTGCCTCGTAGTTGATTCGTTCTAGTTTACTAGTATCTTGTGCCTCGTAGTTGATTTGTTCTAGTTTACTAGTATCTTGTGCCTCGTAGTTGATTCGTTCTAGTTTACTAGTATCTTGTGCCTCGTAGTTGATTCGTTCTAGTTTACTAGTATCTTGTGCCTCGTAGTTGATTCGTTCTAGTTTACTAGTATCTTGTGCCTCGTAGTTGATTCGTTCTAGTTTACTAGTATCTTGTGCCTCGTAGTTGATTCGTTCTAGTTTACTAGTATCTTGTGCCTCGTAGTTGATTCGTTCTAGTTTACTAGTATCTTGTGCCTCGTAGTTGATTCGTTCTAGTTTACTAGTATCTTGTGCCTCGTAGTTGATTCGTTCTAGTTTACTAGTATCTTGTGCCTCGTAGTTGATTCGTTCTAGTTTACTAGTATCTTGTGCCTCGTAGTTTGATTCGTTCTAGTTTACTAGTATCTTGTGCCTCGTAGTTGATTCGTTCTAGTTTACTAGTATCTTGTGCCTCGTAGTTGATTCGTTCTAGTTTACTAGTATCTTGTGCCTCGTAGTTGATTCGTTCTAGTTTACTAGTATCTTGTGCCTCGTAGTTGATTCGTTCTAGTTTACTAGTATCTTGTGCCTCGTAGTTGATTCGTTCTAGTTTACTAGTATCTTGTGCCTCGTAGTTGATTCGTTCTAGTTTACTAGTATCTTGTGCCTCGTAGTTGATTCGTTCTAGTTTACTAGTATCTTGTGCCTCGTAGTTGATTCGTTCTAGTTTACTAGTATCTTGTGCCTCGTAGTTGATTCGTTCTAGTTTACTAGTATCTTGTGCCTCGTAGTTGATTCGTTCTAGTTTACTAGTATCTTGTGCCTCGTAGTTGATTTCGTTCTAGTTTACTAGTATCTTGTGCCTCGTAGTTGATTTGTTCTAGTTTACTAGTATCTTGTGCCTCGTAGTTGATTTGTTCTAGTTTACTAGTATCTTGTGCCTCGTAGTTGATTTGTTCTAGTTTACTAGTATCTTGTGCCTCGTAGTTGATTCGTTCTAGTTTACTAGTATCTTGTGCCTCGTAGTTGATTCGTTCTAGTTTACTAGTATCTTGTGCCTCGTAGTTGATTCGTTCTAGTTTACTAGTATCTTGTGCCTCGTAGTTGATTTGTTCTAGTTTACTAGTATCTTGTGCCTCGTAGTTGATTCGTTCTAGTTTACTAGTATCTTGTGCCTCGTAGTTGATTCGTTCTAGTTTACTAGTATCTTGTGCCTCGTAGTTGATTCGTTCTAGTTTACTAGTATCTTGTGCCTCGTAGTTGATTTGTTCTAGTTTACTAGTATCTTGTGCCTCGTAGTTGATTCGTTCTAGTTTACTAGTATCTTGTGCCTCGTAGTTGATTCGTTCTAGTTTACTAGTATCTTGTGCCTCGTAGTTGATTCGTTCTAGTTTACTAGTATCTTGTGCCTCGTAGTTGATTCGTTCTAGTTTACTAGTATCTTGTGCCTCGTAGTTGATTCGTTCTAGTTTACTAGTATCTTGTGCCTCGTAGTTGATTCGTTCTAGTTTACTAGTATCTTGTGCCTCGTAGTTGATTCGTTCTAGTTTACTAGTATCTTGTGCCTCGTAGTTGATTCGTTCTAGTTTACTAGTATCTTGTGCCTCGTAGTTGATTCGTTCTAGTTTACTAGTATCTTGTGCCTCGTAGTTGATTTGTTCTAGTTTACTAGTATCTTGTGCCTCGTAGTTGATTTGTTCTAGTTTACTAGTATCTTGTGCCTCGTAGTTGATTTCGTTCTAGTTTACTAGTATCTTGTGCCTCGTAGTTGATTTGTTCTAGTTTACTAGTATCTTGTGCCTCGTAGTTGATTTGTTCTAGTTTACTAGTATCTTGTGCCTCGTAGTTGATTTGTTCTAGTTTACTAGTATCTTGTGCCTCGTAGTTGATTTGTTCTAGTTTACTAGTATCTTGTGCCTCGTAGTTGATTTGTTCTAGTTTACTAGTATCTTGTGCCTCGTAGTTGATTTGTTCTAGTTTACTAGTATCTTGTGCCTCGTAGTTGATTTGTTCTAGTTTACTAGTATCTTGTGCCTCGTAGTTGATTCGTTCTAGTTTACTAGTATCTTGTGCCTCGTAGTTGATTTGTTCTAGTTTACTAGTATCTTGTGCCTCGTAGTTGATTTGTTCTAGTTTACTAGTATCTTGTGCCTCGTAGTTGATTTGTTCTAGTTTACTAGTATCTTGTGCCTCGTAGTTGATTCGTTCTAGTTTACTAGTATCTTGTGCCTCGTAGTTGATTCGTTCTAGTTTACTAGTATCTTGTGCCTCGTAGTTGATTCGTTCTAGTTTACTAGTATCTTGTGCCTCGTAGTTGATTCGTTCTAGTTTACTAGTATCTTGTGCCTCGTAGTTGATTTGTTCTAGTTTACTAGTATCTTGTGCCTCGTAGTTGATTTGTTCTAGTTTACTAGTATCTTGTGCCTCGTAGTTGATTTGTTCTAGTTTACTAGTATCTTGTGCCTCGTAGTTGATTCGTTCTAGTTTACTAGTATCTTGTGCCTCGTAGTTGATTCGTTCTAGTTTACTAGTATCTTGTGCCTCGTAGTTGATTCGTTCTAGTTTACTAGTATCTTGTGCCTCGTAGTTGATTCGTTCTAGTTTACTAGTATCTTGTGCCTCGTAGTTGATTCGTTCTAGTTTACTAGTATCTTGTGCCTCGTAGTTGATTCGTTCTAGTTTACTAGTATCTTGTGCCTCGTAGTTGATTCGTTCTAGTTTACTAGTATCTTGTGCCTCGTAGTTGATTTGTTCTAGTTTACTAGTATCTTGTGCCTCGTAGTTGATTTGTTCTAGTTTACTAGTATCTTGTGCCTCGTAGTTGATTTGTTCTAGTTTACTAGTATCTTGTGCCTCGTAGTTGATTTGTTCTAGTTTACTAGTATCTTGTGCCTCGTAGTTGATTTGTTCTAGTTTACTAGTATCTTGTGCCTCGTAGTTGATTCGTTCTAGTTTACTAGTATCTTGTGCCTCGTAGTTGATTCGTTCTAGTTTACTAGTATCTTGTGCCTCGTAGTTGATTCGTTCTAGTTTACTAGTATCTTGTGCCTCGTAGTTGATTCGTTCTAGTTTACTAGTATCTTGTGCCTCGTAGTTGATTCGTTCTAGTTTACTAGTATCTTGTGCCTCGTAGTTGATTCGTTCTAGTTTACTAGTATCTTGTGCCTCGTAGTTGATTTGTTCTAGTTTACTAGTATCTTGTGCCTCGTAGTTGATTTGTTCTAGTTTACTAGTATCTTGTGCCTCGTAGTTGATTCGTTCTAGTTTACTAGTATCTTGTGCCTCGTAGTTGATTCGTTCTAGTTTACTAGTATCTTGTGCCTCGTAGTTGATTTGTTCTAGTTTACTAGTATCTTGTAAATATTAAGGAATATTGTACCGCAAAACGTCTACATATTGTAAAGGACTATAAAACTGAAATACCTCTTTTCTAGTTATCATCTGTCAATTTTGAATTTTAGACTACGGAGTCATGTTGGCGACCGTAAATAAAACTTTCGAAGTGATAACTAGCTAAGAGATATATACTCAATATGAAGGTGCTGCTGGAATGTTGCTGCATATAAAATTAAAGTTCACAATGGGAAAATTGAAATCATCTCTTTTGTCGTAAGGTTTCGTTCTTAAGCTGCACTCACTATCAAAATATGAAGAAGACCTAGTTGTATCTGTGGTATCCTTTATTTCAGGCTCAATGGTTGGGATAGATGCTATGAACAAATTCAGCATATTTACAATTATTTAGTGAAAGGATATCATCTATATAGCGGAACGTGAAATTAAATGATCGGGTTAGCTTCAATTCGTTTTTCTTGAGAATCCCCTGTATGAAGTCTCCCTCGTACGAATAAAGGAACAAGTCGGCGAGAAGAGGAGAAATTATGTATATATGCCGACTATCTGTTGAAAAACAGGTTCACCAACCAACAAATATATTGTCAATAAAAAAATTGAGCATTTTGATAATACAAGTTTCAGAGAACCTTTTTTTATAGAACCAGAGTGGCTTTTTTACTAAATAAGACTTGTCCCTTCGTAATACAAGGTATTCATATCTACGTTGGCTATTATTTTTTTAGAAACACAGTTGGACCATATCCCTTAAGTTGTCCTTCAGCTTAGAGTGAGGAATAGTTGTGTAGAGTGTAGAGAAGTCAAATGTTTTAATACTATTACAGGAGGAGATGAACCTAGATTGCATGTACTCTAACAGATCATTAGAGTTTTTCAGAATCCACATCTGGGGCGCATTTCTTTGGAACATGATTCTGAATCACATAATTGCTTTGTTGCTTTTTTCATCTAAAACAGAAACAGGTTTTCGAAATATAGGTGACTCATGTTTCAAATCGAAACATGAACTGAAACCGGTCCGAAAATTAGTTTTTTTTTAATAGAAATGTCGTTTTTCGGTTCCAGTTTTAACTTTTTAAAGACTAAGTGTACATCGTACATTTGTAAATGAATTTGAATTTGAATTTGAATTTTGGTGTTTAACGCTACTTTCCGCTATATTTCAGCTATATTATGGCGACCAGTTTGTGTTGGGGGGAGCCGCAGTACTCGGAGAGAACCACCGACCCTGAGCAAGCAACTGGTAACTTAATCTCTTGCGGCTGCGAGTCGAGTGCACCCTTTTTGCAATTTACAAAGCTGTGCGCGAACCCACGCCGTATTGGTGATAGGGTTGTATGAGTTGTTAGATCCAACTACCTAACTCATTGAGCCATCCGGACCCCCACGTACATTTGTATATGATGTACATGTAAGTAGGTATATACATGTAAATAATGTACATGTATCTGATGGTGTCAATTGACGAGGCAATGTATCATTTAAATTTAATGTTTTATTAGATCACTCAATTTTTAAGCTCTACTTGTCTGTGCAAGATATCTCTGCATTTTCTTATGAAACAAAATATACACATGTAATATTACATTTTTTTCAGTAGTTTCACAAACCGTATGAAATTTTGCGACATGTTAAATAAAATTCGGAATGATTTCCTGAAACATAATTTTGAAACATACCGTTTTTTAAAAGCAACAAATCATGATTTGGTTTTCTGGAACAATGAAGTGAAACATGTTCCAGATTCACCTAAAAGAAATCCGCCCCTGATTCACACCACCTCTCTTAGAGCAGCTAGCTATATATATATATATATAGTGTTACAGTAAACCTGAAGTCTGGTTTTGACAACGGATAGAATAGATGTTAATAACTTGGAAGGTGGTTTCGTTTGGCAGACCTAGCAATCAGGGCCGTCTTAATAATTATAGGTCCTCGGGAAAATCAGTGCCCTGGAACCGCTTACATGAATTAAAATGTAAACATATATTTATTTTATTGGTACTTCCAACAAAATCAGTGTTTAAACATTAAAAAAAACATGCTGTATACAACATACCAGTACATAGATTAGCGTGGGGCCCCTATGCTCGTGGGCACCCTGGGCAACTGCCCTGTGTGACCATGCGTTTATACGGCACTGGTATTAGGGGAAACAACCGATTTTTCGCAAGTCACTAAACAAAGTTGATCACATAATGTTGTATCAAGGGCACTTCTCCATGAACGGGGTTCGAACTCACAACTTTAGTGGTGATAGGCACAGATAGTTGTAAATCCAACAACCATATGATCACGACAGCTTCCAAAAAGTTTGAATATATCAAAGAAGTAATCAGTATCCGTAAGTCAAAGAAGGATAGACAATACAATGGCCAAAAGAGAATGCAACTAGCTAGAGGCTCAGTGGGCAGAGCCTGTGTAGCTCACCTTTCATTTTGTTTTGAGGAAACTTTATACAGAACCTTCCATAGATGCTTCTTTCCAATTTTCTGTTCATTTGGCTACTCGGCTTCAGAGGAGAAGAATTTTTAGAAATCAACCAATCAGAAACAAGAATTGCCTGTGGTGGCCATGTTTGTGAACGGTTCTGGACGAAATGAGCAATCGTTATAGAGGACCTTCCATAGATGCTTCCTACGAAGTGTTGGTTCATTTGGAAAAGAAGTTTCAGAGGAGAAGGTTTTTTAGAAATCAACCAATCAATAATAAGAATTGCCTGTGGCGGCTAGGTTTGATAATGGGTCGGGATGAAATGAGCAATTTTTTTTAGAGGACTTTCCATAGATGCTTCCTACCAAGTTTTGGATCATTTGGCCGAGTGTTTTTTTTTTAGAAATTGGCCAATCAGAAACAAGAATTGCCTGTGGCGACCATGTTTGTTAACGGATCAGGACAAAATGTGCAATCGTTATAGAGAACCTTCCATAGATGCTTCCTACCAAGTTTCAATTCATTTGGCAAAGGGGTTTCAGAGGAGAAGATTAAAATGTGAAAAGTTAATGGACGACGGACGACAAGTAATGGTAAAAGCTCACATTCCTTTGGCAAGGTGAGCTAATAAAGGACAAACAATAATCAATAAAACACCACATAGAAAACTAAAGATCGAGCAACACAAACCCAACAAAAATCCGGGAGTGAACCCAGGTGATCTGGAAGGGTTAGCAGTTTCTGCTCCTCATACTACACCCGTCGTGTAACAGCTAAACAACACGAACATCATCTGATATGGACATTACTCCCAGCTTATTTGGAGATGCTGACATTTCAAAATTGAAGGAGGTGAAACAATCAGGAATCCTCGGAATTTTACCTCTATTTCAATGGAAATTTTGAAAACTATTATATTTCTATAATTTAATATAAACCTTTCATACATTATTTGATGATAGAGGTCCGAGTTATTGTCAACAAGGTCCAGAGGTGAATTCAATTACAATATTTAACTTCTATTGATAGATATAAAATAATTAATTTGTATAAATGTCTATGTAGAATCCCAAGGATTATGATTGGCTTCATCTCCTGAAAACAAGAGAACTACTTCATTTGACGTCATTTAATGACAATATTTCTATTCAGTACAAAGAGATCTGGCATGTCACTAAAAGAATAGATACATTATTATACTGTTTTAAGTTCTATTCAGTACAAAGAGATCTGGCATGTCACTAAAAGAATAGATACATTATTATACTGTTTTAAGCTGACAAAATAAGTATAAATACCGTAATTGCACTTCTTGACTGCTGTTGAAAAGCAACTGACCATATACATGTATGTACTGTAACAAATACAGATTCTCCTTCTGGTACATGTACCAGTGGATTACGATATTTCTTCGCTGGAATTCATTAAAATTTGACTTTGGAGAGTGAAGAAATATGATAATCCACTGGTAGCAGAGTGGAGAAATATCATAATCCACTGGTATCAGATGGTGAATCTGTTTCTCCTGTTACAACAACATCATTTTTTAAAAAGTTGTTAATTTCCTTCGTTAATGACAGTTGAAAGAAATTTGGCGTGAATTCTCATGCAGAAATTTAACAACTATGGTGATTAAAAATATTATGAAAATTTAACCAACTGGTAAAACATGCCAAGAACAGGAGAAACAATGTAACTAACATAAAGGATTATAAATATAAAGTTCAACATTGATGGTCAACAATTCCACTAATATCAACAAAATCGAATAATTACTTCTAATATAAAATCATTGAACACAAATAAACAAAAACCGGGACATATGACTATGAAAATACTGCCCCTGGCTTGGGACAGGTACAAATATATGGTGTGGTAAAACACAGTTAATTGGATCCAACCCCCTCTTGATAATTGGATCTCTATGACCTACCAAACAATGCATGACAACTTATCCAGGTAATACTACTAGTTTTTTGCATTTCCACATCAGATATGATTACTGGTAACATTTTTGGAGACAGTGTTATGACCTACTCTTATGCAAAATTGGGTCACAGTCAGATCAGGATGACCTAATTTTATTTTGTTTCAACAGCACTGGAAAAATAAACACAATATGATTGACTGACAGGATACTAGTTTTATTTATCTTTTTCACCCAGCTCTACCTTAGTCACATTCTTAAGCGTGGGAGGAAACCAGAAAACCAAGAAAAATCCAACTAGAAATAATGAATATATGTTTTGTGTTTTCATATTAGGTAAACCTTTTAACTTAAGAAAGTCAGGCACACACCACACATACTGAGATGAACACAAACATATAGTTCATTTGTGTAATGATATTTATCTGTATAAACAATTGACCACATTACACTAGCACACAAAGATATTACAATTATAATTATTCCAGTGTATTATTTACTTTTTGAGGAACTAAGATTTTTCAGTGAGTTTCATGATTGATTGGTGTTAAATGTCAACTTTAGCAATATTTCAGTTCTATCATGGCATTCAGTTAGTTTCAGATTAAAAGCTTAGTACTCATGGTCAATTGTAGAAATTTCAAAATTCTGTAAGATATTCATTTTTTTTTATGGAAAGAAAAAAACATGATGACCATGTTCAATGATAAAAGATCAGATATGGGTCATTCAACCAATTTTGGTCAAACTGACCATTTTGTATGACAGAAGATTTTTTATAGCTATTAATATAATAATACCGGTAATCCAATTTGCATAATTATTAAAAAATCAGCAAAATTAAGCTACAATATACCATCCTAAAACTATAACTAACCTAAGCTCAAAATGTCTAGGCATTTGAAAAATAAATAAATTGAGTAATGGCAAGCGTGTTGAATGAGGCTCAGGTCTATTGGACAAACTTGTAACAGGGGACTTTCCACAGGCCAAACAAGTCATGTTTTTAAATCATCGTCTGTAACTTACAGCTGATCATGCTCCAATATTCTTCACCTCTTCACTCATCACCCGTGGGTCAACTGAAACAAATACATTCGTTTCAGAGTTGTCATCTGGTTACGATCCCATGCTGAGTATCTGAGTGTGGTCAGTCATGGATTACTAACGATAATCTTATATAGGATTAGTGACTTCAGAACCTATTACAGGGGAACCTGTCTTAACCGGATTTCCTTGGGACCAGCTTTTGTGTCCAGAATAGACAGGTTAAATAAACAAAGATTGGGACTTTATTTAAAGTTCAGTTTATGCAGGATTCCAATTTATTCAGGGTTCGGTTAAGACATGTTTCATTGTTTTATGCAACAACCTGACAATATTAATAAAAACAAAACAAGATGAACTGTGAGCTAATGCTCACTTATGATACCCCTGCTCTTCAGCAAACAGGAAGTAGGAATCTGACGGGTCAAAAAACGCTTCCCACAATACGGGGTACCTATATGAAGCTTGTGACCAAATATTAGATTTCTGTCATCAATAGTTGCTGAGAAAAATGCGACGAAAAATGAGCATATATGTTCAATGTGTATAAAAATCAATAAAGTCAGTAAACAGGAAGTAGGAATCTGACGGGTCAAAAAACGCTTCCCACAATATGGGGTACCTATATGAAGCTTGTGACCAAATATTAGATTTCTGTCATCAATAGTTGCTGAGAAAAATGCGACGAAAAATGAGCATATATGTTCAATGAGTATAAAAATCAACAAAGTCGGTAAACAGGAAGTAGGAATCTGATGGGTCCAAAAACGCTTCCCACGATATGGGGTACCTATATGAAGCTTGTGACCAAATATCAGATCTCTGCCATCAATAGTTGCTGAGAAAAATGTGACGAAAAATGTGCATCTATGTTCAATGTGTACAGAAACCAACTAAGTCGGCAAACAGGAAGTAGGAATCTGACGGGTCCAAAAACGCTACCCACAATATGGTATACCTATATGATGCTTGTGACCAAATATCAGATTTCTGCCATCAACAGTTACTGGGAAAAATGCGACAAAAAATATCTTGGACGGACGGAGAGACGTAAAACAGTATACCCCCCTCCCCCTTCGGGGAGCGGGGGTATAAATAGTGTTACAAAAAGTCTCACAAGGCCTTGTAAAAAAAAATGGCCTCTGTCTTCGTTCTGGTATAAATATAAATCTTACATAACAATAACCAAAAATAATTCAATATACAACAATATACATAAAATGTATTACACAGATATTTCTAAAAATAAAACATGCTTGTAAATAGTATGTAACCATACAGTATACTGATGTTTTCAAACATCTATTCATATATCAGTGTTATCAAGAAAGGCTTTCTGAACATGGGTAAAAATATTTTTAATGAAAGGTCAGTATTTTAGTTTTGACCCCAATACATTTTACCAGAATGATTGCAATAAATACTATCTATTGAAAATATTTCACAACTTGACAAAATCTAACTGATTGTTCTGCAATTAAAAAGTGGCCTTGTAAGAGAGGTGACCTCTCTTCTGAGGGACAATTTACTAGTATTTTACTATATCAAAGTATCTGAAATTGGGCCTGTTAAGAATGGTGGCCATTATTAAGAGAAGGGACAACTGTACTTGTTTTGAAGCCAGGGATAACTAACATTTTGGAAAAATATAAACTATAAAGTAAATGGCAGTCTTATTGGAGTATAACAAAATAGGAAACTTTAGTTAGAGACTATACATATATCATAATTGTAAAGTCTCACCTCAAATGGTCAAACACGATTAACTTGAAACATTCATTGGATAACAGATGACACTCAAGGTGACTTTTAAATATAAATTGCTATTAATAGTCTCATCTGTATGGTTACCATAAATCATAATTTAACGGCACTTTATTCCTGTAAAATTCTAAACGCATCGGATAAAAATAGATATGATTAGCAAAATAATAACTGAACATGCAACATAAATAATAGTGTAACATCACAGAAAACTGAATTGTGTCATATTTCTGTTTACAATTATATTTCTTTTGAGATATAAAACACAAATTAATTTGCTTCCAGTAGAATGAGAAAAAGTATAAAATATATTGAAATTCATTTGTATGTATACATGTAGATAAGTAAAACTTACACAAATTGAAAGAGACATATACAAATATGGATAGATTTAAATTAAGGTAATAAATGGGGTTAAAAAAATAGGTCATGACATTCATACATATATTGCAATTAAATCACAGATCATATACAAGTAAAACTAAAAGGGAACATTAGTGAATTATCTCCCGTTATAAAGTCAAGCATGCTAAAAAATAAAGTGATTGGAAGTAAGAGATTTGATTTTCAAAGGGAGATAATGCACTTATATTACCACTGAAATAATGTCTATGTAAATATTTAGGATATAATTTTCATGAGTTACAAATCACCTTTAAAATTTGACACAGGAAAAAAATATATTTATGGTATCAGTATTTATGTAACATTATGTAAGTTTTCCTTTGAAATTAAAGAAAGTAGCCTGTCTGATACAAGATGTTGTATCACTACACTGCTATTATAGTCTTTTTCCTTTTTTTTTTTTTTTGTGACATACAAAAAAAGATCATAGGAGCAACAGTTCTGCAGCTATCTGTTATTACAAGACCTATAAATACAGATTTAGGACATACAATTTATTAATACATGACAAAATAATTTGTGTATACCAAGTTTAGTGAACAAACAAAAAATATAAATTTTGCAAACCCAAGTCAGTTCCTACAAAACACTGGTCGACAGGTTACGGACGCCAACTGATTGTCCTGTGCCACTAATGGGTACCTACATGTACATGTATCAATATCGAACGGTATTTACCTCTTGTTTTTTTCACAACTAATAAACCAGCTTGTGGTAACTATTGGTAGAATGCTTTTAATATTAATACTGATTATCATACAGTAGTCACCCTCTTATAAGGACATCCGCCCTGTAATGAAAAAGTGTCCTCTTGAGAGGGACAATTTAGTAATATTCTACTACCTCAGTGACTCTGAAATCTGGCCTAATAAGAGGGGTGGTCTCTCTTGAGAGGGACAATTTAGTAATATTCTACTATCTCAGTGACTCTGAAATCTGGCCTAATAAGAGGGGTGACCTTTAGTGGGGCTGGCCTGATAAGAGGGTTGGCCTTTGGTGGGGCTAGCCTGATAAGAGGGTTGGCCTTTTCAGGGGCTGGCCTGATAAGAGGGGTGGCCTTTAGTGTGGCTGGTCTGATAAGAGGGTTGGCCTTTGGTGGGGGTGGCCTTATAAGAGGGGTGGACTTTAGTGGGGGTGGCCTTATAAGAGGGTTGGCCTTTGGTGGGGGTGGCCTTATAACATACCCGTTAACCCTCCCCCTTTTCGCGGGAGTCTCCCGCGTAAGAGCTTTATCTCCCGCATGGACTGGGTCTCATGCGCGGGAGACATTAATCTCCCGCACACACCTTTTCCTCCCGCACGATATCCCCCCAACAACAAAATCAAGTACAATAAAATCTTGAACTACATTTTGCGATCAATATTTCTGGAAATTCCCCATTTGGAACTCCCGCGCTGATGAAAAACGCCGAGAGATACGAATGTAAATGATACCCGGTTATTGATCTGTTTGACACCTTTACAGGTAAATTGGGTCATGGAGATTAATTAAGGTGTTGATGATTATACAACAATTATCCACTGATTGACAGTTAATTGGGGATAAGGAAGTGGGTTAGTGGCAGACGCTTAGATGATTAGAAGTGTGATAGCGGCAATTAAAAATAGTTCTAAACCGTTGTGCAAACCTTTGATGCCGAGGAAAACTTCTTATTTCGATCAAACGTGCAATGAATTCATCTCCGATTGAGTTGTTATGGCTTGTTTGGGACCAAAGCCGATCAAAGTATTATTTAAGGACTAAGTTCCAGGATGGAATTGATAAACCACAAAAATGCCAAAACGTATGCTATATCACCC
Organism: Bathymodiolus septemdierum; assembly: GCA_963383655.1. Classification (NCBI taxonomy): domain Eukaryota; kingdom Metazoa; phylum Mollusca; class Bivalvia; order Mytilida; family Modiolidae; genus Bathymodiolus; species Bathymodiolus septemdierum. The sequence continues at coordinate 71,584,238 of OY726523.1, read as the reverse complement.
AACGCACCAGCAGCAAAGTGACTTTTTAATTTTAGTGCTCTATGACTTTATTGTTCAGAGCATTCTGTCTTCATTGTTATTGCTTTGTTATAACCTTATGATTATGAATGATTATGAATAAATTATAAATACATTTTTATCCTTCATTCATCATATGAAACACTACTAATAAGACAGAAATGTAAACAATATATATTGAAATGGGATGCAGTTGGTTCAATACTGAAACAAACAAAAAGAAAACATCAATTAACAATAAAAACATGCATCAAATACCTCGATAAAAAATCTCCAGTTATGAGACCAAATCTCCAGCCAAAAATTTACAAATCTCCAGTTGTAGCATAGCAACTCTATCACATGTATGCAACTACAAGGTACAATTTTGTGCGTTTAAAGGCGATGCACAAAATCTCCCCCTTAGAAGAGTTGGTAGGGGGGAGATCTCCCCCCTAGCAGTTGCCAGAGGTTAACAGGTATGTTATAAGAGGGGTGGACTTTAGTGGCAGTGGCCTTATAAGAGGGGTGGACTTTAGTGGGGGTGGTCTGATAAGAGGGGTGGACATTAGTAGTGGTGGTCTGATAAGAGGGGTGGCCTTATAAGAAGGGGACTACTGTACCTCTCATTTATAATTAAGTAATACAGACAATATATAGTTCATCTATTACATAAAACAATTAAAATATATATATATATATATAAAAATGACCTGTATTTTAAAGATACAGAGCTTAAGTATTATATACCATGGTAAGACAAGTTATGAGGTAAATTTCACCTGTCAATACTATTTTAATTGACAAGTATGACAGGTGGTCATATCGAGCACTATGTCTATAGATTATTATATAATTACAACAATTCAGTGGCAATAGATTAGGGTACTGATTACAGCTTAAACTTTGTAGAGATTTGATATTAAAAAAATTGAAGAAAAATAAGGTCTCTTTTAAGTTTTACCTTAAATGTGCAAGCTAAAAATTTAATACATGCAATAAGGGTAGCTAGGGTTATATAGTAAGTCAAACCTGCCCATACGGTCACCTCTATTAAAAATTTGCAATCAATTGTATTAAAAGGTCACCTTTTTCTTGTCCTGTCATATAATATGAACTGAACCTCTTGAAGTAATAATGAAAGTTAGTCAATATATGCCTTATAATGGGAAGAATTTGGTCTAATAAAAGTCACAATTATCAGTAATCAACAACAAATATTATAAATGATCTATCATCCTATACAGAGTTAGGTGTTTAACCTTCAATAATCTTGTAATATGTCTATGCAAGTAGCAATTCACCTATCCATCCCTATTGGATATTTGGGGCACCTATAAAGTGCGAAACGAAATAGAAACGAAATCAACGAAAACGAAACGAATTCAACGGAATGAAAACGAAATAAAACGAAACCAATGAAAGCAAAACGAAATCAACGAAAACAAAACGAAATAGAAAATGGAAGGAAAAATAATAGGGACCTAAAAGAAATCAAACCTATTTTCACAATTACGATGCTAGACTACTTCCCACACATGTCTCAGTGTCTTTCATTAGGAGAGGACAGGATTTAATCACCATTGAACAAGAATACTATGCATTTATTCAGCGGGAGTCTGTCCTTTTCACTTGGTGGCTTCTTTTAAATTTGGGAACCATAAGAGCAACATCAAGTCTGTTGAAAAGACAGGAATTAAAATAACAGAAGTGCAGTAGTTAAAGTTCACTAATAAATACCCCCGTCCGAGCAAAATTTAAAAGTGTGTCGGAGAGAGGAAAAAGTGTGACGACCGGACAGCAGAAGTCCTATATACCCCAATCTTTTTTTGGTGGAGGTATACAAATCCTATCAAAAATTAACTTTAGAAATTTAAAAAAAATCTACATATCTTGTAAAAGTACCTTTTTTCCCCTTTGATCCCTTTTCATATAAAAAAAACCTTAAATCACCCCCACTCAAAAAAAATTTCCGGTATTAATAAAATTTGATACGGCACATATTTTTATACCCCCCGATATCCAACGGGAGGGGGGTATATAGTATATGTCCGTTTGTCCGTGAGTGCTTCCCTCACTGCCTATGCAATTCCTCCCTAACAATTTGATGGAATTGAATGAATCTTACAGAAAATCTTTAATACCATATGGCAAGGTTCATTAATTTCATGAATTCTTTAGTACCAAATGGCATTGTGCACCTTCTATTTTTGTTTTCCCATTTTAACAGTTCTTGCTAAAATTTCTTCACTTTTGGACTTTGTCATTTAAGGCTATGTAATTGTCATACAAGGCTATACAATAGAGAAAGGATACTGTGCGTTATCCATAACTCTTCCTAAACAACAGAATGGATTTCAATAAAACTTCCAGAGTTTCTTATGTTTAGTTTTTGCAAGCATTATTTTCTCCAGAAGTTCTTCTGTAAGGAGGGCGCTCACTGTACGTCCTGTTATGTTGCAGTTGGTTTTTTTTTTAGTTCTTCAAAATAGAACAATAGGATTTGAAATAAAAAGTTTAGTGTTGGGTCTTTTTGACCCCTGTATATCTCGGAAAGAACAATGGTAAGACATTACGCCTGATCTGTTGGCACACTACCGAATAAAGGTAATAACAATGGTACCGTACTCCAAGGCACATTCAAAAGGGAAAGTCCACAAAAACAGACAAAACCGATAAGAAGCTCAACCATCTGAGTTTTCAATCAACGGAACAACTGAAAAACAACACATTCCTGACTTAGTACAGGCATTTCCCCAGGAAAATGGTGGGCTCTGATAGCAGATAGGCAGATGCCACTCGTCTAACCCTAAGACGTTACCAAGTATAAAAACAATCGGTACATGTAAATTCTCTAATCCTAAGACATGACCAAATGTGAAACTAGAAAACAACTATTTCATTTTCCCGACTTGGTACAGGCATTTCCCAAGAAAATGGTGGGTCAAACCTCCCACTTGTATGACAGTCGTTAATAGTTCCGTCATATTGACAAATAGGGTGGGGGGGTGCATGGGGATTAAACGTGACAAGTCGGGAAAATCCAGTAGTCAAATAGTGCCCAGAATCTGAAACTCAAGACCATCCTGTATGATTTGCGAATAGGCAAATTTATGAAGAATACAAACGAAAAACGTAATAAAATCAGACGAAAAATGAACCCTCAATATCCCAATCTATGAAAATACCCCCTCATATCCCCCCTTTTTATCTATATGCCCACCCCAGAAACTTTATGATTCATAAATACTGACACACACTCAAACACAAATAAAAATATGACATTTGAACTTCTGAAAGTTTGTCGGCAAGCAAACCCGCTTGAATTGAGTTGCGGGTAATGTACGTGAGGAGTACTGTAACGGAGACATGCAAGATGTGCTTCTCGGTTATAATTAATCAAAATTATTGTATTTAAAATATCGAATTATCTTTTTTTTTTAATTTCTTTATTTCGTTTTGTCTTATTTTTTTCCTTCCATTTTCTTCATATCAGTTTATTTCGTTTTGTTTTCGTTGATTTCGTTTTGCTTTCGTTGGTTTCATTTTATTTCGTTTCGTTTCGTTTTTGTTGATTTCGTTTCGTTTCTATTTCGTTTCACACTTTATAGGTGCCCGGATATTTGACCTTAAAGTAATATTACACCAGTTTTGGCTGAAGAATTTTTTTTCCTGAAAATTCATTTGGAATACGGTGGTACCTTTACTAAGCTATTCATGCATGTTTCAAGTCAAAATATGTTCCCAACAACTAGAAATCTGCAAATCCGTGTGCATGTTTTTCGTCCTCGCCATTGTTGTGGAGATTAATTAACTTTTGGTTGTTTTGTTCCGATGATTGCCGATCATTATACCTCGTGAAGAAAAGTTTTGGTTCGATGATTGCTGATCAAGAAAAGATAAACGGGTGTGTTCGATTTGCGTTTCAATTATCTCCCTTTTTGAAATCTGGCTGTCATAAGTAGACATTTATTTTTACGTTGATATGTTTTATTGATATATTTTGTAATGATAAGGCTATTTGTAATATATTTATCGTATTTAAACATTGACAACCTTCTTCAAATAAAATTTGCTAAGGAATTTGCAGAATTAAAATAATAACCATACCATTGTCAAGGCGACGAATGTTTTATATAATGTTTAATATTTACATTTTCAACTTGTTCAAGGAACCATTGGTTATTAACAGTATGGCCTACTTAGTATAACTTTTGATCCTGCTTCTATAGGAGTAGTACCCGATCTATTTGTTTTTGGGATAGCTTAAAATGGGAGACTAAATTTTGTTAATTTTCGGCTTTAAAGTTAGATTAGCTTTAACCCCAGAATGCTTTAAAATATAAACTTTTTGTTAGCTGCTCACCACATCATGTTTTTCTGGGTTGATTTTTTACATTCGAACCTCAGTGCTACCTAGGTTATTTTTTATATTGGTATTTTACAGCCATTTTTGCATCTATTTTTTTGTGCAGTATTTATTTGAAGCCTTTACAATTGTTGATTTGTATGTTCTGTTATATCATGCCTTTTGTTGACTATATAAAGTATTGAAAACTTATTAACCTTAATTCCTATTGCCATAAGCTCGAATCCCAGTGGAACAAACCTGGATATGTCTAAATCTCATTTTGTATCCATTGTCAACTATTTCAATCACTTTCTGTAACAGGAGTGTGTTTGGATATGTCGTCTCGCTTGGTGGTTGCCAATCAAAAAGCTCACAGACAGACAGACACAGGATCAAAAGTTATACTTTTTCATATTTCAAACATCAAAGTTATATTAAGTAGGCCATATGGTTAATAGCCAATGGTTCCTTTAACAAGTTGCAAATGTAAACATTAAGCATTATATAAAACATTCGTCACCTTGACAATGGTATGTTATTATTTTGATTCTGCAAATTTCTTAACAAATTTTATTTGCAGAAGTTTGTCAATGTTTAAATACGATAAATATATTATAAATAGCCTTATCATTACAAAATATATCAATAAAACATATCAACATAAAAATAAATGTCTACTTTTGACAGCCAGGTTTCCAAAAGGGAGATAATTTAAACACAAATCGAACACACCCATTACTCAATCTCTCCGAAAAAGTTCAAATCTTGGGTCACGCCCATATCATTTGCATTACTGTTGTGCACAACAGAATTATCTGCTGTCAAATATTTTGCGATTTGCTCATAAATTCTGCTTTTGAGCGGATTTTTAATGTTATGCAGTTGATTTTAGTTAAATTAAGTGGCATATTAAGTAAAAATATTTAATCCAAAAATTCCACGATATTCGCCTTTCATATTACTTTAAATAACCTTGCAATAAATTAGATTTTTTTTTCAAACGTCTGCTCTTCGATACACTGATAGTATGAGGACATGTTTAAGGTTGTTCTGTAACTTGAATTCTTCCAATATATAAAACATGCTATGCCAAAGACATTATCAGCTTGGTGTATCTTTTTCAATGGCCTTTTTTATCTCCTTCGGTATCTGTCTATTGTCTTTTTCAGATTTTAATAATTCTTGTTCTTTCCGTTTCCAAAATTGTTCATTTTGATGCATGTGCATCGTATTGTCAGCAACACGTGGATCTGGTTGGCCGTAATTGGGTGGATTAGCATCTGGATCATAACCAAGAATTTTTAACATGGGAGCAATGTTAGCCATGTCTTTTTTAACGTCTTCTGGCATATGGCCGACCCATTTTGACATGGCGTCTATGTTGACAGGTCGAATCACTTGATCAGATGATTTCTCTGTCCTGAAAAATGAAGGAAGACAATTTACAACATCAATTCATCAGAAAGTAGTGATCATAGCACCCTGATGTGTGGGGAAAACTTGATTAAAAACAAGACATTAATTTGTCTGAATTAAGATCTATACTACTGTACATTAAGATCTATACTACTGTACATTAAGATCTATACTACTGTACATTAAGATCTATACTACTGTACACTAAGATCTATACTACTGTACATTAAGATCTATACTACTGTACATTAAGATCTATACTACTGTACACTAAGATCTATACTACTGTACATTAAGATCTATACTACTGTACATTAAGATCTATACTACTGTACACTAAGATCTATACTACTGTACACTAAGATCTATACTACTGTACATTAAGATCTATACTACTGTACATTAAGATCTATACTACTGTACATTAAGATCTATACTACTGTACACTAAGATCTATACTACTGTACATTAAGATCTATACTACTGTACATTAAGATCTATACTACTGTACACTAAGATCTATACTACTGTACACTAAGATCTATACTACTGTACATTAAGATCTATACTACTGTACATTAAGATCTATACTACTGTACACTAAGATCTATACTACTGTACATTAAGATCTATACTACTGTACACTAAGATCTATACTACTGTACACTAAGATCTATACTACTGTACATTAAGATCTATACTACTGTACATTAAGATCTATACTACTGTACACTAAGATCTATACTACTGTACATTAAGATCTATACTACTGTACACTAAGATCTATACTACTGTACATTAAGATCTATACTACTGTACACTAAGATCTATACTACTGTACATTAAGATCTATACTACTGTACATTAAGATCTATACTACTGTACATTAAGATCTATACTACTGTACACTAAGATCTATACTACTGTACATTAAGATCTATACTACTGTACACTAAGATCTATACTACTGTACACTAAGATCTATACTACTGTACATTAAGATCTATACTACTGTACATTAAGATCTATACTACTGTACACTAAGATCTATACTACTGTACACTAAGATCTATACTACTGTACATTAAGATCTATACTACTGTACATTAAGATCTATACTACTGTACACTAAGATCTATACTACTGTACACTAAGATCTATACTACTGTACACTAAGATCTATACTACTGTACATTAAGATCTATACTACTGTACATTAAGATCTATACTACTGTACATTAAGATCTATACTACTGTACATTAAGATCTATACTACTGTACACTAAGATCTATACTACTGTACACTAAGATCTATACTACTGTACACTAAGATCTATACTACTGTACACTAAGATCTATACTACTGTACACTAAGATCTATACTACTGTACATTAAGATCTATACTACTGTACATTAAGATCTATACTACTGTACATTAAGATCTATACTACTGTACATTAAGATCTATACTACTGTACATTAAGATCTATACTACTGTACATTAAGATCTATACTACTGTACATTAAGATCTATACTACTGTACACTAAGATCTATACTACTGTACACTAAGATCTATACTACTGTACATTAAGATCTATACTACTGTACATTAAGATCTATACTACTGTACATTAAGATCTATACTACTGTACATTAAGATCTATACTACTGTACATTAAAATCTATACTACTGTACATTAAGATCTATACTACTGTACATTAAGATCTATACTACTGTACATTAAGATCTATACTACTGTACATTAAGATCTATACTACTGTACATTAAGATCTATACTACTGTACACTAAGATCTATACTACTGTACATTAAGATCTATACTACTGTACATTAAGATCTATACTACTGTACATTAAGATCTATACTACTGTACATTAAGATCTATACTACTGTACACTAAGATCTATACTACTGTACATTAAGATCTATACTACTGTACACTAAGATCAATACTACTGTACATTAAGATCTATACTACTGTACACTAAGATCTATACTACTGTACATTAAGATCTATACTACTGTACATTAAGATCTATACTACTGTACATTAAGATCTATACTACTGTACATTAAGATCTATACTACTGTACATTAAGATCTATACTACTGTACATTAAGATCTATACTACTGTACATTAAGATCTATACTACTGTACATTAAGATCTATACTACTGTACATTAAGATCTATACTACTGTACATTAAGATCTATACTACTGTACATTAAGATCTATACTACTGTACATTAAGATCTATACTACTGTACATTAAGATCTATACTACTGTACATTAAGATCTATATTACTGTACACTAAGATCTATACTACTGTACATTAAGATCTATACTACTGTACACTAAGATCTATACTACTGTACACTAAGATCTATACTACTGTACATTGTGTACTTTGTAATGTTTCTACCATTTACATCAGTTTTAAGGCAAAACACAAAGTTGATATAACAAAAAAAAACACTTTTCAGAATAAGATTAAGATATGCTAGAGCATATACAAATGTTACGATTTTATTCCTAAGCATGCCCGATAAACATTTCCTGCTTCATTCAGTGTATACCTTGAGAGGGAAGAATCTTTAGTTTTTACTTTGAAAAAGAAGGAGCTACAGAAGAGTTTGAAGATACCAAAGAGGTAATCAGAATCCGTATATCGAAGAATAGACAAAACAATGGCCAAAAGAAAAAGTACAAAAGGACAAACAACGATCTACAAAACATACACATAAAACTAAAGATCGAGTAACCCGAACCTCATTAACTAGAGGCTGCCAGGAGCCTGTAATCGCTCATTTGGTTTTTAATTTGACATCTAAAGTTGATAGAAAATAGGGGTGTTACACAACATTTTGAAAGTGGGCCACCAAAAGATCATTTCAACTCAAATTTCTGAGCAACAGATTTTGATGTGATTTTTTTTCTCCTAATATTTCTAAACGGAATAAACTGGCTGAAAAAATCTCAGAGAAAAACCCATAATGTATGTTAAACTACTAATTGCCATGTAGCTGCAGTTAAAATTTCAGTTCATTTTGATGTGTAATAAATTTCTATTTTTAGTAACAGCAGCCATTTTGAATGGAGGGCGGGGCTGTCAGACACAATATAGAAAGGAGACCATCCCAACCAAATTTGCTTTAATTTAGTTCAGAGGAGAAGATTTAAATGTGATCTTTTATCAAAATATGTCTAATTTGTATAATTGGTATAAATCGGTTGAAAGAAAAATTTCACAGAAAAAATCAGAATATTTGTTATTCTACTCATTGTCATGTAGCTGCAGTTAAAATTTAAGCTCATTTTAATTTATAATAAAGCAACAATGGACAATTGAAGAAATTTTTATTTTTAGTAACAGCAGCCATCTTGAAAGGAGAGCGGAGCTGTCGGACACAATTTTGAAATGGGACTATCCAAGGACTATCCCAGCCAAATCTGGTTTAATTTGGTTCAGCGGTTTCAGAGGAGAAGATTTAAATGTGATCTTTTATCAAAAAATCGGCTGAAAGAAAAATTTCACAGAAAAACCCGGAATATCTGTTAAACTACTCCTCGCTATGTAGCTGCAGTAAAAATTTGAGCTCATTTTGACTAAACTAAAGCAGCAATGGACAATTGAAGAAATTTCTATTTTTAGTAACAGCAGCCATCTTGAATGGAGGGCGGAGCTGTCGGACACAATTTTGAAATGGGACTACCCAAGGACTATCCCAGCCAAAATTGGTTCAGCGGTTTCAGAGGAGAAGATTTAAATGTGAAAGTTTATGACGTACGGACGGACGACGACGGACGCCAAGTGATGGCAAAAGCTCACATGGCCTTTGGCCAGGTGAGCTAAAAACCGGGGGTGAACTCATTGTACACCTTGAGAGGGAAGAAGCTTTAGTTTTAACTTTGAAAGGGAAGAGGCTACAATGCATACATTGAAAAGGTAGACGTTACAGTGTATACATTGAAAAGGTAAACGTTACAGTGTATACATTGAAAAGGTAGACGTTACAGTGTATACATTGAAAAGGTAGATGTTACAGTGTATACATTGAAAAGGTAGAGGTTACAGTGTATACATTGAAAAGGTAGAGGTTACAGTGTATACATTGAAAAGGTAGACGTTACAGTGTATACATTGAAAAGGTAGACGTTACAGTGTATACATTGAAAAGGTAGACGTTACAGTGTATACATTGAAAAGGTAGACGTTACAGTGTATACATTGAAAAGGTAGACGTTACAGTGTATACATTGAAAAGGTAGATGTTACAGTGTATACATTGAAAAGGTAGATGTTACAGTGTATACATTGAAAAGGTAGACGTTACAGTGTATACATTGAAAAGGTAGATGTTACAGTGTATACATTGAAAAGGTAGATGTTACAGTGTATACATTGAAAAGGTAGAGGTTACAGTGTATACATTGAAAAGGTAGAGGTTACAGTGTATACATTGAAAAGGTAGACGTTACAGTGTATACATTGAAAAGGTAGACGTTACAGTGTATACATTGAAAAGGTAGACGTTACAGTGTATACATTGAAAAGGTAGATGTTACAGTGTATACATTGAAAAGGTAGACGTTACAGTGTATACATTGAAAAGGTAGAGGTTACAGTGTATACATTGAAAAGGTAGATGTTACAGTGTATACATTGAAAAGGTAGATGTTACAGTGTTTACATTGAAAAGGTAGACGTTACAGTGTATACATTGAAAAGGTAGACATTACAGTGTATACATTGAAAAGGTAGACGTTACAGTGTATACATTGAAAAGGTAGACGTTACAGTGTATACATTGAAAAGGTAGATGTTACAGTGTATACATTGAAAAGGTAGACGTTACAGTGTATACATTGAAAAGGTAGAGGTTACAGTGTATACATTGAAAAGGTAGATGTTACAGTGTATACATTGAAAAGGTAGATGTTACAGTGTTTACATTGAAAAGGTAGACGTTACAGTGTATACATTGAAAAGGTAGACATTACAGTGTATACATTGAAAAGGTAGACGTTACAGTGTATACATTGAAAAGGTAGACGTTACAGTGTATTAAACAGTCACCTGTATTAAACAGTCACCCGTATTAAAGTCACCTGTATTAAACAGTCACCTGTATTAAACAGTCACCCATATTAAACAGTCGCCCATATTAAAGTCACCTGTATTAAACAGTCACCTGTATTAAACAGTCACCTATATTAAACAGTCACCTCTATTAAACAGTCACCTATATTAAACAGTCATCTGTATTACAGTCACCTGTATTAAACAGTCACATGTATTAAACAGTCACCCGTATTAAACAGTCACCTTTATTAAACAGTCACCTGTATTAAGCAGTCACCCCTATTAAACAGTCACCTGTATTAAACAGTCACCTATATTAAACAGTCACCTGTATTAAACAGTCACCTATATTAAACAGTCATCTGTATTACAGTCACCTGTATTAAACAGTCACCCCTATTAAACAGTCACATGTATTAAACAGTCACCCATATTAAACAGTCACCTGTATTAAATAGTCACCTCTATTAAAGTCACTTCTATTAAACAGTCACCTCTATTAAACAGTCACCCCTATTAAACAGTCACCTCTATCAAACAGTCACCTGTATTAAAAGGTCACTATTTTCTTGTCCTGATATGCATTGAACCTATTTTAAGAAGTCACCTGTCTTAAAAGACTACTTTTTCTTTGTCCCAAAGGTGACCTCTTAATACAGGATTGACTGTACTTTGAGCTAGTGTATGTACTTACTTTGAAAGAGAAGAAGGCAAGATGATGTAGTTTATTCTCTAAGCTAGTGAATGTACTTACTTTGAGAGGGATATTTCTTTTCCTATATAATCCTCATGATGAAGGACGGTATCATTCCATGGCAATTCTAAAAATTCTAAAATCCTTTTCATCCATAATTCAGGGTGAAGGGTCAATTGTTCATAGTAGACAGGTAGACAGTGCCTTACACCAACATGTAAACATTGAGCATACATTGTTTCCATGGCGTGATTCCATTTCATTAAACAGTGTTTATAACTGGTCAGATCAAATCCTGTGATAGTCACTTTACGTGTGATAATAGAATGAACGGTAGCTCGTCCATCACGGATTATAAATAAAAACTTTGCATTAGGAAACAATTTCTTTAAGTACACACTGGATTTCAAAGTAAATGGATCTTTATTACACAATCTTTGTGCTGCTTCCCCATGTTTAGCTATGACCTCTAAAACAAAGGCAGAAATAGCAGAATCTATCACATAATCATTAATGCCTGCCTCTAACAATCGTTTCTTCTCCACCTCTGATTTGTACCACTGAGCTCTCATACCAAGAATACGTGGTACGATACGTGTCTCTTCACCACATCTAACATCAGGGTGAGCATCGATCATAGCTCTCATCAGCGTTGTTCCACTTCTTGGCATACCTCCAATAAAAATCAGGGAGCTTTCCCGTCCATACTTAATGGCTTTTCCTTGTTCTGTGTAAATAAGTTTGTCTTTTTCTGATGGCACCATAATAGCCGATGGTCTATTGTCACATCGTAAAAAATTATAACAAACTAAAATAGTACCAACAAAACATATGACAAAATAACATGTGGATTTCTTCATCTTCATTCCCATCTTTTTTTTAACGGAATAATCACATTTGACATTTGCTCTTTACTAGATTCATCTGGAAAAATAAAAAGATTTATAATATACAGATATAATAATACACTTATACTTAAAATCTTTCTGGGGCCGTCATGGTCGTGATCGTATGGCAGTTGGATTTATAAATACCTATGCAATCAGTGCCTATCACCACTGAAGTTGTGAGTTCAAATCCCACTCAGGTGAAGTGTACTCGAGTCAATGTTATGTGATAAAGTTTGTCAGCGACTTGCGACAGGTCTGTGGTTTTCTTCAGGCACTTCCGGGAACCTCCACCAATAAAACTGACCACCACGATATAACCGAATTATTGTTGAAAGTGGCATTAAACACCACAACCCTAACCCTAAAATCTCTCTACTTACATTTTGTTGTCCTTGTGGTAAGTTTTATTGGTGAAAGAAACTGGAGAAATGCAGTCTTCCACTACTTATAAGGCCACCCTCTCATCAGGCCACATTTCAGATGAACTGAGATAGTAAAATACTACTTATAAATTACCTCTCTCAAGAGAGGAAACCCCTGTTATTAAAGCCACTTTTTCACTACAGAAGAGGTGGCCTTATAAGAGAGGAAATCCCTGTTATTAAGGCCACTTTTTCACTACAGAAGGAGTGGCCTTATAAGAGAGGAAATCCCTGTTATTAAGGCCACTTGTTCACTACAGAAGGGGTGGTCTTATAAAAGAGGAAATCCCTGTTATTAAGACCACTTTTTCACTACAGAAGGGGTGGTCTTATAAGAGAGGAAATCCCTGTTATTAAAGCCACTTTTTCACTACAGAAGAGGTGGCCTTATAAGAGAGGAAATCCCTGTTATTAAGGCCACTTTTTCACTACAGAAGGGGTGGCCTTATAAGAGAGGAAATCCCTGTTATTAAGGCCACTTTTTCACTACAGAAGGGGTGGCCTTATAAGAGAGGAAATCCCTGTTATTAAGGCCACTTTTTCACTACAGAAGGGGTGGCCTTATAAGAGAGGAAATCCCTGTTATTAAGGCCACTTTTTCACTACAGAAGGGATGGCCTTATAAGAGAGGAAATCTCTGTTATTAAGGCCACTTTTTCACTACAGAAGGGGTGGCCTTATAAGAGAGGAAATCCCTGTTATTAAGGCCACTTTTTCACTACAGAAGGGGTGGCCTTATAAGAGAGGGACTACTGTGGTAAAATAATAATATACAATTATGGCCTTCATGAGAAGTTAGTATCCATAATTATTACATTGAGAAAGGGTTATTTTCCCCGAGGTTCGAAGATTTTATTAATTATGGATATTAACTTCTCATGAAGGACATAACTGTATTATTATACTGAACTAATATTTGGGAAATAACTAGTTATTGGTTCAACATGCAAAAGTGCGCCAATTTCAAACAGTTATTTTGTGCTACGTGCAGATTCCCTCACAGTTATTTGACCTATGTGCAGTTTGTCGTGGGAATAATGAGTTATTTCTTGTTCCATGGAATAAAACTTTAAAATATCTTAATTATTTCTTGCTTGGTTTCTATAGTAAAGTATAATAATAATGTTTACAACATACAGGAGTAGAACAACAATTTATACTTAATTTACATTTGACCAATATTTGAGTATGTATGTGAGGTCTGGGACAACTGTGGTGTCTCTAATTCGTGCAAATTGGAGAGGCTACAGTTGGAGGCAGCTAGAATTATCACCAGACTTCCAATCTTTACCAACACAGAATATCTATATAGAGAAACCGGCTGGGAGAGATTGGAAGAAAGAAGAACTAGGAGAAAGCTCCAATTATTATATAATATCCAAAACGGTAGCACACTCTCTTATTTACTCGATCTTATTCCCCCACCAATCCAAAGTACGACTATTTATCCCCTTCGAAATGGCAACGATATTATTGTTCCATTCTGTAGACTATCTTTAACTAGAGATTCTTTCGTCTCAGCTACTGTAAGGGAATGGAATAACCTTAATCTTTCAGTGCGTAATCTTGACACATTATCTAAATTTAAAAATACAATCCGCAGTTCAATCTCAATGCCAATTCCGAGACACTATTCTTATGGTCCTAGAAAACTAAATATAATTCTAACACAGCTTCGCTGCAATGCATCCTTCTTGAATTACGATTTATGTAAAGTTAAAATTTTATCAAATGCTTCCTGTAACTGTGGCGCACCATGTGAAAATTCTCACCATTTCTTTTTTGATTGTGATAAATATACAGATAATAGGGAAATACTATTTAATAGTCTTAACTGTCTATCTTCTAACATTAATATTGATGTAAATCTACTGACAAAAGGAAGTGATCTCCTAACATATCAAGAAAATATAACTATTTTTAAACATGCTTTTAAATATATTAAAGACTCCAAAAGATTTACAATTGTCTAAATGATCTAAAGAACCAACACACATCTCCAAAAGTATTTATTCTCTTTTCTTTTTTTCCGTATATTGTCTAAACCTATGTTTTTGTATATAATCATTCTTTGTATATTTAACTCTATGCTATTATATATATATTATATCATTTTATTGTGCATGCTATTCCATATTGTAAATTATTGTACTCGGGAGAAGACTTCATAACCTATTTGTTATATTTAGCAAATAAAAATATGCTTAAACTAAACAACAATTTGACACTTATAGAGTCACATTACATCTAACAAAAATGGGTGGTCTTGACTACGATCCTATGGTAGATTGATTCATGTATTTATGTTATAGTTTGTTAGACAAGACAGTGTAGCTCTTATGGCTCGTCTTAAACATGACAGATATTACAGTACCATTACAACTTACCTAAAGAACAGATACAAAATACTATCTTTAATATCAAATATTTTCCATTTTAAAAAACAATTCTCCATGCATTTATTCTCCACTTATCCTATTATCCTACAATTTCTTTCCATTTAATGAAATTAGTACATGTAAAATTAATGTCACACCACATGTTTAAATATTAAATATTTCAGCATTTACTCTGTATTCTACTTATTATTTCTCTGTTGACATTTTAAGATAATTTTATGCACGAGTTAATCTTGGTTAATTAATTATCATCCTAATTAGTTGTCATAAATAATAATGTCAGTAATGTCACAATTATATCTAAAGAGACTCACTAAATGTTAACTGGCTATTATTTTGTTAAGGTTAAATTTAAAATCTGTATAGCACATTAAGAGAAACAAGCTTGAAAAATAGAGCACTATCAGTCTAGGAGGAGAATAAAGAGAAGAGGGTTACACCATGTTAACTGGCTTTTAAGGTTAAATTTTACCTATGGCACATAAGAAGGAAAAGCCTCACAAAGTCAATTACTATCTGCTTACTGATTTTTAAAAATAGTATAATTTCAATCTTAATCTGGCAATTCTACACTGCAGAAGAGGTGGCTCTATAAAAGGGAGACAACTGTACCAGGAGAAAACCTCTGACCCAAAGCAAGTCAGTCACTAACAAACTTTAAGTTGGTATTAATTACAACTCATCTTCATACCTGTCAAGCGTGAGAGTCACGCTTCATGGAATCAAATCACGCTCTCACGTTCACCCCCATTATTCTTACGCTAACACAAAAATTGACGAATTAGAAAATTTCAGTAAACATAATAAAGCTGCCTAAACAGACCTGGTTCGCTAAATATGGAAATTCGAATTCGTTAGCAATTTATTTTAAATGTATTTCTGTCACATCTGCTTACCTTTACACATAACCGTATCAAAGAATCAGATTAGAAGTACATTTTGTAACAAGTTAAATGGAGCGCGAACCTTTTAACTGCAGGTGATGCAGACAGTCTTGCAAAAAGAGGTGCAAAAAGCTCAGTGAAGCTGCTGTATATAATACATTATTTTATTCCAAATGATGTAGCAAAAAACTATGGTCTATACAAATGATGTAGCAAAAAACTATGGTCTATACAAATGATGTAGCAAAAAACTATGGTCTATACAAATGATGTAGCAAAAAACTATGGTCTATACAAATGATGTAGCAAAAAACTATGGTCTATACAAATGATGTAGCAAAAAACTATGGTCTATACAAATGATGTAGCAAAAAACTATGGTCTATACAAATGATGTAGCAAAAAACTATGGTCTATACAAATGATGTAGCAAAAAACTATGGTCTATACAAATGATGTAGCAAAAAACTATGGTCTATACAAATGATGTAGCAAAAAACTATGGTCTATACAAATGATGTAGCAAAAAACTATGGTCTATACAAATGATGTAGCAAAAAACTATGGTCTATACAAATGATGTAGCAAAAAACTATGGTCTATACAAATGATGTAGCAAAACTCCAGTGAAGGCTTCAAGCTCTCACAGATATTTTGTATTTGTGGTTTGTTCTTGGGAATTTAGTTGTGCTCATCATGGTGAAGCTGATAGAAACTTATAAAGTGACAATGTGATAACACAAAATCAGGTACCATGAGATAAATATGTAGTTTTCTCTGTAGATAATGCCTCTGTAAATATGGGTAAAAGAAACTCAATTAAAGGTAGGGCACTGGTGTAAAACCCTGATGTGTACTTTGTTGGCTGTCCTTTCTATATGGCACATAATGCAGCACGTAAAGGATGAGATAGCTTTTCTGGAGGTTCTGCCAGTTCTGGATTTAATGTTCAGGATTTAGTTGTAGATATATTTCTATATTACTGGTTTGACAAAGGTACAAAGCTCAAAAATGAATTAAACGAGTTGCGTATTTTGTGATACAAGGTATTTAACAGGTTTTGAAGCATGTATCCAAAAGTTGACTTAGCTTGGAAAAGGCAGTTTCTCGTACGTTGGAAATGTACTAGCCCATGAAAAGTCATGTCAGGTCAAAAAAAGCAGTCAAGGTTTAAACGACTAACAAAACAGTTCTGCAGAATCACCATACTGTCTACAGCTTCTGGAGGGGGAGCTTCACCCTCAAGACATCTTGCTCTCACGCTTAGACATCAAAAACCCTTGACAGCTCTGCATCTTGTGTGGGAATCAAATTTACAACTTTAACAGTGCTAGAAGTAATATCAAAAAATTTACCTCTTGTTGCTCAGACACTCCTTAAATTGTAGCAAACTGGCCAGTCTGTGTAAAACAAAATTTGAACAACTAGTCAGAAAGGTATTTAAAAAAAAAAATTATATTTGAATAAGCAAATGTTATCCAATTTTTCCCTATAGCTAGCTCTAACCAATTTGGACTAGACTGGGACTAATGGCTAGTGGTTTTTGTCACAGACTGCTGGGACTAGACTGGGGCTAATGGCTAGTGGTTTTTGTCAGACTGCTGGGACTAGACTGGGGCTAATAGCTTTTGGCACAGACTGCTGGGACTAGACTGGGGCTAATGGCTAGTGGTTTTTGGCACAGACTGCTGGGACTAGACTGGGGCTAATGGCTAGTGGTTTTTGGCACAGACTGCTGGGACTAGACTGGGACTAATGGCTAGTGGTTTTTGTCACAGACTGCTGGGATTTCTTCACAAAGTACATCATTAACAAATTTGAAAATAGAGGTTGCACTTTTGTTTGTATATTTAGATTGTAGTACATATTGATGTACAACACTCAACCCTCCAATGGATCATTCTAATCTAAAATTGATTTAAATAAAAATACAATAAATAATGTTAATACCCCTTCTGATTTCTTGCATGCTTATCGTACTGGTTATTTAATGATTTTCTGAGAAAACAAAAATGAGTATCATACAAAATAACCGACAGCAGTAAATCATATTAATTTCTAAATTTGCTTCTCTAATTGATTACAATACTGTAAATTATACTTACTAATTAAGCACCGTTACGTTAAGCTGCCATATTTATTTTCCATTTTCACTCTTTATCTGATTCCATATACAACATGAATAAATATGATACCATTGTATGCCATACTATCAGACCTTCTAGCTGGTCCACTTGATAATCAATATGGCTTAAGTAATAATACACCTGTTAATTGCAGTTTTCTTAAATTCTACCCTGAAATAAACACAAATACATCAATAATTAATATAAGTCATAATAGAAGTGTAACTTTGGAATTTGACCTAACTAGAGAAAAAGAAAAGCCATAATTATTGCTAAGTATATATGGAAGATTCTGTAGTCAAATCCGTTGACATACTACTGAAAGATAATTCAATAAGGAATCTAAAGAAAAAACTGCATCAAAATCAGACAAAAAATAAACGTTAATCTTCTATTTTTAGCAATGGCCGCCATCTTCTTTGGCGGGCAGGGTTGTCGGATATAATTCTGAAAGGGGAACATCTAAAGACCATTTCATCATAGTTTGGGCTCAATTGGCCCAGCAGTTTCAGAGGAGATAATTTTTAAGTGATTTTTTGCTGAATTTTCTATTTTTAGCAACGGTGGCCATATTGGTTGGCGACCGGAATTGTCGGACACAATTCTGAAAGATGACCACCTAAAGACCATTCCACCATAGTTTGGGCCCAATTGGCCCAGTAGTTTCAGAGGAGATAATTTTTAATTGATTTTTTGCCAAATTTTCTATTTTTAGTAACGGCGGCTATCTTGGTTGGTGGCCAGGGTCGTCGGACACAATTCTCAAAGAGGACCATCTGAAGACCATTCCACCATAGTTTGGGCCCAGTAGTTTCAGAGAAGATAATTTTTAAGTGATTTTTTTGTCGAATTTTCTATTTTTAGTAATGGCTGCCATCTTGGTTGGCGGGGGGGGGGGGGGGGGGGGCGGAGATTGTCGGACACAATTCGGAAAGGGGACCACCCAAGGACCATTCCACCAAAGTTTGGTTCAAATTGGCCCAGTGGTTTTAGAGGAGTTGATTAAAATGCAAAAAGCTAACGACAGACAGACGACCAGTGGTAGCAATAGCTCATAAAAACGGAATATATGTTAAACTACTCCTTGCCATGTAGATGCAGTTAAAATTTGAGCTCATTTTGACTTACTAAAGCAGCAATGGACAATTGAAGAAATTTCTATTTTTAGCAACAGCAGCCATCTTGAATAGAGGGCAGGGCTGTAGGACACAATTTTGAAAGGGACCCACCAAGGAACCATCCCTGCCAGGTTTGATTTAATTTGGTTCAGTGGTTTCAAAGGAGAAGATTTAAATGTGATATTTTATAAAAATATTCCTAATTTGCATAATCGGTATAAATCGGTTGAAAGAAAAATTTCACAGAAAAACCCAGAATACTCCTTGCCATGTAGCTGCAGTTAAAATTTGAGCTCATTTTGACTTATACTAAAGCAGCAATGGACAAATGAAGAAATGTCTATATTTAGTAACAGCAGCCATCTTGAATGGAGGGTGGGGCTGTCGGACACAATTTTGAAACGGACCCACCCAGGGACCATCCCCGCCAGGTTTGGTTTAATTTGGTTCAGCGGTTTCAGAGGAGAAGATTTATATGTGATCTTTTATCAAAATATGCTTAATTTGCATAATGGGTATAAATCGGTTGAAAGAAAAATTTCACAGAAAAACCTGGAATATATGTTAAACTACTCCTTGCCATGTAGCTGCAGTTAAAATTTTAGCTCATTTCGACTTATACTAAAGCAGTAATGGACAATCCTATTTTTAGTTTGGCAGCCATCTTGGTTGGAAGTCGGGATCACCGGACACAATTTTGGAAGGGGACCATCCAAGGACCATTCCACCAAAGTTTGGTTCAAATTGGTCCAGTGGTTTCAGAGGAGTTGATTAAAATGCAAAAAGCTAACGACAGATGGACGACAGACAGACAACTGACGCCCAGTGGTAGCAATAGCTCAACCAGGTGAGCTAATAATCGAATTATTATGACTGATCATTGATTGATTTCATTTTGTTACTTTCACACAATTTTTCATTAAAAGTCCGTTTTTTTATTGAACAAACCAGTTTAAATTAAAAAACAAACTTAAAAAGTTTTGAAGTTTCTTTTAAGGTTTAGAAGTAAAGAATGTTAATTTGTGTAAAAAAAAACTGAGTGTCAGAAGTACAATGATCGGTAAACATTCTTTTATACTGTAGGTACCAGTCAAACACACCCAAGGTTAAATAAAAATAGTTATGGTGTTTAATGCCGCGTTCACTAATATTTCAGCTATATTGTGGTGGACAATTTTATTGGTGGAGGAAAACGGAGTATCCAGTGAAAAAAAAAGAATATATAGACTTAAAACTATACTAAGGTACATTTGTAAAAGTCAAGCACACCTTAAAGTTAGCAGAGAGTGAATAATACCTTAAAGGTAAAAGGATAGTTGTTTATGTAGACCACTAATAGCATTGACCACTAGACACAAGAATATATACAATGTATTCAGACTCAAATTATGGTACAAGTCAAGCACACCTCAAAATTACTTTGGTGTGAACATATAACTTATAGGTATAAAAGGATAGTGGTTTTTGTAGATTTAAACTGAACTATAAAAACGTATTAAAGCCAATTTATGCCCTAAGCAACAAGCAGCACCCTCCACTGACATAATGTAAATTAATTGTTTTTATTGTTTTAACATGTATAAATAAAGCCTATAACATTTATTAGTGTTTTATTTCATTTTTCCTACTTTAAAAAAATTACTATTGGTGTGTTTTTGAGCCTAATATCTGGCTGATAAAATAAATTGCCTTGTGGTCAGATTTTTGTGGTGCTCCTTGTCGCTTGATGCACATGCTTATTTTGCCTGCAGGTTAATCCAGGCCTGACTATAAAGGTTTGATGGTAACAGATACAGCTGTAGACCATGTGTTCAATACTTTATTTGCCTGCAGGTTAATCCAGGCCTGACTATAAAGGTATAATGGTAACAGATACAGCTGTAGACCATGTGTTCAATACTTTATTTGCCTGCAGGTTAATCCAGGCCTGACTATAAAGGTATGATGGTAACATATACAGTTGTAGACCATGTGTTCAATACTTTATTTTCCTGCAGGTTAATCCAGTCCTGACTATAAAGGTATAATGGTAACAGATACAGCTGTAGACCATGTGTTCAATACTTTATTTTCCTGCAGGTTAATCCAGTCCTGACTATAAAGGTATGACGGTAACATATACAGCTGTAGACCATGTGTTCAATACTCTACATCTTTGTTGTCATGACAAATGAGGCAGTGAATAAAAGGATGAAACGAATCTAATCATCATTAAAAATCATGGAGTTGTTTTATTTTACTTTATATACTTCATAATGTTTAATGTTGAATTCATTGTTAGAAAATCAGGTGACATCTAAAACTGTTTGATCATGCATCATCTATGAACTTTTAGACGATTAATGCATATAGACCCTTAAAAACAAACAAGACTATGTTTGTTGTTGACAGTCTTACCTCTTAAATAAGATAGAAATTATTCCACACCTAACATTACCAGTAGAAATAGATCTAACTGAAAAACAGCTGATAATAAATCTGTGTCATAAAAGCAAACACAGAAAAATATATTAACAACAGATTCCTTAAAGTTTGAAATTTTGTTGGCAACATCTTGTCTTATTTTTTTATTTCAAGATAAATGAAATGATCAATAATTCCACACATGATAAAGTTTTCATATGGAAATTTGATATCTTGTAATTTAAAATCAATGAAATGTTATTGTACATCAGTATCTTTACAACACGATATATACTAATACATGTAAGTCGTACTTTGTCTGTTAGAAATCTGCAAAAAAAATTATTTTATAGCAAACATAATCTTACATTTATCAGAGGTGTTGAAGTTGCTCACTTTCCAATTGGGGCCGTCCTGGTCGTGATCGTATGGTAGTTGGATTTACAACTACCTGTGCAATCAGTGTCTATCACCACTAAAGATGTGACTTTGAATCCCTCTCATGGCGAGGTGTACTCGATACAACATTATGTGATAAAGTTGTCAGTGACTGCACAAATCTGTTGATTTCTACAGCTACTCCGGTTTCCTCTACCAATACCACTGACTGGCACGATATATTATAACTGAAATGTTATTGAAGGTGGCATTAAACATCATAACCTTAGACCTTAGAATTTTTGCTTTTTTTTTATGGAGCGAGGTAAAATTTCTCATACGAGACAAAAAATATTCCAATCATTTTTTTTTTGTAAACTAATATGTTCAAAATATAATTTTTTTTAGACGCATTAGAAATTAAGTCATTCCCTTTGTCACTCAGTCTACTATGTGTCAGATTGCCAATATCAGCAAAAAAAAGGTTTGTAAGTATTTATCTTTGAGACATTCAATGATAAAAACAAGCCTGGTAATTTTTTTCCTCAATAAAATGTACATTTAAATCAATCATTCATTTATACCACAGAGACATAAATGGTCTTTCAGTTTTTCATTAAGTTTGTTGATTATTAAAATTAACATTGGGATCTAAGATTAATTTTCTGTGAACGGCTGTAGGAATTGTTTTGCTACTCAAACACAGATGTGATTAAAGAATTAATATTGAGGGTAAACAAGCATTTAGATCACGAGGGAAATAATGAACGACATCAGTTCAGTTACAATAGTATCACATCTCAGACTAAACATTTCAAATAAAATCAATAGAAGAAGAGTTTGAAGATACCAAAGAGGTAATCAGAATCCGTATATCGTCGAAGGACAGACAACACAAAGGCCAACAGAAAAAGTACAAAAGGACAAACAACGATCTACAAATCAATAAGTCTTCAAGCTTACTTAAAAATGAAATGGCATTAAATGGGTGTACTAGAATATTTAATTTTTCAGGCCAAACACAATTTCCTATGGCGATAATGCTGATATTGTGTATTTTTCCACTTACCTCCTTTTCTCATCATCAGTAGAGTTAGGGTTATGGGGTTTAATGCCACTTTCAACAATATTTCAGTTATATCGTGGCAGCCAGTTTTATTGGTGGAGGAAACTGGAGTATCCAAAAGGCCACCCCTCTTATCAGGCCAGATGTCAGATGGAATGAGATTGCAAAATACTCCTAAATTGTATGCTGCATTAGCCACAAGAGAGGTCACCCTTCTTATCAGATCACTTTTTCATTGCAGAAGAGTTGGCATTATATGATGGGACTACTGAAATCCTGGTTAATATTTGATTACAGTAGAAATGTCTGTCAACCATTAATATTTAATTTTAGATGAAATTACATATATATATATATTTAAAGTTAAATACTCCCTTGTAAAGCATAAATTTGGTTACAGAGTAAAATTAACTACATGTATTATTGATAGTTTTCAAATGAGAAACATGTCCGAAGGTGAGTGCCAAGACATTTATTTCTTATGAGAGACCAATCCTTATAAGTTTGGTTAACATATCAGAGGGGTTTGGGATCCAATTAACTAGTTTAACCCCAACAATTCTGTGTGTATATCACAAGCCAGGACATGGATTTCCAATGCCATATGTCATGGTCTTTTTGTGTTCATTTGTTTGAGGTTTCATAAGATGTACAAATTTAATGATACTAGGCAACAGGAAAAAGATTTGTGGCAATTTAAAACTGAAAACAAAAATCTATTCTTAAAAGTATTTTTGTTCAATTGATTTCCCAGCTGTAAATGTTTATACTGCTAACAATTAGCACTTTATTTTATTTTGTTTATATGCCTTGAGGAAAACTTACTAATGGCTGTTTATGGTTATTTCATATTAGCCTGACACCCTTTTGAATCAATTTTCATTGAATAATAGAGGTCAGACATGTCTGGTATAACATTTCATTTTGTCAAAAGATAATAGTGGATAAGTGTTGCAAATCCTTTATTTAAGGACATACACATTGATTGATTATTGCTTACCATCCAGTGAGTAGTATTTCAGGACAAATCCTTTATTTAAGGACATACACATTGATTGATTATTGCTTACCATCCAGTGAGTAGTATTTCAGGATGAGAACAAGTTCAACAATCTATGAATAATAAACAGCTATTAATAATTCAGTGTGATAGCATATTGACAAAGGAAAGTTCAACAATCTATAAATAATAAACAGCTATTCAGTGTGATAGCATATTGACAAGGGAAAGTTTAACATGTGTATATAAAAAGCAAGTCATATGAACACAGCTGGACAATTTTCTTGTTACTATTTTTTGCATTTTATATACCAGAGTAAATATGTGAAATCTAGGCCCTTTATGACCCCTTTATGACTTAAAATGAACAATTATTTGATGGCCCATAAAGATGATAATTTTGGGGAAAAATGCATTAAAATTAGATGAAAAAGAAAAATGTGCAAATTTTGAAATTCCTCCTTTTTACCACATTATGTCAAAACTGTATTAGTTACATAATAAAACTATACATTTTTCTGAAAGAGGTTTTACTAAGGAATTCATAATAAAAAAAACATCATCACAATCAGATGAACAATAAACTCTCCTAGTATAAAAAAAAACCCCAGAAACACCTATATTTGCACCTGGAGACCTCTTGTTTGGAAACAGTGGGGCTACAACACCCAAAATAAGGAACAAAATTAATTCTGTGTGACAAGGATCTTTGTTTTAAACATTCCAAATAACAGGTCAATATAAACTAAAGTTATTGCATGAAAACCATTTTGTCTACTGACAACGACGACAGTGCCAAACCATTATACGACAGCAACATTTTTGTAGTTGACTTGTATAAAAATGAGAAACGTAGTAGAAGAGAACTTTTAACACAGGTCACAGTAGACTCAAGAGTACCTCAAGGTAAAGTTTTGGGTCCTTTACTATTTCCCTGTCACATAAATGATCTACCAGATGGTGTTAAAGAGGATATCAACAAATTGTGGGAAGATCTGGAAAACTTAGAAAAATAAACCGACAACTGGGACATGAGGTTCAATGAATAGAAATGTTATATAATGTCCATGAAGAAAACATGGGCATGTACAACTACAAGTAGATGCAAATCCATATCTTAGACTACAATTATCTGAAGACCTAAAAAGGAGTATACACATGAACATTGTAGGTAACATCACAAAGAGAGCCATCTTGCGATCGAACATAGGCCTCCCCAAGCGTAACATACCGGTACAACATCTATCCTTTAGTAAGATCAATTCTGAAATATGGTACAACGAATGGAACCCTACCAGAAAAAGGAAATAGAAAAACAAGAAAGAATGCAAACGAAATGATGAATGAGAGGGGTTAGGAATCTAGATCTAGAGATGAACGGTGCGTCACAAAAATGCTTACTGAATTAAATTTAACATTATAAGCAGAAAGGTGGAAAGCAATGACAGCTTCTACAAAGTGGTAAAGGGGCAGATACCAGCAATGTTGTCATCAGATTTTCTATTAATAATAAGATTATGTTTTTATATCTAATTTACAAGGGTTCCCAATCATTAATTAATTATGAAGAGTTGTAATTAAAGTGGTTTGTATATTATGTTCAAGTAATAATCTCAATTGCTGATATGAAAACTATTACATTTTAAATAATCTGAAGCCATTTCCCAAGCTGTGAAATCTTCTTTAGAAGATAGCTATTAGAGTGAGACCAGAAATCCTTATTATATACATGTATGTACAAATGTATATAAGAATAGAGTTTGAGTAAGTGATTGTTGTTTAACACCAACTCAGCAATTTTTCAGCTACATCATGGCAGGAACAAGTTAATTTTCAATGAAATAATGATGAGGTCTGCTTTGTACTAGACCAACAATTTCATAGTCTTTGGTTTGACTTGATCGGAGCTCGAACCTACGATCTACTGCACTCGAGACGAGCATGCTAACCATTACACCACCCATGCGGTATAATAAGAATAGATACCCAGTGTCAATATCAATATTGTAGCCATTAAGATAAATATTTGTTCATATTCAACTGTGAGTGAGTGCACTGGAGTGATTATTGTTTATTGCCAAAATTGAAACAACAGTCCACAGGTAGATGTGTCACTTCAATCTGACACATTAGGGTAAAGGAATAAGGTGATGAATTTGTTGGGTTTTTTAAGATACAATAATCTGGCACAATACACTCTGTGGTAGCCACTAGCCGTCATCAAAATCCTTAATGCCTAAGCACTTATGTCCTGAAACCCATATCTCTTTTTCAGATTTTTTAAAATATGAAATACAGCATTACAATAATTTATTCATTATTGCCATTCCAAGAGATCTTGAATTCATCTGAACTATAAAAAAAACCCCAAATATTCCCACAGTTACTTTATGCAGACACTAGAAACTATATCAATAAAATTTCATTCAATCAATGTTGAGAAAATAGTGTCTTGTGCAATATAAAAAGAGAAAGGAGTCCAATGAAAAAATTGGCAAAAAAGTAAACAAATTGTTTTATTTTTCGTAAACAGTTTTCACTTTGTTATTAATAATACACAACAATATTTCAAAAAAAGGACAGACAATACAATGGCCAAAAGAAAAAGGATGAACAACGATCTACAAAACACTACACAGAAAAATAAAGATCAAGCAACACAAATCCCACTAAAAACTGGGGATGAACTTAAGTGATCCGGAAGGGTAAGCAGATTCTGCTCCACATGTAGTATGTGTTACATTTGTTACAAACTTGGTGATAAGCTATGAACAAGGAAATGAACAGATTATGATTGAATTCAATATTTTTATATGATACATTATTGTTTGTTAATTGGTGTTTTAATTGAAATATTGGGCGCAGTGATTGCGTATATCTTATCGAATCGAATAACTGCGACTGTGTTTGATATTTGAATGTATAATATTGTATAAAATGTCATTTGTAATTGCAAACATTTCTACAAAATGTTTGGTGTTGCCATTTCTCACATCCATCGCACTAGATTGCTTCTTGTCTGATTCTAACCAACCTACATGCACTCTATGCAGTCACTTGCCATTGTGTTTAATGTCAGTCATGATGGTAGCAGGCTTATATAATTTCATGACCAGCTTGTGCAAGCTTATGGCTTCGCAACAAGTTCTTGGTGCAACATCAAGAATTTGTATCATTGGCATTCCAGGGTCTCCTATGATGTGCTTCCGATTGGAACAACAACAAAATGAAACACAACTAATCAGGTAGTTAATTAATTATTACACAAACAGTGCATCTATACATTACAAAGAAATGCTTGATTATAACAAAATTTAGAAAAATTATGTAAATTTATACTAAATGTAAATAAATCTTTTGTTCTCTAGCTATATAGGCTGTCTCACACCCCTGTCTCTGTTTTATATACTGTTTACATCCATTTTGTATTTGTTATTGTATATGTATATCTTCTCTGTACCAGTGTATATGGTTTATAAGAATAATAGATAATAGATAATAGACAATAGACAATATTTTATTTGCACGTACACATTTACAATAAATGGTTATGGCATAAACTGAAACAATACAGAATAAGTTAACAGACTCATGGAATAATGATGATTGACTTATAAGAAGAAATTAATTATTACCAGGGCACAAATAATTACCTTCACTTAACCGACAGAATTAA
This sequence comes from Bathymodiolus septemdierum, assembly GCA_963383655.1. Taxonomy (NCBI): domain Eukaryota; kingdom Metazoa; phylum Mollusca; class Bivalvia; order Mytilida; family Modiolidae; genus Bathymodiolus; species Bathymodiolus septemdierum. The sequence goes on along the minus strand of OY726523.1, from coordinate 71,556,307 downwards.
ACAATAGCATTTCCTATTTACATGTACTGTAACTTTTATTCTCTATAATATATTGACGATTACGCATTTAAAATATTTTAGAATTATCTCAATTGTTCCTTATCAGAATGTCATTGTCAAAATAAAAAAAAAAACTATTATTATTTATAAAAAATATTGTGGAGCAGAGTTCGTGAAAATCGTTGGTCCTGACCGCCAAAATTTCGTTAGGTCCGCCATTTGAACGCCTTGCGTCGGACCCATTGTCTGACTGTTCGTTCCGAGAAAAAAACGTCTGTTATGGTCCGTTGCGCGATTGCGGTATGCTCAGTGATTTTGTCAAATGTAGAACCACCAAAAGTTTTGAGGGACCAGCAGAAATTTGTCTGTCAGTCTTATGTCCGACAGAAAAATTGAAGGTTTCGCGAACTCTGGTAGGGGCGATTTTGTTAAATGTGGGGGGGGAGAACCCGGTGGATTTTACCAGGTACCACACTGTCAAATTAAACTAAAAGTAGTAAAACAAAGACACAATAGTCAATAGTCAATACTAATACTAATAGTCACAAAAAGATATCGAGATATTCAAAATGGCGAATTCGACATTAGACTTCCGAAGAAATGTTCTGATCTATATCTACATCCTAATCTCGTTACAAACCATAACAAAGGTTTTCTGGAAATTTAAAATCAGACCTCCGGTGCATTCCGATGCATATTTTGGCATGAACGATTGTGTCAGACCAAGTGCAGGTAAACTTTGATATATAGATATATTTTCTAGCTCAAATCTGTAAAAACAATTTCAGCTTCGATTAACTTACCTTCTCGTTACGATAAATAACTATTGTGTCCAACGTGTTGCAAAAATGTTTATAATTTATTTTCAGGGGGGACAACTCTTGTGGAAAAGAAAAAAATAATGAGTTCATGTTCCGACTGTAATATGTAATACTAAATCGATGTAATGAAAGATATAAAAAAAATTACAAGGTCTACCACTAGAATGAAAAAAAATCTTTTGAAACAGATAGGGTCAATTCTAAATAATTGTTTGACTGTTTTTTTTTGTGACGACCAAAGATTTTCTTTTGGGACCCCTCTGACATTTTCTTCAATCCCTGGTAAAACCACGTGACGAACGCATTTAGTACGATTTCCGCCATTGTGCGACAACATTTGCAGTCCTGCCGGTGTTTCAAGAATATTTAGGTATTTATTTCAGTAAACGGTTGACTGTCATCCATTGCTTTGCATTATATTAGTTATTTTGCATTAACAGCATCATCCATGTCCAAATAATAGAGTACAAACACGATATGAAGCATCGAAGAGCAATTCCAAAAAATGAAAACGAAAACGAAAACACGACGTTCTCCACGAGCTTCTCCACAATGCCAATTTCAATGCCAATGGCTTGTCCAATTCTAAATTTTCTTATATATACCTGTATGCTATATTATATATAACGGGTAGCAAAAAAAATCTACACACCTGTTTATGTTTATCAATTAATTTAGTTATTTAATGTGAAAACTTACCAGTACTCACAATTTTATGCTTTCGAGATGAACCGGCCTTAGTTGATTCGGCCTCGGGCTCAGTTAAGAAAGATGTGTATTTATGGATATATATGATACATACGATAAAACGACACATTGTGATGATTTGAGTAAATAATTAATTAATTTGTCTATCAGGTGCCATATAGCATGTTTTTTTTTGTCCTGGGCAAAATAATTACACATTTCATTAGGAAAATGAAAATTGTATCAGGTAATATATTAAAGGCAGCGTCTATTCTTACAACAATTTTCAACAACGAAACCCGCCTATATTAAATCATATCCAAAAACAGGGCATTGTATTCATAATATTTATTCAGGGGTTTCAAAGTGGGCCGGTACTTTTACCCGTCTGAGATCGTGTATAGTACCGGCAGAAATTACTGAACCCCCCCCCCCCCCAAATTAGCGGTGGTCAAAACCACAAGTACGATTGGCTTGTGGAATATTTTTCATAAAAAATTAATGATCACGTCAATTGCTGAATTATCGCATTCAAATCGAAAAACTTCGTTCAGCCACAACCAAGTTGACGGGATATTCCCTGTTTTAAAAATAACTTTACCTTAGAATCGTAAATAGCAGTTTGTGCATGCGGTAAATAGATATGTTTTCGCCCCAATATCTTTTCATCCTTGTGTAAAACTCGGACCGGAACAAAGCTGACATCATTTCAAAATAAAAAATGACCGATTACAAATTATGTTCAAACACAAACTAGTGTAATCTTCAGTAATATAAGTATGATCATTTATGTATTATGAATATATGACTGCACAATATTTTGTGCGATTTTTTTTTATCCATTTAAAACCCAGGGTCGAATCATTTTGGGGCGTACTGTCTTGTTGCTTAACTCCATCCATATTGTTTAACTTCCGGTATAAAAAAATAAAAACCTACATGGCTAATTTATTTACATATTTTGACTGGGCCCTGCCGCAGTTGTTCACAGAAATGAAAGTGTGCTGAAAAGCATTTTTAAAAGGGGGTACAAGGAGATAAGGGATAGAAAATTACTAGGAATCTTGAAAAAGGACCGGACATGGCTCAAATACGAATTACATTGTAATGTCAAAACGCCGGCCCCACTTTTTTTCCAAAATAATTTAACTTTTGTGATTCAAATGTTAATAAATGTTTTCCCGCGAATCGTTTTTGATTGAACATTTTTTTTTTGCACATAAGTCGTGAAAGTAACAATATATATTGTTTTTGTTTAATTATATTTGTATTGATCTATTTATTAAAATTATAAATTTTATTAATGATGACTGCAAATTAAATTTATGTTTCATTAATTATGACACTTGTATGTCTTGATCCGTGCCAATGGTCTTTGATGAGTTTAATTACTGGTAATAAAGTAAAAAAACACACAAGCCAAGGTATTGTGAAAAAGAAAAGGACAAAGCCAACAAAAGAATTTTGAGAAGTTTAAGCTTTGATAACAATGGCATGGTCAGGCCTAGCTGCGGAACCGTAGCTCTTTATGGCGGACTATCCATGAATAATCTTGGCTGAAGTCTGTAAACTGAAATAATCAATAAAGAAATTGGGGGAGGGGGGATCCATTATGCATGGTCTTGGTGAAATCTGAACTCTAAAGAGAAAGTTAATGTGATTTTTCTTTCAAAAACACTTAATGTTTTGCAGTCTCTGAAGTACATTTTTTGGTCCACAAAATGCTAGATTTCAGGAGCTTCCGGGGGCAAAGCCCCCTGGACACCTTACGGCCCTAATTTTTTAGGTACCTCCTAAAATTTAAGAACTCCTGTTATAAAAAACTTTGAAACCCCTGTTTATTCCATTGGCTTTTAACAATATACCAATAAACAATACTTGAAAAGTTTTAATCGGAACATCAAAATGTTTCTAGATTATAGGAAAATAGTGAACGTCTTTGGCGTCTTTTGACTGTTACATTTAATGGTAGCAATATCTGACGTAGTGTCATAATATTCTTATCAATGTCAAGCTTTACGTAAGTATTAAACGATTAAACTAACCAAGCGCGTATTTATATTGTAAATATTAATAAAAAAAATATATATTTTACATACCGGTATTACATAGTCTGTGTTGCCACTGGAAACAACTGTCACACTCTAAAGCATGCTGCTTTGGACGGACGTTCTGCTCACACACAATACAAGGAAACGACATAGTTGATAGTTTTGAAAATAGTAGGACCATCACCAAAATGTGCTTGCTTATATATTAGTGCGGTTTCATCAAAAGAATTGGAGTAATTTATAGTATGGCTTCCTTTTACTTTTAGGTAACAATTGTAATCATACTGCCAGTGCACATTATACGACTATTAAACAAATGATAATTAATTGCAAGAGAACATCTAAGGAATTTCGCTTGTTGACAGCTTGGTATATCAACCTGAATTGTTTTTCTAATCATCAACTTCAATGGAAATGATTTCCTTCATTATTACCAAAAATTACTAATTAAAAAATTGTTAAAATAATAACGATTTATTATGGCTTTTCATATTGAGTTACGAGTAAATCTTGTGAAAACACTACAAGTTCCAATATTTTATTCATCATAACCATGAATATTTAAATAATATTTTAAATTTAAATACAACTTTTATTTTTTAATTATTCTTTTCCATTTGATATAAGGCTGGATTTGCTGTAGGCCACATAAATATATGATAAGGCCGGAACATCCATTTGATATAAGGTCGGATTTGCGTAAGGCCGAATCAACTTGTAAGGCAATTTTATGTATTCCTAAATTATTTTTTTGCAAGTGCAAGCACAGGGGTTCATTTAGTGTGATTTGTGGGCGTATTTTATCAATGGGAGATAATAATACGGCACAAAATACCATTAAAAGGGAATAAACAAGTTTAATGCTGCCAATTTTCAAATCGTTATTTTTGATCACTGAATAACCCAAAATATCTCTCACCAGGCACCAAAGCGTCACAAATTGAATAAATTTGACGATAAACCTACCTTTCTTTTTTATCCCCCCGCGATAGCGATGAGGAATATAGTAATAGCGGCCGTTCGTCACACTTTCTTGTTTATGTGATAACTTGAGTAAACATGGATGGATTTGAATAATTTTTTGCATGTGGCTTGTAATTATCATTATCTTGGATGAGTTCTTACATAGAAATATTTGAAGCAAGGGTTTTGGGGGGAAATCTTAGTTTTTGGTTGAAAAATCACTGATTTTGAGAATTGTGTCTTGTTTACGCGATAACTTTAGTAAACATGGATAGATTTGAATAATTTTTTGCATGTGGCTTGTAATTATCATTATCTTGGATGGGTTTTTACGTGGAAATATTTAAAGTAAGGGTTTTGGGAGGAAATCTGAGTTTTTGGTTGAAAAATCACCAATTTTGAGAATTGTGTCTAAACAACGCAATAACTTTAGTAAACATGGATAGATTTGAATAATTTTGTGCATGTGGCTTGTAATTATCATTATCTTGGATGGGTTCTTACATGGAAATATTTGAAGGAAGGGTTTTGGGGGAGGTTTACACAGTGTTCAAAGTGGAGTACAAAATGTACTTCCTGTATATTATTCAGATCATGTTGCAATATACTCCATCCTTCAATAAAGTATGTTATACATTAAGACTGCAAGGCTGCTTTCTATAAATATATAAAACTAAATATTATGCAAGTGCAGGGGGATACGTCGGCGGTTCTTTTATTCTTTTCACTTCGGACGCTGATTTTGAAATTTGTTTGGCTCCATTTGGACAAGTATGACAGCATGGAATTGAAATCATGGAAGGTCTTATTTTGCACGAATAAATAAAAAAAAAATGAATGAATGCACAGTAGCATAAACTGTCTGGTGAGATAATGTATTGTTTTCTTTTGTAGGTATTTGTTGAAGAAAAGTCAGCACCATGGCTTTCCCCTATATGATAGGGCCAGGTGGACAGCCATTTATAATTCAGCAAGTGCCCTTGATATCTCAACCTATGATGCAACAGGTTCCCATTCAACAACAGCAACAACAACAACCTCCAGTTTCCCAACCTCAGAAGATACCAGATTATATGTCTGAGGAGCGTTTACAGGACAAAGGTAGATATTACAATGTGTCTGAGCAACCTTTACAGAACACGTGTAGTAAATTTCGAATAGATTTTTTTTGTTCTGGTCAGGTCTCTACAGTAACTTTTATTTCAACTTTGTCCATTGGACAAGTGATGTTTAAATTCTGTAGATTCGATAGTTATTATTACTTGTTCAAACAGTGAAGAAAATTGTTTTAATTTGACTTTCTAATTCAGTAATTGCTCTAAATTCAATATGGTCCAGTAGTGACAAGTCAGACAATCCTGGATGTAGTGCCCTGCTAGTTATAAAAACTTATTTGAATGCAAAAAATACCTGAGCTATAAAGCTGATTGAATCCAAAGTGTACATGAAAGACAATTAATTGGTTCTTTGTAAAGTTCTGCTTTTATTTGATTGGAAACCAAGATGGCTCCAACCAGATCTGCAAGTTTAAAAAAATAAATTGTATCGCCAAGACCACTGGGTAATTTAATTGAAGCTTCAATTGTCTTCTGCAAAGTTATTAAGTGATCTGATATTGAACTGTTTGGGTCAAACCCATAATATTGGTATTTGCTGCTTCTACGCTAAGCATGCAGCAATAAGATGCAAGATCAAAGACGGTAAGGTTCCAAATCATGTGTCAAGAGTCTGTGCCAAAAACATTAGACAAACTAGCCCGAACAGCATTTTAAATGAATTTTGTCTATTTGATTAAGCAAATTTTATGCAATTTTTACTAGCCCGAACAAATGTTTATTAGACTGGGGCATAGGGCTAGTGGTTTTTGGCACAGACTGAGAGTAGAGCGACATGTCTACTTTTGGACTGTTGTTTCAGTGTGCCAGCTCTATAAAAATCCAACGAAGGGTGTTGGTCTAGTACAAAGCAGACATTATTATCTCATTGATATGTAGCTTGTTCTTGACATGATATAACTAAAAATAATGCTCACTTAGCAGTAATCTAAACAACACTCACTTTCTGTGAAATCAAAGATGGCAGGTAATGGACTGACTGTTTAACATAGAATAATCTCAATCCTGTTTGTTTTGATTTTAGCAAGAAAATGGCAGCAGCTTCAATCTAAAAGATATAGTGAAAAGAGAAAGTTTGGATTTATTGATGCACAGAAAGAGGAAATGCCTGCAGAACATGTGCGCAAGATCATCAGAGATCACGGTGACATGACAAACAGAAAGTTTAGACATGATAAAAGAGTTTATTTAGGGTAAATTTATATTCTCCTTTAAACTGTATATACTTATTAACAAGTAAGGGATATTATATTATAATAAGTGTTTGTTAAATTAAATGTGTACATTTTTGAAAATTAAGAAGAAGTAAGAACTTTGTCTACTGTGATTACTCAAGTATTAGTGACAACAAAATCCACATGATAGATAATAACAAAATAATTAATACATTTATATTAATTACAATTACATTGTTCTGCTTATAAAATGACACTGGTTCACTGAATTTCATTCAGTTTTTTTATAGTTTTTTACCTTCAGCTTTCACATTCAAATGTTTCATGACTTGCAAGCAAAAGAGACGAAAAATGGTGTTTTTGATCTTTGAAAAATTGGAACTTACTTAACTGACGAAATTACGTTATTTTTTAGATTATGATTTAACTTTGAAAACAAGACTAGTAACGTTCTCTGTTGTTTAAAAAATGTATTTGTGTATTTATAAAATTTCTAAGAAGTTTTATTTAGAGACTTTCCTGTTTCCTCTGTTTTTGATATGTTTGTTTCCTGTTTCATTCCAGAGCATTAAAGTACATGCCACATGCCGTTCTGAAGCTCTTAGAGAACATGCCGATGCCATGGGAACAGATCAGAGATGTAAAAGTCCTCTACCACATTACAGGGGCCATTACGTTTATCAATGAGATTCCTTGGGTAGTAGAACCCATATATGTGGCTCAGTGGGGGTAAGTTGCAAATTATCATTTGGTATTTGACATTACTTCACATTCTGTTACCAGTCCTCTCACTGATGTGTTTCATGCTTCAAAACTCTTTCATAAATGTTATATAATTTAAAGATATTTGTAGGCTTTCTTGAAATAGATATTGTAATCTGCTTGATAGAACATGAAGCTGTCTAGTTCATTGTTGTAAACAGTGCCATTTACAAATACTCACAACTTGAGAGCTACAGACAATCTTTTTATTTCATGGGGTATTTACCCATTATTTTACAGCATTCTTTTTATATCAGGAAGTACTGATCTCTAAAATTTAATCGAAGAATATAAGCATGGAATTTTGTAAATTTTGACAATTAATAAAAAGTCCCCCTCAAATCTTCATTTATGTTGCCCTCTGAATTCATAAAAGGGTGTGTATGAGTGCATAAATACCATGACTTACTATTTCTGGGGAACACACTAACTGGTAAATATAATGATGATGTAAAACTTATGTTTTCCTTAACATAAATCAATGTAGAAAATCTGAAACATGAAACACAATTGATTTTGACAGGGGTTTCAAAGTTTTTTATAATAAGAGGTACTTCTTAAATTTTAGGAGGTACTTAAAAAATTAGGCTGGGGGTCCAGGGGGCGGAAGCTCCTGAAATCTAGCATTTTGTGGACCAAAAAATGTACTTCAGAGACTGCAAAACAGAAAAATCCCATTAACTTTAGAGTTCAGATTTCACCAAGAGTGAAGACCATGCATAATGCCTGGATTCCCCCCCCCCCCCCCCAATTTCTTTATTGAATATTTCAGTTTACAGACTTCAGCCAAGATTATTCATAGATAGTCTGCCATATCTTAAAAAAAACCAAAAGGACCATAAAGAGCTTAAACTTCTCAAAATTCTTTTGTTGGCTTTGTCCTTTTCTTTTTCACAATACCTTGGCTTGTGTGTTTTTTTTACTTTATTACCAGTAATTAAACTCATCAAAGACCATTGGCAGGATCAAGACATATAAGTGTCATAATTAATGAAACCAAGGACGTATATAGAATACGTCCTTGATGAAACATATAGATTTAATTTGCAATCATCAATTTTTAATAAAAATTTATAATTTTTTAATAGATGAATACAAATATAATTAAACAAAAACAATATATATTGTTACTTTCACGACTTATGTGCAAAAAAAATGTTCGAACAAAAACGATTCGTGGGAAGACATTTATTAACATTTGAATCACAAAAGTTAAATTATTTTGGAAAAAAAGGGGGGGCCGGCGTTTTGACATTACAATGTAATTCGTATTTGAGCCATGTCCGGTCCTTTTTCAAGATTTCTAGTAATTTTCTATCCTTTATCTCCTCGTACCCCATTCTTAAAATGTTTTTCAGCACACTTTCATTTCTGTGAACAACCGCGGTAGGCCCCCGTCGAAATATGTAAATAAATTAGCCATAGTTTTTTATCTTTTTATACCGGAAGTTAAACAATATGGACGGAGTTAAGCAACAAGAATGATTCGACCCTGGGTTTTAAATGGATAAAAAAAATCGCACAAAATAATACATAATGATCATACTTATATTACTGGAGATTACACTAAATTGTGCTTGCACATAATTTGTAATCGGTCATTTTTTTATTTTGAAATGATGTCAGCTTTGTTCCGGTCCGAGTTTTACACAAGGATGAAAAGATATTGGGGCGAAAACATATCTATTTACCGCATGCGCAAACTGCTATTTACGATTCTAAGGTAAAGTTATTTTTAAAACAGGGAATATCCCATCAACTTGGTCGTGACGCAGTTGTTCGATTTGAATGCGAGAATTCAGCATTAATTTTTTATGAAAAATATTCCACAAGCCTATCGACCATCGTACTTGTGGTTTTGACCACCGCTAATTTTGGGGGGTTCAGTAATTTCTGCCGGTACTATACACGATCTCAGGCGGGTAAAAGTACCGGGTACCGGCCCACTTTGAAACCCCTGTTTTGATGTATTGTGAGTATGAACCCCACCCAGACGATGTGTACACAATACAACAGTATGTGAGAAAGTTTGTCTGTGACTTGTGGCAGGTTGATGGTTATTTCCGGGGTACTCCGGTTTCCTCCACCAATAAAATTAGTGGCCACGATATATAATTGAAAGTGGCGTTAAACACCATAACCCCTATTACTTATTACAAATCAATGTTGAAAATATGAAACATGAGACACAAATGATTTAGATGTACAATTTACGTTAGAATTTTATAAAACCATTTCAAGTCTTCTTTTTTTATTTGTCAGGTCCATGTGGATTATGATGAGAAGAGAAAAAAGAGATCGTCGTCATTTCAAGAGAATGAGGTTTCCTCCATTTGATGATGAAGAGCCTCCACTTGATTATGCTGACAATGTTCTAGATGTTGAACCCTTAGAACCAATTCAGATGGAATTAGACATAGAAGAAGACAAAGCTGTTTATGGCTGGTTTTATGATCACAATCCACTAGTAGATACAAAGTAGGTTTAAACATTATATACATTGTCTACTGAAAATTTAGAATTATTTTTTATGTATTCCATTGTTTGTTGTAAGAAGATACCAAAGAAGTAATCAGAATCCGTATATCAAAGTTTATTTTTAGCGGAAAATTGTGTATGCAGGTTTTGTTTTTTACTTGAGCATCGTGGTCACTTGCCAGCATTAATAGTGCATGATTTAAAACTTTAATGTCCGAGTCAATTGTGCATTTTAAAATACGGGATAATCAATGTCGGAATTTAGATTGAAAAATACGATCGGTGAGGGAAGGAAAATGTTCTAGAAATATCAACTGGCTATCAATACAGAATTTTTACTCACATTTTACGAAAGTAAGGCGAGTGTTTTGGTCACATTGTAGAGCCCTGTACATGAACATTTGCTAACTTAGTGTAAAACAACAATCACTCACTTAAAGTATTTTTATTAATAAATTTATGCATTCTATATTAATCTGATTTTCAGATTTCCCCCAGTGTTGACCTGTAGTCAACAATATAAACATTTTAGCCATTTTTAAGATAAATATTATTATTTACAGGTTTGTGAATGGTTCTACATACAGAAGATGGAATCTATCATTACCTATGATGTCTGTCTTGTACAGAATGGCTAACCAGTTAATAACAGACTTAGTAGATGAGAATTACTTCTATCTGTTTGATTTGAAGTCATTTTTCACAGCTAAAGCTCTCAACATGGCCATCCCAGGAGGACCCAAGTTTGAACCACTTGTCAAAGACAAAGAAATGCAGTATGTTTTATTTGTTAATATTTTAATGACATTTTAGTCCGAGTTCTACTGCCTTAATAATTTTTATTCTCATTGTTTTTTGTTGATAATATTGACATGTTATTGACATTTGTCATTAGCATAATTAGATGTAATTAATATTGAATAACTGATAATTAATATACTTGTATATTTGTGGTTGGTGGTTTATGGTGTATAACACCACTTTCAACAATATTTCAGTTATATCGTTGTGATCAGTTTTATTGGTAGGGGAAACTGGAGAACACCACTGACCTGCCGTAAGTCACTGACAAACTTGATCACATAATGTTGTATCGAGAACACCTCAACATGAATGGGGTACTCCGGTTTCCTCCTCCAATAAAACAAACCGCCACGTTATAACTGAAATATTGTTGAAAATGGTGTTAAGTACCATAACCCTCCTACCTTTTGTATCAATGTCAGCCACTGGAACATAATAACAGAGATAATTGAAACTCGTCTGGACTCATTCTTTGTGTTTGTGACTTAACCCTTGTGTTTGTTTTGCAATGCACTAGAGAAACTCATACTTTTCAGTTGGGAATCGTCAAAATTTTATCCTTCAAGAATGAGATATTGATTTTTTAAGTCAGTTAAGGAAAAACAAGTCAAAATGGTGAAAAGTAATCTAAATGTAATCTGAAGGTAATCATGATTACAGGGTCCAAATCAATGTTATTGATTAAATTACGATGTAAAAAAATAATTAAATGGCTGATTACAGATTACATTCAATTACATGAAAAAATGTAATCTATTACAGTTGATTACGATTACAGATTACGATTACCCTTCTAGAGAAAACTGATATAGGTGTAGCATAATGTGATAAGATTTTCTTTAAGACAAACTTCACAGGAGTGTTTTTTTTATTTCAGGGATGAAGACTGGAATGAATTTAATGATATTAACAAGATTATCATCAGACAACCAATCAGAACAGAGTACAGAATTGCCTTTCCTTACCTCTATAACAGTATGCCATATAAGGTACAGTTGTCATGGTAAGTCTGAAATGAATATTATATGTACACTGCATATAATGTAGGTCAGCTTTGTGGCCAAAATAATTTTAGTTGAAACAAAAAAAAAGAGTCATTTTCATGACCATTTAGTGTTCTTATTTCTACATGGATAATTAGACGGTGATACAATTACATTACTGATATTTTCCAGTTTGATGGCATTTTGATTTTAGCTACTTAAACAAGTAAAATGCTCACAAAATTGTAAAATAAATCAGTAACCAGCCTTCCTTGTAAACTACGTCACCGGAAGGTGACAAATTAGAACATCAAAAGTCGATAGATGGTTGTTTTAAGTCTGTTTTCTGGAAAAAAATATATGTTTGTATGCACCATGTTCCTGTATGAATACATGAATTTACTTAGGAATGATGTTTATAATTTGTTCGTCAATGCGCATGTGCGAATTAAAATATATCTGGAGTTTTATCACAGTATTATTTATATGAAGGACCTCATGTTTTAATCCAGTAGATTTGTTTTACATGCAAGAAAAAATATGTTATGTTAATAATTTCAGGTACCATACTCCAAATGTAGTGTATATTAAGACAGAAGATCCTGATTTACCAGCTTTCTACTTTGATCCTCTGATCAATCCTATCTCTCACAGACACACCAACAAGGTAAATATAATACTTCAGAATATTGGTCTATTTTTGTAATGGATTAGTTGCAGTATTAAGTTTGTTGCATTAAAAAAAAGTTTTAAGAATTTCCAAAAAATATTTACTATTAAAATATATATGGTCGAATGACATAAATAACTTCAATAAAATAAAGTGAAAAAGAAATCAACTACAAAATCTCAAAAACATCTTAAGAATGTAACTATTGGGATAATATCAACAACTTGATACAATAGTTAAAAAAATACATTGAAAACAGATCTATAAATGTGTGTCAAAAGCCTTGTTCCATGGCATTAGATTAACTGGTAATTGATCAAATAGAATGACAGGATATGACAAAATTTCTCTAATGAAACACCAAATTCAAAACTTGACTATTAAAAAAAATCATGATGTAAATGGTAGATTGTGTAACAATACAATGTTTTACCGTATTTCAGGGAGGAGAAATACTACCAGAGGATGATGAAGAGTTTGAGTTGCCTGAGTTTGTTCAGCCATTCATGAAGGAGACGCCACTTTACACAGATAATACAGCCAATGGTATAGCTCTGTTGTGGGCTCCACGTCCGTTCAACATGAGATCTGGCCGTACACGTAGAGCTATTGATATTCCTCTTGTCAAAACATGGTATGTTTGTGCAAGTTATATTTTTTTAGGATCCTATGGTTCCGTGTTGTTAAATTTGAAAAAAATGTGGCGAAAACTGGTTGAAATAGCAAGTGAATACACAGTTCTACAGAACCTGCAGTACCATAGGATCGGATTATATTTTAAAATGTGATTAATTACGTAAAAAAGTATGAGTGCTTTTCTACCGCACTGTATACAAAAAAAGATAATAAAATATATTGAAAATAAAAACTTTAGCAGCTACATATATACAATAACAGATATCACTAATATTATCCTAGACTCAGTTGTTTAATACATTGTCATGTGTGAACATTTTATGAAGGACAAAATGTACTTCAACCGGCCATTTTTGACCTCAAATATTTTGTTTTTTAGTTGTCCTTTTTTTGAGAAAGATTTAAAATAATTCATAGTTGTCAGAGCCCGGGTGGCTCAATGAGTTAGGTAGTTGGATTACCTAACAACTCATACAAGCCTATCACCAATATGGCATGGGTTTGCGCCCGGGTTTTGTAAATTACAAGAAAAAGGTGCACTCGAAACGCAGCCGCAAGTGATAAAGTTTACCAGTTGCTTGCCCATGGTTGGTGGTTCTCTCTGGGTACTCCAGCTTCTTCCACCACTAAAACTGGTCGCCATGATATAGCTGACAGTGGCATTAAAGACAATAAATCAATCAATTATATTCGTAGTTGTCAGATACTTAGATAATATAATTTAAGCCATACAAAATAGGTTAAATATAATTTGAAATATATATGTATTGTTTTATAGGTACAGAGAGCATTGTCCTGCTAACATGCCAGTAAAAGTTAGAGTGTCTTATCAGAAACTGCTCAAGTATTTTGTTCTGAATGCTTTAAAACAAAGACCTCCAAAGGCACAGAAGAGAAGGTATATTTAATATATAGTTACTTTATAATTCATTATTTGATATTTCCTTGAGTTTGGTGTATAGTTGATTAAATCACACCAAAGGCTATGAAATTGGTATTTACTGATATCAAGGTCATACATAAGGAGTTCCATCAATGTCTGGTTGACTCAGAGGTAGGATAATGTGTCAAAATGGAGTGTTTCAGTGAACTAATGCTATAAAAATTCAATTTAAGTTTATTGGTCTAGTACAAAACAGGTATCCCAAACTTCTCATCAAATGCTTGGTTTCGCCATGATATAGCAGACAAATTGCTTGCAGTTAAACAATAATCAATGATCTTAGATAACTGGTTATCTCATAATAAGTCAAATTGTTTTTAAGTTTGTTAAAGGTGTGAGTTGGTGAGCAATTTGTCAGCTGAATCATGTCGAGAGCAAACTGATATCTGCTTTGTACTAAGTCAGCAAGCTGAGATGGAGTTTTAGAGTGGTAGCTCACTGACAAAAATATTTTTAAGGCTTAAAATTAAGAGTGTGACGGTGTGACAAACAACGTTTGACATACTGTCTCATGACGTCACAGTAAGGAATGGAAACACTTGTTATATGTTATACTAGCCACTGCATGTATTTATAGTTTATAAATGTTCAATGATAATATATAAATATATGTAGATGTGATAAAACACGAAAAAAGTTTGTTAAAGCTACTTCCAGCTATAGACCATTTTAGATGTCTTGTAAGGTTGTCGTTTTCCCTGTATATTTAAAAAAAATAGAATTTGAAATGTCTTATCTTTACAATATTGTTAAAGTCAGTTGTTAAGGATTAATTTTCATCTATCGCAGAAAGTCATAAGCTTCACATATTCAAAAAACAGCAATTGTAATCTGTTGAGCTGTTTTAATTCACGATATGCCATCTTTCTAGCTACATTTCTTAAAATTTTATTCTGTTGTGACCATAATACATAATATTTAATCAAATGTTATTTATTTTTCAGATATCTCTTCCGTTCATTTAAAGCTACCAAGTTTTTCCAAATGACACAGTTAGATTGGGTAGAAGTTGGTTTACAAGTCTGTCGTCAAGGTTACAACATGTTAAATCTGTTGATTCACAGAAAAAATTTGAACTATCTACATCTTGACTACAACTTTAACCTGAAACCAGTAAAAACACTCACAACAAAGGTTAATATTTAGATCAATGTTCACTGGTGGGGAAAAACAGCACTAATCATATACTGTAATAAATTGTGTACAATAGACACATCATTACAATGAAAATTAATTGATCATTTTGGATGTGTATACCACAATGTTATAAAATTTAATCAGTCTTCACGCTAACCAATTTTCCCGAAACCCGGATCAAGTAAACCTGGATTCTGACAAGTGAATATTATGAAAGAATTTGTTTGAATAGAAATTTTTTCTAAATTTGGCTTTCGGGCAAGTAGGCGAAAAAAAATGAAGGCAAAGACTGCATTTGTCATGCTTCAACACAGGATATGTACAAAATCACAAAACTTTTTAAAATATAGAAACTTAGTCTATCTACTCTTTTATTAACTTGTTTAAATGAACAAGTTACAGTTTAGTTTTATTGTAGACAATCTAATGATATTTTTCATACTTTTATTAGAAAAAGGAAAAATTTAGAGAAAAAAACACCGAATGGTCAATGAAGAGGGAAAAAAGTCAGTTTATAGCATAAGTAACTCTCATTATTATCTGATACAGTAAATATACATAAAATTAATTTTAGATTTAAAAAATAATATATAATAGTTTTGGTATACTTTGTCAGTGAAATAATGCAACTGTTTAACATATATATTGATTTTTACAGGAAAGAAAAAAGTCAAGATTTGGAAATGCTTTCCATTTGTGTCGTGAAATCTTGAGATTGTCAAAACTTGTGATTGACAGCCATGTACAGTACAGACTGGGAAATGTTGATGCCTTTCAAGTAAGTTTTAGACATGATTGTGTTGTGCCTTAAGTTTTGTGTTTGATTGAACCAATGAAAACCATGAAAATCAGTGTTCAGCAGGAAAAAAATGAATTCACAGCAGTAGAATTTAATATTTATGAGAAATTTTTGGATATCTTTCCATTTATTTATTTATTGACATTTTTATCCCATGAAAATTTATACTTTATGAAAAAAAGAAAACCTGTATTGACTATTGTAAATGCTTGATTTTGATTAATTTAAATTGGCTTTGATCGCTATAAAGACATAAAGACACTAAGTATAGGGTTATTTTTGTTTGTTTGTATTTCATATTTGTCGTATTGTTTTTACAGTTAGCTGATGGGATACAGTATGTGTTTGCTCACGTTGCTCAGCTGGTTATTGTTTTGTTTGTATTATTTCATATTTGTCATATGTTATTTTTACAGTTATCAGATGGTATACAGTATGTGTTTGCTCACGTTGGACAGCTGACTGGGATGTACAGATACAAGTACAAATTGATGAGACAGATCAGAATGTGTAAAGACATCAAACATCTCATCTATTACAGATTTAATACAGTATGTACCATAATTAATTGTATAATATGCATTTTTGTAAAGCATGCAGTTATGTTTTTTAGTTGTTTAATTTTCTCTGCTTTTGACTTTTTTTTAAATCTAGAACTGCCTTGGTGGTATAATGTCAGTATGCTCATGTGGAAGATCAGTAGAGACTGGTCAGTTTAGACCAAAAACTTTTGTAAAATTGGCATTTGTTGCTTCTCTCCACAGTGTGATAAAGCCAAGACTGTCTGCTGGGAATAGGTGAAATATGTCTTAGTGTAGTGATGTAAATACTGTAGTGTGTTACTTATGCATCTTTCATCTTTACTTAGATTTGTATGTTAGATTGTCATCCATTGTGAAGTATTACTGCTAAGATACATGTATTACTGGAAAAGACATTAAACACCAATAATCCTAATCAATCTTGCACTGAAATCCAGCAGACATTAAACATGTATTCTACATTGTATAATTGAGCTAGCATTATAAAAATCAAACTGAGTCAGTCTAGTACAACAAATACATGATCATCTCATTAAAAAGTCATTTGTTCTTGCTATGATATGGCAGAAAAATTACTCACTTGGATTTAAACAACAATCACTCACTCATTAGGAAATATAGCATTTGATTTGTAAAGCAGCATAACTTTTAATCATAAGTTTACAGGGCTCACCACACATAGTAAAAACAGGGCGACTTGACTTCTCTCTCTTGACTTAAAGAGTGAAGTAAGAGAAAATCTAGGAGACTTCCGAAAATCGATCCAAATTTTAGCGTTTCTTTCCCTGCTACCGCATGTTCCCATACCTTTCACAGAAACGAACTATGATCTTAAAAGGATGCAATTAACAAGTTTGGAATAAAATATTGAACATCAAACCCTGTATGGGTCACTTTTCAGGAACATTTTATGTGAATATTGAATAAAAAGTATGATTATTGGTGAAAAAAATACAGTCTTGAAAAGACTGAAACTTCGCTTTTTGACAGAAATTGGGCGACTTAATTGAAACCAAGGCGAAGAAGTCGTCCACTTTGCCTGGTTTGGTGAGTCCTGAGTTTATACATGTATATTATTGTTATAGGGGGCTGTTGGCAAAGGTCCAGGATGTGGAATTTGGGCTCCAGGATGGAGAGTGTGGCTTTTCTTTATGAGAGGTATAACTCCTCTTTTGGAGAGGTGGTTGGGTAATCTTCTGTCCAGACAGTTTGAAGGACGTCACTCAAAAGGTGTAGCTAAGACTGTTACAAAGCAGAGAGTAGAAAGTCATTTTGATCTGGAGCTGAGAGCAGCAGTAAGTATATAGATGTAGATTAATAATGAATTACTTAATGAATTGATATCAGCTGGCCATAGTCTGTTTTTTACATACCACATGCTAACTCTACGTTGCTTTGGCCGATTTTCTTCTATCTTTACAAGATAATTAGGAATGGTGGTCTGAGGGTCTATGCACATAGTTTTTGACAACTTTCACTTTTTATGTTATGGGACTTTTTCCGATGAAAAATAGTCTTATCTTTTTTGCCTTAGCTGATTTCTTTAAACCTTACCAGATTATTTGATATGATGGTCTGAGGGTCTAGATACATTTCGACATGTTTCACGATTGTTTTAGAGTTAATGTTAACTTTTTATGTACATTTGGAGCAGATGTTTATTATGTTGTAGGTTAATCTGAGGGTCTAGATACATTTTGACATGTTTCACGATTGTTTTAGAGTTAATGTTAACTTTTTATGTACATTTGGAGCAGATGTTTATTATGTTGTAGGTTAATCTGAGGGTCTAGATACATTTTGACATGTTTCACGATTGTTTTAGAGTTAATGTTAACTTTTTATGTACATTTGGAGCAGATGTTTATTATGTTATAGGTTAATCTGAGGGTCTAGATACATTTTGACATGTTTCACGATTGTTTTAGAGTTAATGTTAACTTTTTATGTACATTTGGAGCAGATGTTTATTATGTTATAGGTTAATCTGAGGGTCTAGATACATTTTGACATGTTTCACTTTAGTTGTTTTATAGAGTAATGGGAAGTTAAACGTGAGTATCATGTGTTTTTGAACCAGCTGTTAATCATGTTGTATGTTATTTACAGGTCATGCATGATATATTAGACATGATGCCAGAGGGAATTAAACAGAACAAAGCCAGAACTATACTACAACATCTGAGTGAAGCGTGGAGATGCTGGAAAGCCAATATTCCATGGAAGGTAATTAATATATAGTTACCATGGTTACCGTACAGAGTTCTATCAAATGAAGAAAAAAAATACCACACTCGGAACAGTTCCAAAATCTAATGAAATTATTTTATATCTATTGACAATAATAAATTATGTCATTTTTATTTGTATTTGTGAGCTATTAACATTGTAATCTTGTTTGGTACTGATATGATATAAAAAGAAGAAAAAAAGACATATTGTACTCAAAATTAAATTTATGTGACCTACATTTCTTTTAACCAAAATTGTAATTATACAAAATGTTATCAAATTTGTAAATTTTCCAATATCTGTCTGCCAACATCCACCATCCACAATCCTTTCCACTATTAAATTAATTATGATCTAAGGTTAATTAATATCTGTATGTAATTGACTGTTTGAGTATTTTCTTTTAAAAATATCTGTTATATAAATGATTTTATTTTTAGAAGCTCTTTTTTTACGTTGTCGTTCTATGTTTAATCTAAAGAGATTTTTAATCTTAATCCATGTTTTTGTGGTTGTCATTTTTTGTTGGTATTTTCATTAAAAAGATCTGTATTTAATGTAATGATATTCTGAGAAAATAAACCACCTATTTACATGTTTAATTATGTGTTGTAGGTTCCTGGTCTACCTATCCCTATTGAGAACATGATCTTGAGATATGTGAAGGCTAAAGCTGATTGGTGGACAAACACAGCTCATTATAACAGAGAGAGAATCAGGAGAGGAGCTACAGTAAGTTATTACTAATGATGGCTATCACATGGAAACAAATACATTTTATTCATATTTTTGAGAGAGAGAAAAGTATAAATGCCAAATCTTTGTTGTAAAGCAAAAAATATAAATACAAAGTACCTGTACTGTTTCTTGAACAGAGTTCATATTGATTTTAAATATTTACAACTTTTGATGCATTTGAAATGTTTAAATTTATCAGATTGTATTGAGTATTATTGTAGAGTATTTATAGTAAAATCTGTCTAAGATGAACTTTGACAAAAACGTAATTCTATATAAACTGAACTTGAAAATAAAGTCCCAGGGTAAGAAATCTTTGTTAATTTTTCTGTATAAACCGAACGCTAGTCCATTTCAAACATAAAATTGGTCCCAAGAAGGTTCAGTTCAGACTGGTTTCACTGAATATTGTTTATTCAATGTTGAACATATTGTTGTATTTTGCTATATTCAAGTGAATATGAAATTTGAACATTGTTGTATAAAATGACAAATTGGGGCATACATTTTGATAAAGGACATAAATACTATCTTTTCTAAGAAATTTTCTTCTTCAGTTTTTGATGTTAAATGAATTATTTTGAATTCTAGGTAGACAAGACAGTGTGTAAGAAGAATCTTGGTCGACTCACTCGTTTATACCTGAAGGCTGAACAGGAAAGACAACACAACTATCTTAAGGATGGTCCTTACATCACAGCAGAGGAAGCAGTAGCTATATACACAACCACGGTTCATTGGCTGGAATCACGGAGATTTTCACCAATTCCATTCCCTCCGTTATCATACAAACATGACACCAAATTGTTGATCCTTGCCTTAGAGAGATTGAAAGAGGCATACAGGTATGATAAAACTGTTATTTTTTTCCCACCTGAACAAAGACATCATATATCTGTAGATTATATAACCATCTCATACATGTAGATATCGAAAAAGTGATATAATTGCCACTGGAATGTTATGACCTTTAGTTGTCATTGGCCCATTGCCTCATAAATTTTCATGTTTTCACAAAAAGCATAATAGAATTATTACTTGGGAAGAAGTTGATTTTGTAGCCTGCTGTATTCAAGTATGAATTTTTAAATTTTGTCTAGAGAAAACAGAAAAATGCAATTACAACATTTTTTCATATTCAATTTTCTAAAGAGATTCTTTTAGTGTATTGATCCAAAATGCATTCTAGAGTTGTTTGAAAAAGGGAATGAAAAATGTAAAAACATTTGTGCAGGGGTTTCAAAGTGGGCCGGTACCCGGTACTTTTACCCGCCTGAGATCGTGTATAGTACCGGCAGAAATTACTGAACCCCCCAAAATTAGCGGTGGTCAAAACCACAAGTACGATGGTCGATAGGCTTGTGGAATATTTTTCATAAAAAATTAATGATCACGTCAATTGCTGAATTCTCGCATTCAAATCGAACAACTGCGTCATGACCAAGTTGATGGGATATTCCCTGTTTTAAAAATAACTTTACCTTAGAATCGTAAATAGCAGTTTGTGCATGCGGTAAATAGATATGTTTTCACCCCAATATCTTTTCATCCTTGTGTAAAACTCGGACCGGAACAAAGCTGACATCATTTCAAAATAAAAAAATGACCGATTACAAATTATGTTCAAACACAATTTAGTGTAATCTCCAGTAATATAAGTATGATCATTATGTATTATGAATATATGACTACACAATATTTTGTGCGATTTTTTTTATCCATTTAAAACCCAGGGTCGAATCATTCTGGGGCGTAGCCCGGGGTTCTATGGTACCACGGTACTTAATGTCTGTGTAACGTAACTAGTTTTCGGAATTAATCCAAAAATATTATATTTTATTCCCCGGTATAGAAACCTATTTTCCCCCACAATTCATTTTATTCTTTGAATTTGTTTAAAAATACGTCGCCATTTTTCCCTATGACAACGCCGATGTACCTCCCAGAAATGGTTTCCTATGATATCGCGGCAATTGCAAAATTAATGTTATGGGACACAATGTTTGACAAATCAAGACATCGTTTATAAATACTAAATTAAGGTGAATATCTGGCAAACTTAGAGAAAATCTTGATAATTTATCACATTTAATATAAGTAAAGTTTCTTTGAAATAACAAATGTAACGAAGTTGAGTCAATTTGATGTAACGTTATGTTGGTTAATATGTTTTCATAGCTTAATTTTTCCATCAACTTTGTCGGTCTAGAAAGTAACTGAAAATAGCACCAAAAATCCCAAATCGGGTTGAAATGAAACGTAAACAAACGGACGACATTTCTAAAAAGATAGCAGACGAATTATGACAACTATGGTTTAATTATTGGACATTTTACAAAGCATGGTATCAGGGTAAAATACAAATGTCCGCTATTTCTAAGGAAAAGATAAAAATACGTGTACTTACAAAAATTCAAGACATTTGGACAGAATGACCAGACGTTCCGATAAATGTGACTTGTGTTTATGAATATATAAATAGAAAAACCGGCGGGTGGCGCTGCAGTGCATAGGAACAGACAAAATAAATACCGCGGTATCATAGAACCTGCGGTATCATAGGAAGGGAGTATACTGTCTTGTTGCTTAACTCTGTCCATATTGTTTAACTTCCGGCACAGGGACTTGTCACTATCCAGGTAAATATACTATCAATGTATAAACATATTACATTTCTTGCCAGATTGTATTTTGTGTATAATCATAAATGTTATTGGCAATGACTGAAAGGAACCTAATTTGGAGATAAATAAATGCTCTGTTGTATGCTATATATAGATCTTGACTTCTTAAAAGTACAAGACTATTGAAACGCTAAACCACCAATCAGAGCTGAGAGCATATACTAAAGTATTCCCTTTAAAGCCAAAATGTTTCTTTCGCTCTCTTGTATTTTGAAACCTATTAAATGCAATGAATCCAATATGATTGGATTTAGTTGTATTGTAATGCCTTTATGGAGGGCTTGCGGCACGACCTATGTGCACTGCATCTCTGAGAATGGCGGTCCTATTTTTAGAGTAGGTATTGTCCCGGAGCATGAGAGTTTACTACAAGAATTTAAACATCTGATGCTATTCTGACAGAACGAAGAGGAATCATGAATCATAGTGTTTGAAAGTTGAAACTTCAGAAAACAAAATGTCAGATAGATTAAAAAAAATATCAGCAGCACAAATTTAGTAGAAAATCTTATAGTTAATACATTCAAATAAAAACGTAGATATCTTATATCAGTTCTAGAGATGTGTTTCTGAAATAACCTTCATCAGGTATCCTCAAAATCACAAATATTGGAAAGTCAAATATTTTAAAAGTATTTTGCCAGCAAGTAAACCAAGGGGCCTAAACAGGATAGCCAAAATGGATTAAGGGTTCTCTCTATAAGACTATACACAGGGACTTATCACTATCCAGGTAAATATACTATCAATGTATAAACATATACAAGGGCGGACATCTTTTTTACCCCCGCTCGCTTCAAGTTGTGTTTGTTTTTTAAATTCCTTCTAATATATTCAAAACCCTGTTTGGTTCAACTCCCAAGACCTTATTCTTTTCAAAAAATATCATGACCTCCCCTCGACTACCTCTTGTGAAGGCGCAGCATTCGTTTTTGTCAGGAATTCGCCTGAATAGAGAACAGCATGGACCCAAAGTGAAAGTAATAGCGCCACCTATAAAAAAACGGAAGTTCAGAACTCTCGGGGTTTTACCATTCGATATTTGGTTTTCTCGCTAGTTATCGTGTTTCTAAGTATAAGATACCGCGGGAAATAACAGACGAAATAATAAATTAAAGAAAATGGACAGCAATCAAGAAAAAGCCTTGAAAATGACATTTATCATTCATTGTATGTACAAGTCAAAAATGTTCAGTTTTCACTTCAAGTCGTCCCGCTCGTTTAATGATGTTTGAATCTTAACGGTATTTTCCTTACCTCAAAGCTAAAACCCTGAGAGTTCCGAACTTCCGTTTTTTTTTTTAGGTGGCGCTGTTACTTTCACTTTGGGTCCATGTTGTTCTCTACTCGGGCGAATTCCTGACAAAAACGACCGCTGCGCCTTCACAAGAGGTAGTCGAGGGGAGGTCATGATATTTTTTGAAAAGAATAAGGTCTTGGGAGTTGAACCAAACAGGGTTTTGAATATATTAGAAGGAATTTAAAAAACAAACACGACTTGAAGCGAGCGGAGGTAAAAAAAGATGTCTGCCCTTGTATATGTTTATACATTGATAATGATAGTATATTTACCTGGATAGTGACAAGGCCCTGTGCTTCCGGTATAAAAAAATAAAAACCTATGGCTAATTTATTTACATATTTTGACGGGGCCCTACCGCGGTTGTTCACAGAAATGAAAGTGTGCTGAAAAACATTTTTAAAAGGGGGTACAAGGAGATAAGGGATAGAAAATTACTAGAAATCTTGAAAAAGGACCGGACATGGCTCAAATACGAATTACATTGTAATGTCAAAACGCCTGCCCCCCTTTTTTCCCAAAATAATTTAACTTTTGTGATTCAAATGTTAATAAATGTCTTCCCGCGAATCGTTTTTGTTCGAACATTTTTTTTGCACATAAGTCGTGAAAGTAACAATATATATTGTTTTTGTTTAATTATATTTGTATTGATCTATTAAAAAATTATAAATTTGATTAAAGATTGATGATTGCAAATTAAATTTATATGTTTCATCAAGGACGTATTCTATATACGTCCTTGGTTTCATTAATTATGACACTTATATGTCTTGATCCATGCCAATGGTCTTTGATGAGTTTAATTACTGGTAATAAAGTTAAAAAAAAACACACAAGCCAAAGTATTGTGAAAAAGAAAAGGACAAAGCCAACAAAAGAATTATGAGAAGTTTAAGCTTTGATAACAATGGCTTGGTCAAGCCTAGCTGCGAAACCGTAGCTCTTTATGGTCCTTTTGGTTTTTTTTAAGATATGGCAGACTATCTATGAATAAATGAATAATCTTGGCTGAAGTCTGTAAACTGAAATATTCAATAAAGAAATTGGGGGGGAAAATCCAGGCATTATGCATGGTCTTCACTCTTGGTGAAATCTGAACTCTAAAGTTAATGGGATTTTTCTTTCAAAAACACTTAATGTTTTGCAGTCTCTGAAGTACATTTTTTGGTCCACAAAATGCTAGATTTCAGGAGCTTCCGCCCCCTGGACCCCTTACGGCCCTCAGCCTAATTTTTTTAGGTACCTCCTAAAATTTAAGAAGTACCCTCTATTATAAAAAACTTTGAAACCCCTGTTTGTGATGAATTTCTTTATTGCCATGATTTTTATTTTGACCATTATTGTTACAGTGTGAAGAGCCGACTTAATCAGTCACAGAGAGAAGAACTTGGACTTATTGAACAGGCTTATGACAATCCTCATGAAGCTCTGTCACGTATCAAACGTCATCTGTTGACACAGAGAGCTTTTAAGGAGGTTGGAATTGAATTTATGGACTTGTATAGCCATTTGATTCCCGTTTATGATGTAGAACCGTTGGAGAAAATAACTGATGCATATCTTGATCAGTATTTGTGGTACGAGGCAGACAAAAGACGTTTATTTCCTCCATGGATAAAACCAGCTGATTCAGAACCTCCTCCATTACTGGTGTATAAATGGTGTCAAGGTACTAACATTAAAAATATGTACTTCCATGTCATATACATATAAATCAAGAATTGCATCTGTTGTGGAATGTTTAGCATGCTCGCCTCCTAGACAATGGAAACAAACCTTGTATGCAGGGGTGGATCCAGGGGTGCCGCACCTAGAGTGCGCCCCTCTCCTCCCCCCCTCCCCCCCCCCCCCCTCCCTAAAATTGGAAAAAATATGATTTTTTGGAGTAAAATCATAATTTTTCACACGAAATACCCTAAACAAATTTGAGCCTCCCTCCGCTCGGCGCAATTTGTCTAAGTGCTCCCCCCCCTAATCTGAAATCCTGAATCCGTCCCTGGTATGGTCAAACCAAAAATTATAATATTGGTATTAGCTGCATCTCCACTAGGCTCACAGGAAATAAGAGCAAATACATGTTGGCTCAGAATCATGATTATGGTATCTAAGTGGAGTGACATGATTATGGTATCTAAGTGGAGTGACATGATTATGGTATCTAAGTGGAGTGACATGATTATGGTATCTAAGTGGAGTGACATGATTATGGTATCTAAGTGGAGTGACATGTTTATGGTATCTAAGTGGAGTGACATGATTATGGTATCTAAGTGGAGTGACATGTTTATGGTATCTAAGTGGAGTGACATGTTTATGGTATCTAAGTGAAGTGACATGATTATGGTATCTAAGTGGAGTGACATGATTATGGTATCTAAGTGGAGTGACATGATTATGGTATCTAAGTGGAGTGACATGATTATGGTATCTAAGTGGAGTGACATGATTATGGTATCTAAGTGGAGTGACATGTTTATGGTATCTAAGTGGAGTGACATGATTATGGTATCTAAGTGGAGTGACATGTTTATGGTATCTAAGTGGAGTGACATGATTATGGTATCTAAGTGGAGTGACATGTTTATGGTATCTAAGTGAAGTGACATGATTATGGTATCTAAGTGGAGTGACATGATTATGGTATCTAAGTGGAGTGACATGATTATGGTATCTAAGTGGAGTGACATGTTTATGGTATCTAAGTGGAGTGACATGATTATGGTATCTAAGTGGAGTGACATGATTATGGTATCTAAGTGGAGTGACATGATTATGGTATCTAAGTGGAGTGACATGTTTATGGTATCTAAGTGAAGTGACATGATTATGGTATCTAAGTGGAGTGACATGATTATGGTATCTAAGTGGAGTGACATGTTTATGGTATCTAAGTGAAGTGACATGATTATGGTATCTAAGTGGAGTGACATGATTATGGTATCTAAGTGGAGTGACATGTTTATGGTATCTAAGTGGAGTGACATGATTATGGTATCTAAGTGAAGTGACATGATTATGGTATCTAAGTGGAGTGACATGATTATGGTATCTAAGTGGAGTGACATGATTATGGTATCTAAGTGGAGTGACATGTTTATGGTATCTAAGTGGAGTGACATGATTATGGTATCTAAGTGGAGTGACATGATTATGGTATCTAAGTGAAGTGACATGTTTATGGTATCTAAGTGGAGTGACATGTTTATGGTATCTAAGTGGAGTGACATGTTTATGGTATCTAAGTGGAGTGACATGTTTATGGTATCTAAGTGGAGTGACATGATTATGGTATCTAAGTGAAGTGACATGATTATGGTATCTAAGTGGAGTGACATGATTATGGTATCTAAGTGGAGTGATATGTTTATGGTATCTAAGTGGAGTGACATGTTTATGGTATCTAAGTGGAGTGACATGATTATGGTATCTAAGTGGAGTGACATGTTTATGGTATCTAAGTGGAGTGACATGATTATGGTATCTAAGTGAAGTGACATGATTATGGTATCTAAGTGGAGTGACATGTTTATGGTATCTAAGTGGAGTGACATGATTATGGTATCTAAGTGAAGTGACATGATTATGGTATCTAAGTGAAGTGACATGATTATGGTATCTAAGTGGAGTGACATGTTTATGGTATCTAAGTGAAGTGACATGTTTACCCACAAACTGTTGTTTAAGAATAAAAATACAACTAAGGGTGTTGGTCTAGTACAAAGCTGGCATCTTCATCATCTCATCAAAATGTTAATTGTTCTCACCATAATATTGCTGGAAAATTGCTAACTTGATATTGAACAACAATCACTCACTCATAAACATCAACCGGAACAATAGGAAAATTAACTTAGCATACCAAGCATTGAAATTACAAAAATTACATAAAAATTCTGATTTAACATTAACTTTTATAAAGAGGGCAATTACTTGTCATTTGAGCGTCATACAATACGATTTTACATCTAATTTTTCCTTTCAACAAAATTCATATTGTGTGAACACAAAAGTCAAATCAAAATGTTGTTTCTGAATCGATATCTCTCCTATTTTCATCTGTTACAGGTGAGAATGGTCAAATTAAATATCGTATCAAAACCGAATGGAAAATCAGATTGTGTGAACACTTAGCCATTTGACATACCTGTGTCGCAGATGCAGAATCATTTGGAAGTCCGACGGAAAATCATATAGTGTGACCACTAAAATTTTAAAGCTTAAATGAGGGTTGAATCAGAAAATTTTTGTGAGGAAAAGTTGAAGCATACATTTAAATGAATAATTTGTTTTTATTTTTAAGGCATAAACAATTTACAAGATGTCTGGGATACAATGGAGGGAGAATGTAATGTCATGATGGAATCATCATTCGAGAAGATGTATGAAAAAATAGATTTGACACTTTTGAACAGATTGCTACGTCTGATTGTGGACCATAACATTGCTGATTATATGACGGCAAAAAACAACGTTGTCATTAATTACAAGGTATAATTCATCTTAAAATTTGGTAACTACAGTAGATCTGTGTTAGTTGATGTTAAAGAGAATGTCATGGTTACGATTATATAATAGTTAGAGATTTACATCAGCATACTGTTGTTTCAGTGATCTAGCACTAAGAATCCAATTAAGCATGTTTTTCTAGTACAGACACCATCATCATTTCATTGAGTGCAACTTGTTCTCGCAATGATATACTTGAAATATTGCTCATTTGGTGTTAAACAACAATCACTCACTCCCTCTGCATATGCACATGTGAGTTTGATTTCTTACCATTGCAAGGTATATTCGATACTTCCATATGCAAGTTGTGAATTCATTTTCCAAGGTGTAATTGATATCCATAGCCATTTATCATTGACTTGAGGCAGGTCGATAGTTTTCTGCAAGTACTTCAAATTCCTGCAGTAAAAAAACCTACTGACATGATATAGCTTAATATTGTTTAATATTGTTGAACCTGATGTTACACACAAAGATCAAAGGATCAGCTGTATAACATGATAAAACTACATCAAATAAATAAAACACAACAGATCAGGAAATATAAAACAACACAACACTTTACAAAGAGGATGTTGAGATTATGATATATTTTTGTTCCTTCATTTTCAACTGGGAATCGGGGGTCGTCATGGTCATGAACGTATGGTAGTTGGATTTACAACTACCTATGCAATCAGTACCTAACACCACTAACGTTGTGAGTTCGAATCCTACTCAAACGATACAACATTATGTGATAAAGTTTGTCAGTGTTTTTCTTTGGGTACTCCAGTTTCCTCCACCAATAAAACTGACTGCCATATTTCTGAAATATTGTTGAAAGTGGCGTTAAACACCATAACCCTTGGAGTCTGGTCAAAATTTTTTTTTTCTTTTTTTAGATTTAATAAATATATTTTATATTACAGGACATGAATCATACAAATTCCTATGGTATCATCAGAGGACTACAGTTTGCCTCCTTTATAGTCCAGTATTATGGATTGGTCCTTGATCTATTGGTTCTAGGTCTACACAGAGCTAGTGAGATGGCAGGTCCACCACAAATGCCCAATGATTTCCTGACATATCAGGTATGTGTATCAATCAATAGTAATAATACATTATGTTTTTAAAGGCCTTCTTAAGATTTTGTATTAAAAAATTATTCAGTTGAAATTTCATAAATTTTGAATTGCAGTGTAAGATCCACACAAATAAGGGTAATAACAAAATTACCGAACTCCGAACAATCTTACAAAATCAAAAGCAAGTTGTTAGAGCCAAGCAAAGTAAATTTTCTGAACTGATGGAGAATATGTGAAGTTTATTTAATTAGTGTAAATTATCATATTGTTAGCCTGTTCAAAATTGGCCTGCATCTAAATTTGTACTTGATTTAGAACTTTTAAGTTATTTTTTAAAACATTTTCAAAATAGATACCTATTTTGTTAAATCAACTTTCACAGTTTTCAACCAATAGCTCTGACACATTACACAATGTGATTTAGACTTGGGCTTTATTTTAATGTTGTATGTTTTTCAGGATGTAGGAACAGAAGCCAGTCATCCAATAAGATTATACTCCAGATACATTGACAAGATACATCTATACTTTAGGTAAGTTTGTAATAAAATAATATATCATTAGTAAAATCTCTAATCCAATGTGAACTCTAATAAATGAAGACAACAAGAAGAATCTTTTATGTGTCAGAACTCATTTTTATTGTTCTAGAAGATGATATAGATTTATTGCAAGCAGACATATATATTATACCCCCACTCATAGAGTGGGGGCTATATTGCAATCACCTTGTCCGTCCGTCCGTTCACACTTTCGTAACAGATATCTCAGCTTCTACTGGAAGAAATGATTTTATATTTGATATATGGCTTTGGCATGGTGACTTGTACCGTGTCTCCCCTTTCCAGGTTTACCGCACATCTACTTCCTGTTTACAGTGCGACTTAGAATTTTTCATGTTTGCTGTAATGAAAACTTTCGTAACAGTTATCTCAGCTTCTACTGGAAGAAATGATTTTATATTTGATATATGGCTTTGGCATGGTGACTTGTACCGTAGGTTTACCGCACATCTACTTCCTGTTTACCGTGCGACTTACAAATGAATGAGTGGGGGTATTCTTAGCACGACGTAGCGTGCAACATCTTGTTTTGGTATGGCATATTTTTTTTAAAGGTACACAATGGCATCAGTGGTGTAATGATCATCGTGCTTGACTCATGTGTGGTTTGAGTTCCATTATGGTCAAACTAAAGACTCTTATATTGGTCTTTGCTGCTTCTGCTCTAAGCATTCAGTATTAAGGAGTACGCTACGATATAGCTGAAATATTGCTAAAGTTGGCATTAAACACCAATCAATCAATCAATCAATCATTAAGGAGTAAAAACAAAGCCTTGTTGGCTCTTAATCATGATAATGTGTCCGAGTGGAGCAACATGTCCACCCACGAACTGTTTTTTCTGTGAGCTATCACTGTAAAAATACAACTAGTAAAAAGTTGAAATCAATTCATTGTTCCCAAGGTGATATAGCTGAAAAATGACGGAGTTGACATTTAACAAAAATCTTTCACTCATAAATATTTTGGTATAGGATATCCTTTTTAAATTGTATATCTGTCTTAGCTGAACAACACATCTCTACAATGTTTAATATTTGTATTATATTCATTCATGGTTTTTACTCATTTCTTTGTAGATTTTCAGCTGACGATGCTCGTGATCTTATACAGAGATATTTAACAGAACATCCTGACCCCAATAATGAGAACATTGTGGGTTACAACAACAAAAAATGTTGGCCCAGAGATTCAAGGATGCGTTTGATGAAACATGATGTCAATCTGTAAGTTTGAAAAGATTATTTTGGACACGGAAAACCACCTTTGTTTCCACTAACCCTACAGACCTATCCTAAAGATTTTATTGCCAATTTTAGATCAGTTCTGTTAGTCAGATTCTTGTCCTGTATAACCTAGTTAAAAATTTAAGAACTAAATGAAAAGTTTTGTCTGTCGACCTTCTCCAAGAATTGTTAGTGGAAACAGGTATTGTTTATACTTGTCCTTATTAATATTTTGGTGGGAGGTAGGGTTATGACATTGTGGTGATTCTCAAAAGTGGGGAAATAGGCTCGTGTTAAATCATTTTCAACTTAAAATAAACATTTGACAATAGTGTTGAATGATGTTCTAATTATTTTTACAAATGTATTTTACACATTGATATGTATATATAAAAAAATACTGTTAAAAACTACTGTGCATTATTTTCTTTGTATATCCAGTTGAAGGTGATGCTTTTATATCACTTTCATGGCATGTGTATTTAACAGAAATAAAAACATTTGGAATATTTTAGGTTTTATTTTGTTTTGGGTTCCTTATGGTATATTTTTGTGGGTCCAAATAGAGGTAGGGTCTACTATAGAATCATAAACGTTTTGGAGACTTTCAAAACAGTTCACTGTTATATGGAATATTATACCCCCACTCATAAGAGTGAGGGCTATATTGCAATCACCTTGTCCATCGGTCCGTCCGTTTGTCTGTCCGTTCACACTTTCGTAACAGATATCTCAGCTTCTACTGGAAGAAATGATTTTATATTTGATATATGGCTTTGGCAGGGTGACTTGTTCTGTGTCTCCCCTTTCCAGGTTTACCGCACATCTACTTCCTGTTTACCGTGCGACTTTCAAATGAACGAGTGGGGGTATTCTTAGCACGACATAGCGTGCAACATCTTGTTTTTTTTGTGTTGGTTCTCCTAAAAATGTATTTTAGGGTTCAAACAGGGGTCTACAATAGAATTCTATATGTTTGGATAACAGTTCCCTATTACACTGAACTATATTTATATGTTATATTTCTATTGTTTTTCAGTGGACGAGCTGTTTTCTGGGACATAAAGAACCGACTACCCAGATCAGTAACTACAATACAATGGGAGGGCAGTTTTGTGTCTGTATATAGTAAAGATAATCCTAACTTATTGTTTAACATGTGTGGATTTGAATGTCGGATTTTACCAAAATGTCGTACAACAGCTGGTGAAAATAAACAGAAAGATGGAATATGGAATCTTCAGAATGAGGTGACCAAAGAAAGGACAGCTCAGTGTTTTCTGCGAGTTGATGATGAGTCGATGTCTCGCTTCCACAACAGAGTTCGTCAAATTTTGATGGCTTCGGGTTCAACGACCTTTACTAAGGTAAGTTTATGTCATATACAGCCATCAATTGTAGTTTTTCCCATCATGCAGTGCAAAAGAGGATAGTCCCACAATAAATTTGGTTCATGGCAAGTTTGTCATGCATTTCAGTGTAAATGTACTTGGCTATTTGTTTTGAGTGTGGAGCTTTGTTTGGAGTCCCTTGAACCTGGACCGTATAACAAGTTATTTAATGCAATAACAATTTTAGAACTTAAATTGCTCATTGTTAAAAGATGTACCAATTTGATGTTAATTGAGGGGAGCATATTTAAGATATAATGTATGACTGGGAAAAAATTGTAGTGACTGAATATTAATATTTGTATTCACGATGGGAAATAGTTGGTGTCTCAGGGGTAAAATAAACTTAACTGCATAGCCAGTAAATAGGTGTAGTTTGTCAATGACTTGCGGTAGGTCGGTTGTTTTCTTCGGGTACTCTGATTTCCTCCATCGATAAAACTGATGGACATGATATAACTGAAATATTGTTGAAAGTGGCATTAAACACCATAAACCAAACCAACCAAACCATATATTATTACATTATTTTTACAAGGATTTTTTTTTTTTTTTCAGATTGTAAACAAATGGAATACAGCGTTAATTGGACTAATGACTTATTTCCGTGAAGCTGTTGTCAACACACAAGAGTTATTGGACTTGTTAGTGAAATGTGAAAATAAAATTCAGACTCGTATAAAGATTGGATTGAACTCTAAAATGCCAAGTAGATTCCCTCCGGTTGTGTTTTACACACCAAAGGAGTTAGGGGGGCTTGGTATGTTGTCTATGGGCCATGTCCTAATACCACAATCAGATCTGCGTTGGTCCAAACAAACAGACGTGGGAATCACTCACTTCCGATCAGGAATGAGTCATGATGAAGATCAATTAATTCCAAATTTATACAGGTATGTTGTCAATCTAAATTTATACAGGTATGTTGGCATTCTTTCTACATCACCTGTCCTTTTGAGTATTGTACTTGTACTTCATAATCATCCAATCAAAATGCTTTAAATATTGGAAACTGTGTTCTGATTGGCACGTAATCAAAAGTTTTATGACCAAAAGACTGGCCAATATTCTTTTGGCATTTAGCAATAATTGGTTGTACTGCATTTGTATCACTATTTTTTGATTTACATTGTTTATATTTCGATTGAACTTTTCACTGAAGTCACTTGGTAAATATGATTCATTTTTGATGAATGTTTGCTTGTGTTGGATTCTCGTTTCCAAGTTATACCAGGATAAAACATATATCTATCATTCTAGATTTAGAAGAAATATTACCCTGTCTTCTACATACGACTTTTAGATTACAATAATTTATATGAGTATTAATTAGAGAAATATTTACTTGAAAGAAAATATGGCTTTAATAAAAATATAAAAACACATTGAATGTAATTTGTTAAGCCATGGTTAAAAGATAAAAATATGAAAACAATAAAAACAATGAATACTTAAAACAAACAAGTAAGAATGTCCCAAATTTTCTACCTATAAAAGGTCTTTGTCAAGTGAAAGAGAAAAATTAATAAAAAAAACCCAAAAAAAACCGTTGAAATGTTTTATGTTGTTATGTACCACATATTATGCTTTAACAACTGTCTGTATTTATTATTAGATATATCATGCCATGGGAGAGTGAATTTATTGACTCACAAAGAGTTTGGGCAGAATACGCACTGAAAAGACAGGAAGCTAATGCACAGAACAGGTATGTTACTGTTTTATATCTCATCTTTACTTAAGAACATCTGGTTTTTATCTTTAAGGTTAATATTGTAGATTTATTTTTATCTTTAAGGTTGATATTGTAGATTTATTTTTAACTTTAAGGTTAATATTGTAGATTTATTTTTAACTTTAAGGTTAATATTGTAGATTTATTTTTAACTTTAAGGTTAATATTGTAGATTTATTTTTAACTTTAAGGTTAATATTGTAGATTTATTTTTATCTTTAAGGTTAATATTGTAGATTTATTTTTATCTTTAAGGTTAATATTGTAGATTTATTTTTATCTTTAAGGTTAATATTGTAGATTTATTTTTATCTTTAAGGTTAATATTGTAGATTTATTTTTAACTTTAAGGTTAATATTGTAGATTTATTTTTATCTTTAAGGTTAATATTGTAGATTTATTTTTATTTTTATGGTTAATATTGTAGATTTATTTTTATCTTTAAGGTTAATATTGTAGATTTATTTTAGATGTAATTCATAAATTGTACAAAGTGCAAAATTATGTCGTAAGTAACAACCTCAATACTCATCCAACCAGAACATGTCTGACTTAAATATGACATGGTACAAATTTTTCTACCTTCCAAACATCCGAGATAGTAATAATCGTATTGATTGTTTGGTTGTTTGGAGAGTTGATTTTTGTCAACAATAAATACTGTATTATACTAATAGTGATATTACGTGCCACTTATCAGTATACAAATATACGTAAACATGTATAATAACAAAATCAAAACAACAAAATAAAAATTACATCCGGCCATATACTGACGTAGGAGACTCTGAAATACTACTACTTATTATATTCCAACGGATATTCACAGACCACGACAGGAAACAAATAATTTACTAGCTTACTTGGAATGTATTAATGACAATTACTGCTTTGTTTTAGAATTAATAACAAAAGAATTATTGAATCAGTTTGATTAAATGTCTTACCAACTTGACCTTGATTTTATTTTTATCTCACCTGAACGTAGGTCATTTGATCTATTTCCATCCATCACTTAGACTTAGAATCCTTCGTCTGTTTGTTGTCTGTAAAACCTTTTCACATTACAATACTCTCCACAGAAACCCCCAAATCATTTAAATAGATACTTTGCATGAATGATGCAATGATGTATGAAAGGTCCTTGACTAAAAGATATCATTCTGTTCCTATTGGATGAGAAACATGGTTATCATAGGCAATTGTTGTATGTTTATTTTTGTCACTTATTGTAGACGTTTAACCTTAGAAGATTTAGAAGATAGCTGGGACAGAGGAATTCCAAGAATTAATACACTTTTCCAGAAGGACAGACATACATTGGCATACGACAAAGGGTGGAGAGTTCGTACTGAATTCAAAGCTTTTCAGGTAAAATTTCATTAGATGCCCTATAGTGATCAGTCTGTCTGTCCGTGCGTCCATAACAAATCGTGTCCGGGCTGTAACTTTTTTGTCATTCAAGACAGGCTTTGCATATTTGGCATGTAGGTAGACCACCTCCAGACGATGTGTTGCGTACCATTGTTGGTGACCTTTGACCTCAAGGTCAAACTGTTCCGTGCGTCCATAACAAATCGTGTCCGGGCTGTAACTTTTTGTCGTTCAAGACAGGCTTTTCATATTTGGCATGTAGGTAGACCACCTCCAGACGATGTGTTGCGTACCATTGTTGGTGACCTTTGACCTCAAGGTCAAATTAGTGATTTTACCATAGCAAACTCATTTTGTTCGTGGCATTTTGATACTTCATCATTGACGCCTAAAGTGATTATTAATTAGATCACTCTGTCCATCCGTCCGTGCGTCCGGTCCAAATCGTGTCCGCCCCAGAGATTTTAAATTTTTTCATATAGGTTTATGATATTTGGCATGTAGGTGCATTACCATGAGATGATGTGTCGTGTACTATTATTGCCTCTGTACGACCTTGACCTTTGACCTCAGGCTCAATAATTTGGGGTACTACCACCAGAATTTTAATTATTTTTGGGGTACCACCACATAAATATAAATACTTAAAATGACCCCCACCTAGAAAATAGAAATTAAATTTGAAGCGAAGACCCCCTCTGCCCCTCTTTCCCTCACCAAAAGGAAATGGCGAAACTGCCGAAAGCAGACGATTTCTTTCCTGTGATACCTAGTTTGACAAACATACACCTGAACATATTCCCCCAGGCCCATGGCTGTTAACCAGTGTTAAATTTGTTCATTATCCCAGTCCATTTCGGCATTTGACCACGTTTCGTTTTCGACTGGTACTTTTTATCTCGGAACCCAGGAACGGAAATAAAAGAACCAGGTACCAGTTCATCATTCGTATTTCTCCATCTTTTACATAACATGTCATTCGGAATATTTCGGAAGATAAAGGGAGACAATTTGGCTTAAAAATCACACAAAAGAAGTGAAATCGTGGAACAAACAACCAAATATTATACACCCTTTAACGAACAACACAGTAACACAACTTGCCGGCAAGTAGGTCTATTTTAATATACCGAAATGGTAAAAATACCGACAACCGCGATTAATTAAATAGAAATTTGACAGCAACCCCCAGATAAAAAAAAAATCAATGGCGTTCTGACCCTACCGGGTATTTTTTCCTGGAAAAGCCCTTAGTAAATCATTGGCTATAAAGAACAATCTTATGTTTCACATTAATGAATAGTTTATATAATTTTAACCTTGTATATAAAGGGTACATTTTCAGATTCCCTTTATATAGAGGTTTGATAATATAAGGACACAAGAATGTCGCAAATTTTTTTGTACATGGGTCTGAATTTGACTTGATGATTGGATATTTTGAATTATACAACACCAACAAAAATCTTTTGTATAATGTTGATTTAAAAAATAAAATGAAATTGTATCACAGAGGAGGTACACCAGTTAATGGCTATTTCCATGGTAATAAAAATGCTTGGGAAAGTTAATTTTTCAAAGAATATGTCGTATATATTACTGGTACAAGCAATATGGAAAACATGCCAGAATTTTTACATCTGGAGTTATGTTCATTATACTGTCTTAGGAAAAGTTGTTTGACTGGTAACTTTTTAAAACCACATTTTCAAATAATGAAAAAAGGGTACCTCAGAAATGATTATTTTTTATTCCATTTTCCCCAGATTTTGAAATTCTGTGTATTTGTTTTGTAGGTGTTAAAACAGAATCCATTTTGGTGGACACATCAGCGACATGATGGAAAACTATGGAATTTGAACAACTATCGTACAGACATGATTCAGGCTTTAGGTGGCGTGGAAGGAATTCTTGAACACACCCTATTTAAGGGGACATATTTCCCAACTTGGGAGGGTTTGTTTTGGTAAGTTTTTATTTTATAATTGATTTGTTTAAAGAGGCATTAGCTACAATTTTGACCAAAAAAATTATATGTTTTGGAAATTGGTAAATAGTTTTAAATTGATGAAATAAAGGTAAATATTTCACATTAAACAGCTTATCGTACCACTTTTCACCTTTTGAGAACGAAAATTACCATCGATTTATTATTTCCTTGCAGCAAATAATTTGACCTCGCTTTCTCCGTATGCAACTACCTTACTAGTGACAGGTAAAAACAAATAATTTATATTTTGTCGCTTATTAACTGCAAACTTGCATGGTTCTTTGTTCGTAGTTAACGCCGACTAAAAGCAGATTCACAGAAAATAAGAAATAAGTGCATTGTTGTACTGATTTAATGACGAATCGGCAAATCCCGTAAACAATGCCGATAATTAATAAGATGGCGTCCATTTCTTGATCGATCTCGAAACACGAGCAGTTGCACCTTTTTCCCTCAATGCGCGTACATTTCATAACATTTATAAGTTACAGAAACACGTTTTATTAAGGCATCAATCATATGGGTAACAAAAATTTATGATTTTGGTAGATAATGTCCCTTTAAGTTAATTAGAATTAGATGTACTGTAAGTCAGTTGTGTAGAATATGCACTTTTTAGCCAAGAAAATGTTGACCATTCTGGGTGTGTATTGTACACCAGAAATAAATTATTGTATGTAGAACTACACTATTAAGAATATCAAAAATAAATCACAAGGTACAGAACAATCCAGTAGTTCATGATTATTTTTAATTGTGATGACTTTGGTATTGTGTCGTCAAGTAGTGAATAAGGGTAATAACAAAATTACCGAACTCCGAACAATCTAACAAAGGGAACGTCAAAACTCATAAGTATATAAACAGACAAAATCAGTCAACAACCGGAAAACTGTGAAAACCGTGATGACCCTGACTTGGTACAGGCATTTCTAAAGAAATGGTGGGTTGAATCAGATTTTAAAGCGCCAAACCTCCCCCTTTCATTACGGCTCAAAGTTTTGTGAAATTAATGATTTATTTCACTCGTTAAAACTATCTTTTTTTGTAATATGTAATAATTGTTTATTCTTTTAATACAAATAGTTACGGTTCATTTAAAAGCAATAACTAACATTCATTTGAAATATTCATTTATATGGATTTGTTTTTTTGTTTTTAGGGAAAAAGCAAGTGGTTTTGAGGAATCCATGAAGTACAAAAAGCTGACAAACGCACAGAGATCTGGTCTGAATCAAATTCCCAACAGAAGATTTACACTGTGGTGGTCACCCACCATAAACAGAGCAAATGTAAGATTTACTTCATAGGTCTGTTCCATTAAAGTCTATGGTGGAAGTAGGAAGGGATTTTTATTGTTTATCCTGGAATTTTGTTCATCATTTGTTTTGTGTTTTCTTTAAAATAACATCAAAATGAGAAATGATATGGATCCGTTTATTAATTTCTTCCTACCCTACCCTACTCTAGACTTGAAATGGAACAGCCCATATTAGATTTTACTTTTCAGATGCCAGCAAAATTCAAAACTAGATTTTTAATGGAATATAAAAAATGAAGTTGCTATTTTTACAATTGTTCACATTTAGTAGAAAACAAACTGGACATGACAATAGTTGTGTATCACAAAATAAAAACAGAAAAAAAATATGTTATTTTCATGAAATTTGATTTTTTTAAACTTTTCAAGTACAAAAAGATAAAGAAAAATGATGTGATCTGCAGTATTTACTTTTATAGAGACAAATTACACGACTGAACCCAGAGAACCAATTTGCATGCCAAATGTCATATTAATTTTGAAAATCGTGTATATATTTACAGGTGTATGTAGGATTCCAGGTACAGTTAGACTTGACAGGTATTTTTATGCATGGTAAAATCCCAACACTGAAGATCTCATTGATCCAGATTTTTAGAGCTCACTTGTGGCAGAAGATACATGAGAGTGTTGTCATGGATTTATGTCAGGTATATATTTATATTTATAATTTTACTGGTGTTTTTCCTGTATTTACATCTTATAAAGACCATTGGTTTAACTTATTATGTTTGAGTAAGATGTAAAAATGTTGTAGAACTTTCTGTAATTACGTAAAAGATACACCTGGCTGAAATGATAACTTAGATTCCTCTGTTTTTGCTTAAATTTGATTTGGCTAACCTGATATAATGAACTACATTTGTTTCATGGTTATCAATAATGAAAAAATTGGCTTTTTACAATTACTTGTCAATTCATGTTTGTTTTTTTGGGTAAATTTTTGATTTCATTGATTACATTTATAAATAATATATTATTTAAAATTGGTGATGTAATGATTCAAATGCTCGCCTTGTGTGTGATAGATTGTGGGTTCAAGCCCAGGTCGGGTCAAACCAAAGACTATAATATTGGTATTTGTTGCTTCTCCACTAAGCATGCATCATTCAGGAGTAAGAGCATAGACCAGTTGCCTCGGAATCAGGATAATGTATCAGAGTGGAGTAATGTCTGCCATGGACTATTGTTTCAGTGAGATAACACTATAAAAATCCAACTAAGCAGACATCATCAAATGCACATGCTACTTGTTCTTGCCATGGTATTGCTGACAAATTGCTCTCTCTGAGTTGAACAGCAATCACTCACTCACTTGTCTGATGATATTAAGTTATGCTCTGGTTATGAGTTTTTAACATCTTTTTTACCTTTCATTATTATTAGGTATTTGATCAAGAATTAGATGCCTTAGAAATAGAAACAGTACAGAAGGAGACCATACATCCTAGGAAGTCATACAAAATGAACAGTTCATGTGCTGATATATTACTGTTTGCTGCATACAAGTGGAACGTGTCTAAACCTTCACTGTTAGCTGATTCTAAGTAAGTTTATGATAATGTAATACAAGTGGAACGTGTCTAAACCTTCACTGTTAGCTGATTCTAAGTAAGTTTATGATAATGTAATACAAGTGGAACGTGTCTAAACCTTCACTGTTAGCTGATTCTAAGTAAGTTTATGATAATGTAATACAAGTGGAACGTGTCTAAACCTTCACTGTTAGCTGATTCTAAGTAAGTTTATGATAATGTAATACAAGTGGAACGTGTCTAAACCTTCACTGTTAGCTGATTCTAAGTA
This sequence comes from Bathymodiolus septemdierum, assembly GCA_963383655.1. Taxonomy (NCBI): domain Eukaryota; kingdom Metazoa; phylum Mollusca; class Bivalvia; order Mytilida; family Modiolidae; genus Bathymodiolus; species Bathymodiolus septemdierum. Next base: position 71,515,798 of record OY726523.1, on the reverse strand, counting down.
AGTTTATGATAATGTAATACAAGTGGAACGTGTCTAAACCTTCACTGTTAGCTGATTCTAAGTAAGTTTATGATAATGTAATACAAGTGGAACGTGTCTAAACCTTCACTGTTAGCTGATTCTAAGTAAGTTTATAATAATGTAATACAAGTGGAACGTGTCTAAACCTTCACTGTTAGCTGATTCTAAGTAAGTTTATGATAATGTAATACAAGTGGAACGTGTCTAAATCTTCACTGTTAGCTGATTCTAAGTAAGTTTATAATAATGTAATACAAGTGGAACGTGTCTAAACCTTCACTGTTAGCTGATTCTAAGTAAGTTTATGATAATGTAATACAAGTGGAACGTGTCTAAACCTTCACTGTTAGCTGATTCTAAGTAAGTTTATAATAATGTAATACAAGTGGAACGTGTCTAAACCTTCACTGTTAGCTGATTCTAAGTAAGTTTATGATAATGTAATACAAGTGGAACGTGTCTAAACCTTCACTGTTAGCTGATTCTAAGTAAGTTTATAATAATGTAATACAAGTGGAACGTGTCTAAACCTTCACTGTTAGCTGATTCTAAGTAAGTCCTGTTTACAATGTTGTAGTAGTCTCCCTCTAATAAGGCACACCTCTCATTAGCCCAGGTTTCAGATACACTGAGATACTATTATACTAGCAAATTGTCCCCCCTCCAGAGAATCCACCCTTGTTATAAGGCCATTTTTTTTTATTGCAGAAGGGGGACTATTGTCTGTAGAATAGGTTTATTTGGTATATTAAATTGTGATATTTCATTTCTAATTTTTTTTGCACCAAATTGTCAATTACTTCGTAAAGGAAAAAAATAAAGACAAATTACTAAAAATTAAAATTCGTTGTCAAATTCTTTACATGGATATTAGAAATATAAAGAAATTTTGAAAGTTTGGACAAGTAAATGACAAACAACATCAACATAAAAAAAATTGTGTTAAAAACTTACTGATATAAGATTTAAAAGAAGAATGTTTATTGTAATTTATTTAAGGTGGTACCATACACTACAGGGAGATAACTCTTTAAAATCAGTTGAATGTTTTGATCATATGATGTTTGTATGCAGATTTCAAGCATCTCGATGATCAAAACCACAGAGAAAAGCTGCTATGTGGCTAGTGAATTAATAGCTCTGAGTCTGTTGATTGGAATTTGTTAAAATTTTGATATTTATTACAGTGGATATATTCAAACACACTGGCAAAAAAATTAAATGAGCAGATCAAATTTTACCTGAAGTGTATGGTACCACCTTAATATAAAAAATATTTATTTAAAGCGATTATTTCCATTTGTAGAGATGTGATGGACAATACAACTACACAGAAATATTGGATAGACATACAGCTAAGATGGGGAGACTATGATTCTCATGATGTTGAACGTTACGCTAGGGCAAAGTTTCTAGATTACACAACAGACAATATGAGTATCTACCCTTCACCTACAGGGGTACTTGTTGCCATAGATCTGGCTTATAATCTACACAGGTATATTATTTTATACAAGTTATCTTCATTGTGTAAAAAAAATATTTTTGATATTTTCACTCTGCATCATGTACTTAAAGGTCTTCTGACAAATTCTGTTCTTGAAAAAAATCTTGTTTGTCTTGTTATGTCTCCCCTTCAAACGAGGGAGACATATTGTTTTAGTCTGATTTTTTCTTCCGCTTCCACTTCTTCTGCTTCTTCTCAGCGAAGCTTGTCTGGACCATAACTTTTTTGTCTTTCCAGATAGGTCAATTATATTTGGTATGTGGGTGCATGACCATAAGGCGGTGAGTCGCATACCATAATGACCTTCATGAGACCTTGACCTTTGACCTCAAGGTCAAATAATTGTTTTTTAAATAGTATTTTCATTAAGGGGAGACATAAGTTTTAGGTATCTAAAACAGTTCTTCCTAGTTTTACATGTATTAATTACATCATATGATGGAGAAAGAGTAATACAGATAAACTGACAGCACCTGTGGAACCAAATATTTTGTTCTGAATGTATCAAGTGTTTTATCTATACAGATTAAACCCCCCTCCCCCAAAAAATTGAAGAAAAAAATTAATTATATTTGAAGTTTGATTTCACACAGGTTTATTCAGGGTCTGGTTTATACAGTTTCATGGTACATGTATTACAATGACAATTAATGTAGATAGAATTGTTAAGAAGATTGGAACAAGGAGCTTTATTAACTAAAACATAGATATCATATTTATTGTGTACCACACCTCTCTCAAATAATCTTCATCAGGTATGCTAATAATTCAAATATTGGAAAGCCAAATAATTTAATAGTCTTTGGGAGAATTAAACCAAAGGTCCTAAACAGGATACCCGAAAATGGTTATGGCTACATATGTCTGAGGCAAAGTATATTATACATTAGTTATAATAATTATATTACTGTCAAACCTGTATTAAGAGGTCACCTTTGGGATCAAGAAAAAGTGTCCATATTAGACAGGTGACCTCTTAAAAGAGGTTAAATTCATATGAAATTTTCTATGACAGGACAAGAAAAAGGTGACCTTTTAATACAGGTGACTGCTTAATAAAGGTGGCCGCATTGACAGGTTTGTCTGTATTTTTGAACTTTTGATTTTCAATACTAATTATAAAACTAGTTTATTTATTTATTTTACAGTGCTTATGGTAACTGGTTCCCTGGTGGTAAACCTCTGATACAACAAGCTATGGCTAAAATCATGAAGGCTAACCCTGCCCTGTATGTACTGAGAGAACGTATACGTAAAGGTCTACAGCTGTACTCGTCAGAACCTACTGAACCCTACCTGTCCTCACAGAATTATGGAGAACTGTTCTCTAATCAGATCATCTGGTTTGTGGATGATACCAATGTATACAGAGTGACAATACACAAAGTAATTAGCCTACCTTAGCTGACCTTTGCTGACCTCATCAAAGGTCATCATTCTTGTTATCCGTTACATGATCTTTATAAATATAAACTATCATTGATTTGTTTTGCAAGAATGGATTTCTCAGAGCGATGTCACATGGAAAGCAGAATGTGAGATGTGATGAGAAGTTCATTTTGAGCAAAACGTATCATTGATAGTATATCTATGGAGCAATTTTTAAGGCTACATCAGTGACGTGACTTCAGTATACCATACATAGTTACACATAGAAATCAGTGATAATTTATATTATTAAATGACTATGCATTTTCTTAATTCTGATTGGTTTAGAAGGTTCATTGCTTCCTCTAACAGAACTACATGTCCACTGCGCAATTTTGCGCGCGAGGGTAATAAATCTCATGTCGCAGTTAGTACGTACCCAAATATAGTAACAGGGGAAAACCAGTAGACTGATTAATATCGATAAATTTGATTGGCCGACATTTTGAACCTCAACCAATCGGAGATGGTCTTGCTAGTGAACTTCGGTAATCAGCAGACGACTGTTAGTAAACAAAAATGAACGAAGCAGCTTCGTCAGTAGAACCAGAAATTAAGACACGTTTTGCTACAGTTGATGATGCCGCATTTGAAAGACCGCAAATGCAATTTCCTGTGTTTAATAATTGCTCTTACATTACCATAGACTACAACATAAATTAATTATTTAAAAGTGTTACTGAAACTGATATTTTATTTGTTAAAATTTTGAAATTGTATTTGTTTTTTCTTAATCAATTTTTATTGTTTTGAAACATTAGAAATGTCAAGCTTTAAAAACTGGTGTTTTTTTGGTTTGAAGCAGGTACATATAAAAAAGAATAAATGGAAATGTCTAAGAAACAGCAACAATTCCCAGTTTTCACCCCAAAATTACACTTAGAATGTGTCATTTAATAAAACAATTGATGACTTTTCATTTCGGTGGACATTGATTTATCAACCCCTTTGAAATGATGTTCACCTCAGCCGTTGGCTTCGGTGAACATCACTTCCTCGGGGTTGATAAATCACAATGTCCACCTTATGAAAAGTCATTAATTATATAATATCATGCTTGTCATTTGAGAATAGATGTTATCGTGTGTGAAGAACAAAAGGAAAATTTACAAGTCTTTTATGAAAGCTTTTACACCGCATGCTATTTTAACAAGTTGAAATAAAGTAAGGGAATATAATTATGTTTTTATAAAACACAGCTACTATAGTGATAAATTCCTGATAGAATAAAATGTTTTGGGTAACAAACACGTGTAAAACCAATACTGACGATAGTTGAGGAGATTAAAAAAAAATCTTTAGGTGCCTATGTAACTTTGGAAGAAAGCTTTCATAGAGGGTCTGGGGCAAAAGCCCCCAACATAAGCCCCTGGACCAAAAAAAAAACCAATAATGAAAAGTACAAGTTAATGTTTTTGTGTTGTATATATATATTTTCTTTGTATATTATAACATGAATCAAGACTATTAACATTATTTTTTAATACAATTTTTCATAAGTTATTTTTGGCACATGAAGATATCATATACAATTGAAGTATTTGTTAATAACCCTCATCAAAGAAAGTAAAAACAAAAATAAAGTTGTTTTATCTTAAAAAAAAATCATAGTATATCAAACAAGATGAGAAAATAACTCTTTCATTACTTTTAATAACTTCAAAGGTTAAAATGGTAAGTATCAATAAAAACAATTCCTGATTAACTTAACTAAAAAAAAATCAATTTAAGCAATCTTAGAGCAAATTATTGAACTTGTAATAACCCTTACATGGAATTGTGTTGTCTTTAACTAAGTTGTAATTTGCTGCTTTTGAAACAATTTTACCAAGTTAATGCATTCATAACACATATTAATTGTCTTGAATTAAAAATTCTGTTTGATGAAAAAAATTGCCTGATAGTGTATAAAGATATTGAAAGTTTGAGTCTCAATTACTTATTATTTATTGTCTTATTTCAGACATTTGAAGGTAATCTGACAACAAAACCAATCAATGGAGCCATCTTTATATTTAATCCACGTACCGGACAGTTGTTCTTGAAGATTATCCATACATCAGTATGGGCTGGACAGAAACGTCTTGGACAGGTAAGTTTTTCTTAACAGAACAAAGGATCTTTGATGATTTAATTCATTTTACAGGAACAAAGGATTTACACATTTAAAATTAAATGTATTATTTATCAACATGATTTAATATGTAAAAATATTTTATTCCCAGCCATGATTGTTTGATTCTGGTTATCTCAAAGCCATGTATTTTAAGATTCCAGTTCTTTAAATCTAAAATGACAGACATGCTTTCTTTGCTCTTATAAGGTCAACTTGTGTTCATACGATTTTAACAATGAACTGTTTTAATTGAACGACAAATGTCATGACATACAGGTTTTCACATGTAAACAGTAATGGAATTTCTTCAGATATCACATGCTACAGCATACCAGTAAAGGGGAGTAAGTGAGAGATTTGATTTTAATCAGATTGTTTTAGCATGAAGTATTACTACCATAATAGTGATAAAGAATTTCATGTTTACCCATTTGTTGGATGTGCGAGTAATTGTTGTTTAATGACAAGTGAACAATTTTTATACACCCGTCTCGAGACGGGCCGTATTATGTGATTGGGTATGGCGGGCGTCCACACAGGTTTCTGCACAATAACTTTAGTTCTGTATATCGGATCTTTACCAAACTTGGCCACATGATTCCCCTATGGAAGGGGAAGAACCCTATTTATTTTGGGGTCATTAGATCAAAGATCAAGATCACCGTTACTATAAATAGAATGTTTGACAGCGGTCGTTTCCACATAACTTTTGTTCTGTATACTGGATCTTTACCAAACTTGACCACATGATTGCCCTGTGGAAGGGAAAGAACCCTATTTATTTTGGAGTCATTAGGTCAAAGGTCAAGGTCACTATTACTATAAATAGAATTTTTTACCGTTTGATAATTTATATTGACGGGTGTATTTTGTGATGTACACATTTCTTGTTCAGCCATGTCATGGCGAGTAACTATTTGATTACATAATGTTGAGGATGCCTGGTTAATACTAAACCAAGAAATTGGTCTGACTTTTATTTAATCATCAAAATCTGCAATGTACAATTTTATCTGAATTCTGTATAATCGATAAAAATATGTTTGTTTTTATAGTTGGCCAAATGGAAGACTGCAGAAGAAGTGGCAGCTTTGATTAGATCATTACCAGTGGAAGAACAACCCAAACAGATTATTGTAACAAGAAAAGGAATGTTAGATCCTTTAGAAGTCCATCTGTTAGATTTCCCTAACATTGTCATCAAAGGGAGTGAACTCCAACTTCCCTTCCAGGCTTGTCTTAAGGTAGGTTGTCATTAAAGGGAGTGAACTCCAGTATCCCTTCCAGGTCTTAAGATATGATATTATCAAAGGGAGTGAACTCCATCTTCCCTCCCAGTTGTGTCTTAAGGTTGGTTGTCATTAAAGGGAGCGAACGCCAGCTCCCTTCCAGGCTTGTCTTAAAGTAGGTTACAAACAATGTTTGGGAGGAAATTATGAGTTCAATAGAATCAAGTAACTAACAAATTATTATTTCTACACTCATTTGATGAAGCTAATTTATGTATATTTATGTCCACACTTTCTCAGAAATTTGATGAATAATGATAATCCAAGAAATTCTTCTTTTTTTTAATTAAATGTTTTACTGGGACAAGTTGTAGTACAATTTCATTTCTGAATCTAGTTGACCATATTGCTTCAATGGGAGGATTCAGAGTAATTTTGCTTGAATTTGGTTTGTTATTTAATTCTTTTAGTAAATATTATAAAATAAAATTTCAATTTGAGTGAAATTAATTGGAAAAAACAAATTGTCCATTTTGTATTTATCTGTATTTTGACATTTATTTATAGGTAGAGAAATTTGGTGATTTGATACTGGAAGCCAAGGAACCCCAGATGGTTCTCTTTAATCTCTATGATGATTGGCTGAAAACAATCTCTTCTTACACAGTAAGTACTTCTACTTCTAAATACTGACTGCCATCAATAAGATGAAGATTATGTCAGAGTTTAAGATGTGTTTGGTTGTAAAACATGTTGGGTCAGGCCACACTTAACAAAATGTTAGTTTGCTCAAAGCTGACCCATGGGGATTGGACATGGGTTGGTAGATAGCGAAAAAATTTTATTCTTTTAAAATGTGTTTAAATTTGGAATAATATACCTTATCGCTATGGAACTTGAAAATATCCAGAAATTTAAAAAATATACCTTTGTTATTGAAGAAGAAAAAAAAAGAATTCAAAAGTAGGCACCTATTTATCTGGTAGGTCACAGACAAACAATTGATTAATTATGGCCTCACATGATATACTCAGGTTTAAGTGGGTTTTATTTTGACAGGTTTATGTGGGTTTTATTTACACAGGTTTTAGTGGGTTTTATTTACACATGTTTATGTGGATTTTATTTACACAAATGTATTTGGGCTTTATTTACACAGGTTTTAGTGGGTTTTATTTATGCATTTTAATGGGTTTTATTTATGCATTTTATTGGGTTTTATTTATGCATTTTAGTGGGTTTTATTTAAGCATTTTAGTGGGTTTTATTAATATGCATTTTATTGGGTTTTATTTATGCATTTTAATGGGTATTATGTACATAGGTTTTTGTGGGTTTGATTTACACAGGTTTTACAAGGTTTGATATACACAAGAGTTTACTGTACATATTAAATATTTTTCAGGCTTTCTCCAGACTGATTTTAATTTTAAGAGCTTTACATGTGAACAATGACAGAACTAAGATTGTTCTCAAACCAGATAAAACTACAGTAACAGAACAACATCATATCTGGCCGTCACTGTCTGATGAAGAATGGATGAAAATAGAGATGCAGCTTAAAGATCTTATACTGGCAGATTATGGCAAGAAAAATAAGTAAGTCAGGTTCTTATCTACTTATTTGATATAAAGTCTGATACTTTTGTGTATTTTTTGTACAGACAATTTTATGTATATAAGGCCACTTTTACCAAAGGCCATCCCTTCTTATCAGGCCAGATTTCAAATTTTTTGAGATATTTTTTGCTGTCGCTCTCAAAGAGAGGCTATCCTATTATAAGGCCACTTTTTAATTACAGAAAGGATGGTCTTGTACTACTGTAAGGCTAAGCCAAGTTAGTTATCCCGTAGTGTTAGGTTTTGAATATGGTCTATCTCTTATTTTGCTACATGCTTTCAAATATGCACATGAGATATGTATTTGAATTTCCAAAATAATAAAGATATTAAATCAATAGTTTACTTGGTTAAATATGTAAGAGAATCTTTACCCAAACTTAATTCTCATTATATTTTGTATGCATCTAAAATGGTTTAAATTCTTCCCAGAATTAATTTTATGTTCTATTCCTATTATAGCGTGAATGTAGTATCCCTGACCCAGTCAGAAATAAGAGACATCATTCTTGGTATGGAGATATCCGCACCGTCGGCTCAACGTGTACAAATTGCAGAAATTGAGAAACAAACAAAGGAGCAGTCACAACTAACGGCTACAACGACACGTACTGTAAATAAACATGGTGATGAAATCATCACGTCTACGACTAGTAATTATGAGACATCTACATTCTTGTCAAAGACTGAATGGCGTGTCAGAGCGATTTCTGCAACAAATCTCCATCTTAGAACTAATCATATATATGTGTCGTCAGATGACATTAAAGAAACTGGATATACATATATCTTACCTAAAAATGTGCTGAAGAAGTTTATTATCATCTCTGATCTGAGAGCACAGGTAATTATAAATGTGTTCTGTTGCTAAGCCTCTGAGGGAAATAGGGTTTGGTTTATGGTGTTTAACGCCTCTTTCAACAATATTTCAGTTATACCATGGCGGTCAGTTTTATGGGGAAGAATCTGGAGAAAACCATCAACCTGCAACAAGTCACTGACAAACTTCATCACATAATGTTGTATCGAGTACGCCTCACCTGAGCAGGATTCGAACTCACAACTATAGTGGTGATAGGCACCGATTGCAAAGGTAGTAATTCAACTACCATTCGATCACGACCACAACAGCCCATCTGAGGGAAACAGAAATAGAACCTTGGGGCAATAAAAAAAAATGTAGACTACTGTCTCATCCTTTTACCTACATGATCTATTGTATGTAAACTTGTTCTCTTCATGAAGCCAGAATACTGCTCACAATACTGTCAAAGTACTTTTATTTATTGTTACCAATATTCGTGGTTTCTACAAAATGCATTGATCCATGGGTTCTTGAATTCAAACATAATAGGAAATAATCAATGGGAAAATTGTATTTCGTTGGATTTTAATGTTCGTGGTTTAAGTGTTCCACGAAACTAGAACCCCACGATTAATAATGAATTCACAGTAATTAGTCTATTAGTAAACTGACACTAGAGAAACGATGGATTTTTTTAAATAATTTGTTCAATAGAAACAAGTCTAGAAAACATTTCTTTTATAATAATGTAAGAAACAAGAGAACATTTTTACTTTTTAATTTGATATAAAAGAAACAATAAATGATATTTTTATATCTTTATTTAAACAAGAATAACTTTGAAAATAAAAAAAATAAAAAAGTTGTGTGAAAAATAAATCCATTCTGACAAGAAAGAATGTCGGGTACAAAAACATAAAGCTGTTGTAAATATAACCATGTCTATATGCAATGATTTACAGTTTTGTAAAACTTTTTCCAGATTGCTGGATTCTTGTATGGAGTTAGTCCCCCTGACAATCCACAGGTGAAGGAAATCCGTTGTATAGTGCTGCCACCTCAGTGGGGAACACATCAGACCGTCCATCTTCCTAACATCCTGCCAGAACATGAATGTCTCAAAGTTAGTATACAACTCTATTTTTGGTTTACTACATTATCTCTGACTTAAAAACAGGATCTTACTTTTTAGTCTGTATATCCATTTTGAAATTTAGACAAATAATTTCATTTCTAAGTCAGTAATTTTGCAGCAAGCAAGTATTAATTAATTATTTAATTGTAACAACACAGGAAAAGTCAGTTTTTTGTCTTCAACTTTCTAGATTTATTTCCCGATGCTATTTTTATCATGTGTTTTATTTTTCTGGTGAATTACTCTATGTGCTTTTGTAGTTAAGATTTGAAGATTTCCAGTGGAAACATTGCGATAGTATAAGAAGTTAAAAAAATATGAAAGTAAATTAGTAAGAAAAGATATGGATGTAAATGAACATGAGAGACTGTCTAACATTACTCCTAGACATACATTTAAGTAAAGGAACAGCTTGTAGTAAGAAAAGACATGGATGTAAATGAACATGAGAGACTATCCAACATTACACTTAGACACAAATTAAAGTAAAGGAACAGCTTGTAGTAAGAAAAGACATGGATGTAAATGAACATGAGAGACTATCTAACATTACACTTAGAGACATAGATTAAAGTAAAGGAACAGCTTGTAGTAAGAAAAGACATGGATGTAAATGAACATGAGAGACTATCCAACATTACACTTAGACACACATTAAAGTAAAGGAACAGCTTGTAGTAAGAAAAGACATGGATGTAAATGAACATGAGAGATTATCTAACATTACACTTAGACACACATTAAAGTAAAGGAACAGCTTGTAGTAAGAAAGGATATGGATGTAAATGAACATGAGAGACTATCCAACATTACACTTAGACACAAATTAAAGTAAAGGAACAGCTTGTAGCAAGAAAAGACATGGATGTAAATGAACATGAGAGACTATCCAACATTACACTTAGAAACATATTAAAGTAAAGGAACAGCTTGTAGTAAGAAAAGACATGGATGTAAATGAACATGAGAGACTATCTAACATTACACTTAGAGACATAGATTAAAGTAAAGGAACAGCTTGTAGTAAGAAAAGACATGGATGTAAATGAACATGAGAGACTATCCAACATTACACTTACACACATTGAAGTAAAGGAACAGCTTGTAGTAAGAAAAGACATGGATGTAAATGAACATGAGAGACTATCCAACATTACTCTTAGACACACATTAAAGTAAAGGAACAGCTTGTAGTAAGAAAAGATATGGATGTAAATGAACATGAGAGACTGACTGTCCAACATTACTCTTAGACATAAATTTAAGTAAAGGAACAGTTTGTAGTAAGAAAAGACATGGATGTAAATGAACATGAGACTGTCCAACATTACTCTTAGACATAAATTAAAGTAAAGGAACAGTTTGTAGTAAGAAAAGACATGGATGTAAATGAACATGAGAGACTGTCCAACATTACTCTTAGACATAAATTTAAGTAAAGGAACAGCTTGTAGTAAGAAAAGATATGGATGTAAATGAACATGAGAGACTGTCCAACATTACACTTAGACATAAATTTAAGTAAAGGAACAGCTTGTAGTAAGAAAAGACATGGATGTAAATGAACATGAGAGACTGTCTAACATTACTCTTAGACATATATTTAAGTAAGGCATCTTTTTCATGTATCGTCTTTCTTTATAAGTACATGTACTTTAAACTGTGGGTATTTGATCAACCTTTCTTTATAAGTACATGTACTTTAAACTGTGGGTATATGATCAACCTTCAAGTAAGCCTTTTATTGTCTTCTTGAATAAAAATAATTATGAGAACTGGAGAATTTTAGCAACTGTTTTCAGATTAAAAGTGTCGTGTAATAAAACATAAACATTATATATATATATATATACACCATGTTTTAAACAGCCATCTTGTTTATGTTTTATTAAAACAAATGTTACAATGCTTGGACATATATTTTTGTAGGAAATGGAGCCACTTGGTTGGATACACACACAGCCTAATGAACTGCCCCAGTTATCCCCTCAGGATATTACTACACATGCTAAAGTAATGGCTGATAATTCTACCTGGGATGGAGAGAAGACTGTTGTTATAACATGCAGGTAAATAATGTTATAAATGACCAATAACAGCCTAAGAAGTGTTGAATGTGGTTAATAGCTGTGTGGAATAATGTTGTAAATGACCAATAACAGCCTAAGATGTGTTGAATGTAGTTAATAGCTGTGTGGAATAATGTTTGAAAGGGAAATATCATGATACAGGGATTAATTGTATTTTGTTAAACCTTGACCCATTTCTCCAAACATTTAGTAAAGGATTAAAAATGGTCAAAACAAGATTATTTTAGCAATGGTAACAGAAAAGCCTACTTCATTTTAATTGTTCATGAAAGATTTTTATTAATGAAATTATTATTTTTATTTCAGTTTTACACCAGGATCCTGTTCCTTGACTGCCTACAAATTAACACCAACTGGATACGAGTGGGGCAGACAGAACACAGATACAGGAAACAATCCTAAGGGTTATCTCCCCTCTCACTATGAACGTGTACAGATGTTGTTATCTGATAGATTCCTGGGATTCTTCATGACACCAGCTCAGTGGTCGTGGAATTACAACTTCATGGGTAATTTATTGATGTTTGATAAGATCTATATATAGAACAATGCCAGTATTGAATGTCAAGACATTCCAAACTGATGTTATTGTTTTTATCGGTGACGTCACACTGACCGATACTTTTTCAGTATCAGAGTCGGATACTGACAATATCACACAGAGATAAAATGAGAAATGTCAAAATTACCGATAAAAAAACGGTACAGTATAATTCAAGTATTAGAAGACAGAAAAGGTTCCATCATCGCCATGATCATGTAGTAGATTGATTTACGTTTGCCTAATTAATGGCCGTCACCACTGAAGTTGTAAGTTTGATTCCCTCACATGGCTAGTTGTACTTGATATAATATGTGATAAGTTTGTCAGTTACTACCATTAGGTCGGTTGTTTTCTCCTGGTTTCCTCCACAAATAAAACTAACCAACACAGTTTATCTATAGATATCGTTAAAAGTGGTGTTAAACATCAATTACCAATTTGAAGACATCAGGATCGAAGTAGATAAGGCTATTAATAAAATATTGTGTGTTTGTTCTATTAATAAGATATTGTGTGTTTGTTATTTGCCTAACAACCAAAACTGTCCAAAACATTTTATTACAGTGGAAATCTTGGGCATTTGAAGAAAAAAAATTCAAGTAGACTTGAGTAATCACAGGCTCTTTAAGCTAAACTAGTAATAAAATGAAAATTAGCCAAGTTTGTTGAAATATTGGTTGTTAACAAGAATTTGGAGCAGATTATCGTCAAGTTAGTTTGTGGAGGGCTTGTTTCTTATTTACATTATTTGTGTTTGTTTGCATATAGCGATGTCCATCACATATTGTTTTTGTTTTGTTTTCTTCGTCTTGTGTACCGTACCCTATGTTACCAGTTTCTCTGGATTGTCCATTTTTGATTGCCCCTTCGGTATTCTCTAACGTTTATTTTACCTTTATTTATTTGTATTTCAGGTGTTCGTCACGATGCCAACATGAAGTATGAGTTACAGTTGTCTAATCCTAAAGAATTCTACCATGAAATACACAGACCTTCACATTTCTTAAACTTCAGTTCTATGGAAGAATCAGAATTGATAGGTGCTGATCGTGAAGACATGTATACGTGAAGCAGATGATCAGACAGTTTATCATGATGTTAAATTATGAGACAATAAATTAGTGTGATCTTTTTTGTGTTTGATCTTAAGATTAGACATACTGACTTGAAGCAGACGACACTAAAGAATGATTGACTTGAAGCAGACGACACTGAAGAATGAACTATTCTGTTATCTTCTTATATACATAGTTTTAATTGTCAGTTTTGTTTTGTGTATGTGACATAAATCTGATATCCAGTCCTATTCCTGGGACATGTTCATAATTTTTTTTGTATCATGTCAGTTTGTATTATCTGAACAGTGCTAGACCCATAATAATGTTGTAAATAAAAAAACAACACATTGTCATCATCATCATCATCATCTCAACGACAGTCGATGAAGACATTTTTCTGTAAGGAATTGAGTTCAAAACTTGAATTCGAAACAAATATATAATAATGAAATAATCATATATTATATCCATGTAAAAAAAGTCATATTCATTTTTGCTTGAAATTGTGTTTAAAAAACATGAAAATTGTTGTTTTTGTCGTCATTGTATAAATCACTGGTTCAAGATTTTTTTTATAATGTATTGATGTTACTTGATAGAGTTGAGGATTATCCCAGAAGTAATTGCATAAAGACACTTTTTTGACAGCCCTACAATACATCAATCTTTTATTATACATGTATTGTTCAGAATTCTCCAGTCAAATAAAATTTAAAAAGTAACCAACTGGAGACTGTTAAATTCAACTCTTTACGTTTTTTTTTGGTAAGCATATTTAGAACCAAGTACATTATTGCTTAGAAAAGAATGAGATGTAGTAACGACACAAATTGCCCCTCCCTACGCTCCAAATCATCAGTAGAACCATTTTTGATACATATGTGGAGATTTAAATCATATTTCCTTTTTAAAAAGTGTTCAGTAAAGAAATTTGTTATATTTGTTTCTGTCAAATTGTAAACAAACATCACTTTATCAGGTCTTTTAAGACATAATATATTATGCAGTGTCCAGTTTTAATGATAATTCTTTTTCTTTGTTAAATCTTGATACAAATGGTGATTTCTATGTTTAACTGTGGAAGGTCATGTTAACAATGCTGCGACAAATCCTTGATAAACATACTATCATTGATATGTTTTTCTAGAAATGGACTTCTCGTAGCATCTCACATCTTGGGCTTTGCCTTCAATGCAGTTTTGCTCCAAGATCGTGTTCTTTTATAACAAATCAACGATTGTTTACAGTAAAACTTGTCTAAACCGAATCCTGAATAAACCAGAATTCTGTATAAACCTGTCTAAACAGAACCCTGAATAAACCAGAATTCTGTATAAACCTGTCTAAACCAAATCCTGTCTAAACAGAACCCTGAATAAACCAGAATTCTGTATAAACCTGTCTAAACAGAACCCTGAATAAACCAGAATCCTGTATAAACCGATGTTTCAATGAAGGAAATTGTTATTAACTTAATCTGTATAAACTAAAATCTCTCTATTATGCACAAAACAATTGGTCCCAAGGAGTTGTATTACAGACATGTTTTACTGTATATATATATTTATCATTAAACTTACTTTTGATATCATTAAGTTTTGTTCAGTTTTTATTGATAGATTGTAAATATTTTGGACATAATAAATGACTGGAAATAGGAAAATTAGTGTTTTTGAATTTACCAACACTTGAATCGTGATGAAAGAACAAACTGAAGACTGTAGAATTAGTATTTGTTGCTTCTCTGCCAAGTGTGCTTCATTATGGAGTAAGAGCAAAGACTGGTTGGCTCAGAATCGGGATAATGTGTCGTAGTGGAATCGCATGTCTGCCCACAGACTTGTTTCAGTGAACTAGCATTTTAAAGATCCAACTAAGCGTGTTGGTCTAGTACAAAGTTTATAAAGATCCAACTAAGCTGTTGGTCTAGTACAAAGTTTATAAAGATCCAACTAAGCGTGTTGGTCTAGTACAAAGTTTATAAAGATCCAACTAAGTGTGTTGGTCTAGTACAAAGTTTATAAAGATCCAACTAAGCTGTTGGTCTAGTACAAAGTTTATAAAGATGCAACTAAGCTGTTGGTCTAGTACAAAGTTTATAAAGATCCAACTAAGTGTGTTGGTCTAGTACAAAGTTTATAAAGATCCAACTAAGCGTGTTGGTCTAGTACAAAGTTTATAAAGATGCAACTAAGTGTGTTGGTCTGGTACAAAGTTTATAAAGATCCAACTAAGTGTGTTGGTCTAGTACAAAGTTTATAAAGATGCAACTAAGCTGTTGGTCTAGTACAAAGTTTATAAAGATCCAACTAAGCGTGTTGGTCTAGTACAAAGTTTATAAAGATCCAACTAAGTGTGTTGGTCTAATGCAAAGTTTATAAAGATCCAACTAAGCTGTTGGTCTAGTACAATGTTTATAAAGATCCAACTAAGTGTGTTGGTCTAGTACAAAGTTTATAAAGATCCAACTAAGCGTGTTGGTCTAGTACAAAGTTTATAAAGATCCAACTAAGCTGTTGGTCTAGTACAAAGTTTATAAAGATCCAACTAAGTGTGTTGGTCTAGTACAAAGTTTATAAAGATCCAACTAAGCGTGTTGGTCTAGTACAAAGTTTATAAAGATCCAACTAAGCGTGTTGGTCTAGTACAAAGTTTATAAAGATGCAACTAAGCTGTTGGTCTAGTACAAAGTTTATAAAGATCCAACTAAGCGTGTTGGTCTAGTACAAAGTTTATAAAGATCCAACTAAGTGTGTTGGTCTAATGTAAAGTTTATAAAGATCCAACTAAGCTGTTGGTCTAGTACAATGTTTATAAAGATCCAACTAAGTGTGTTGGTCTAGTACAAAGTTTATAAAGATCCAACTAAGCGTGTTGGTCTAGTACAAAGTTTATAAAGATCCAACTAAGCTGTTGGTCTAGTACAAAGTTTATAAAGATCCAACTAAGTGTGTTGGTCTAGTACAAAGTTTATAAAGATCCAACTAAGCGTGTTGGTCTAGTACAAAGTTTATAAAGATCCAACTAAGCGTGTTGGTCTAGTACAAAGTTTATAAAGATGCAACTAAGCGTGTTGGTCTGGTACAAAGTTTATAAAGATGCAACTAAGCGTGTTGGTCTAGTACAAAGTTTATAAAGATCCAACTAAGCTGTTGGTCTAGTACAAAGTTTATAAAGATCCAACTAAGTGTGTTGGTCTAGTACAAAGTTTATAAAGATCCAACTAAGCGTGTTGGTCTAGTACAAAGTTTATAAAGATCCAACTAAGCTGTTGGTCTAGTACAAAGTTTATAAAGATCCAACTAAGTGTGTTGGTCTAGTACAAAGTTTATAAAGATCCAACTAAGCGTGTTGGTCTAGTACAAAGTTTATAAAGATCCAACTAAACTGTTGGTCTAGTACAAAGTTTATAAAGATCCAACTAAGCATGTTGGTCTAGTACAAAGTTTATAAAGATCCAACTAAGCGTGTTGGTCTGGTACAAAGTTTATAAAGATGCAACTAAGCGTGTTGGTCTGGTACAAAGTTTATAAAGATGCAACTAAGCTGTTGGTCTAGTACAAAGTTTATAAAGATCCAACTAAGCTGTTGGTCTAGTACAAAGTTTATAAAGATCCAACTAAGCGTGTTGGTCTGGTACAAAGTTTATAAAGATCCAACTAAGTGTGTTGGTCTAGTACAAAGTTTATAAAGATCCAACTAAGCTGTTGGTCTAGTACAAAGTTTATAAAGATCCAACTAAGTGTGTTGGTCTAGTACAAAGTTTATAAAGATCCAACTAAGCGTGTTGGTCTAGTACAAAGTTTATAAAGATCCAACTAAGCTGTTGGTCTAGTACAAAGTTTATAAAGATCCAACTAAGTGTGTTGGTCTAGTACAAAGTTTATAAAGATCCAACTAAGCGTGTTGGTCTAGTACAAAGTTTATAAAGATCCAACTAAGCTGTTGGTCTAGTACAAAGTTTATAAAGATCCAACTAAGTGTGTTGGTCTAGTACAAAGTTTATAAAGATCCAACTAAGCGTGTTGGTCTAGTACAAAGTTTATAAAGATCCAACTAAGCTGTTGGTCTAGTACAAAGTTTATAAAGATGCAACTAAGTGTGTTGGTCTAGTACAGTTTATAAAGATCCAACTAAGCTGTTGGTCTAGTACAAAGTTTATAAAGATCCAACTAAGCGTGTTGGTCTGGTACAAAGTTTATAAAGATCCAACTAAGCGTGTTGGTCTGGTACAAAGTTTATAAAGATGCAACTAAGCGTGTTGGTCTGGTACAAAGTTTATAAAGATCCAACTAAGCGTGTTGGTCTGGTACAAAGTTTATAAAGATCCAACTAAGTGTGTTGGTCTAGTACAAAGTTTATAAAGATCCAACTAAGCGTGTTGGTCTAGTACAAAGTTTATAAAGATCCAACTAAGCGTGTTGGTCTGGTACAAAGTTTATAAAGATCCAACTAAGTGTGTTGGTCTAGTACAAAGTTTATAAAGATCCAACTAAGCTGTTGGTCTAGTACAAAGTTTATAAAGATCCAACTAAGTGTGTTGGTCTAGTACAAAGTTTATAAAGATCCAACTAAGCGTGTTGGTCTAGTACAAAGTTTATAAAGATCCAACTAAGCTGTTGGTCTAGTACAAAGTTTATAAAGATCCAACTAAGTGTGTTGGTCTAGTACAAAGTTTATAAAGATCCAACTAAGCGTGTTGGTCTAGTACAAAGTTTATAAAGATCCAACTAAACTGTTGGTCTAGTACAAAGTTTATAAAGATCCAACTAAGCGTGTTGGTCTAGTACAAAGTTTATAAAGATCCAACTAAGCGTGTTGGTCTGGTACAAAGTTTATAAAGATGCAACTAAGCGTGTTGGTCTGGTACAAAGTTTATAAAGATGCAACTAAGCTGTTGGTCTAGTACAAAGTTTATAAAGATCCAACTAAGCGTGTTGGTCTAGTACAAAGTTTATAAAGATCCAACTAAGCTGTTGGTCTAGTACAAAGTTTATAAAGATCCAACTAAGTGTGTTGGTCTAGTACAAAGTTTATAAAGATCCAACTAAGCGTGTTGGTCTAGTACAAAGTTTATAAAGATCCAACTAAGCTGTTGGTCTAGTACAAAGTTTATAAAGATCCAACTAAGTGTGTTGGTCTAGTACAAAGTTTATAAAGATCCAACTAAGCGTGTTGGTCTAGTACAAAGTTTATAAAGATCCAACTAAGCTGTTGGTCTAGTACAAAGTTTATAAAGATGCAACTAAGCGTGTTGGTCTAGTACAAAGTTTATAAAGATCCAACTAAGCTGTTGGTCTAGTACAAAGTTTATAAAGATCCAACTAAGCGTGTTGGTCTGGTACAAAGTTTATAAAGATCCAACTAAGCGTGTTGGTCTGGTACAAAGTTTATAAAGATGCAACTAAGCGTGTTGATCTGGTACAAAGTTTATAAAGATCCAACTAAGCGTGTTGGTCTAGTACAAAGTTTATAAAGATCCAACTAAGTGTGTTGGTCTAGTACAAAGTTTATAAAGATCCAACTAAGCGTGTTGGTCTAGTACAAAGTTTATAAAGATCCAACTAAGCGTGTTGGTCTGGTACAAAGTTTATAAAGATCCAACTAAGTGTGTTGGTCTAGTACAAAGTTTATAAAGATCCAACTAAGCGTGTTGGTCTAGTACAAAGTTTATAAAGATCCAACTAAGCGTGTTGGTCTAGCACAAAGTTTATAAAGATCCAACTAAGCTGTTGGTCTAGTACAAAGTTTATAAAGATCCAACTAAGCGTGTTGGTCTAGTACAAAGTTTATAAAGATCCAACTAAGCGTGTTGGTCTAGTACAAAGTTTATAAAGATCCAACTAAGAATGTTGGTCTAGTACAAAGTTTATAAAGATCCAACTAAGCGTGTTGGTCTAGTACAAAGTATATAAAGATCCAACTAAGCTGTTGGTCTAGTACAAAGTTTATAAAGATCCAACTAAGCTGTTGGTCTAGTACAAATTTTATAAAGATCAAACTAAGCGTGTTGGTCTAGTACAAAGTTTATAAAGATCCAACTAAGCGTGTTGGTCTAGTACAAAGTTTATAAAGATCCAACTAAGCTGTTGGTCTAGTACAAAGTTTATAAAGATCCAACTAAGCGTGTTGGTCTGGTACAAAGTTTATAAAGATCCAACTAAGCGTGTTGGTCTAGTACAAAGTTTATAAAGATCCAACTAAGCGTGTTGGTCTGGTACAAAGTTTATAAAGATCCAACTAAGCATGTTGGTCTAGTACAAAGTTTATAAAGATCCAACTAAGCGTGTTGGTCTAGTACAAAGTTTATAAAGATCCAACTAAGCATGTTGGTCTAGTACAAAGTTTATAAAGATCCAACTAAGCGTGTTGGTCTAGTACAAAGTTTATAAAGATCCAACTAAGCTGTTGGTCTAGTACAAAGTTTATAAAGATCCAACTAAGCGTGTTGGTCTAGTACAAAGTTTATAAAGATCCAACTAAGCGTGTTGGTCTAGTACAAAGTTTATAAAGATGCAACTAAGCGTGTTGGTCTAGTACAAAGTTTATAAAGATCCAACTAAGTGTGTTGGTCTAGTACAAAGTTTATAAAGATCCAACTAAGCGTGTTGGTCTGGTACAAAGTTTATAAAGATCCAACTAAGTGTGTTGGTCTAGTACAAAGTTTATAAAGATCCAACTAAGCTGTTGGTCTAGTACAAAGTTTATAAAGATCCAACTAAGTGTGTTGGTCTAGTACAAAGTTTATAAAGATCCAACTAAGCGTGTTGGTCTAGTACAAAGTTTATAAAGATCCAACTAAGCTGTTGGTCTAGTACAAAGTTTATAAAGATCCAACTAAGTGTGTTGGTCTAGTACAAAGTTTATAAAGATCCAACTAAGCGTGTTGGTCTAGTACAAAGTTTATAAAGATCCAACTAAACTGTTGGTCTAGTACAAAGTTTATAAAGATCCAACTAAGCGTGTTGGTCTAGTACAAAGTTTATAAAGATCCAACTAAGCGTGTTGGTCTGGTACAAAGTTTATAAAGATGCAACTAAGCGTGTTGGTCTGGTACAAAGTTTATAAAGATGCAACTAAGCTGTTGGTCTAGTACAAAGTTTATAAAGATCCAACTAAGCGTGTTGGTCTGGTACAAAGTTTATAAAGATCCAACTAAGCTGTTGGTCTAGTACAAAGTTTATAAAGATCCAACTAAGTGTGTTGGTCTAGTACAAAGTTTATAAAGATCCAACTAAGCGTGTTGGTCTAGTACAAAGTTTATAAAGATCCAACTAAGCTGTTGGTCTAGTACAAAGTTTATAAAGATCCAACTAAGTGTGTTGGTCTAGTACAAAGTTTATAAAGATCCAACTAAGCGTGTTGGTCTAGTACAAAGTTTATAAAGATCCAACTAAGCTGTTGGTCTAGTACAAAGTTTATAAAGATGCAACTAAGCGTGTTGGTCTAGTACAAAGTTTATAAAGATCCAACTAAGCTGTTGGTCTAGTACAAAGTTTATAAAGATCCAACTAAGCGTGTTGGTCTGGTACAAAGTTTATAAAGATCCAACTAAGCGTGTTGATCTGGTACAAAGTTTATAAAGATCCAACTAAGCGTGTTGGTCTAGTACAAAGTTTATAAAGATCCAACTAAGTGTGTTGGTCTAGTACAAAGTTTATAAAGATCCAACTAAGTGTGTTGGTCTAGTACAAAGTTTATAAAGATCCAACTAAGCTGTTGGTCTAGTACAAAGTTTATAAAGATCCAACTAAGTGTGTTGGTCTAGTACAAAGTTTATAAAGATCCAACTAAGCGTGTTGGTCTAGTACAAAGTTTATAAAGATCCAACTAAGCTGTTGGTCTAGTACAAAGTTTATAAAGATCCAACTAAGTGTGTTGGTCTAGTACAAAGTTTATAAAGATCCAACTAAGCGTGTTGGTCTAGTACAAAGTTTATAAAGATCCAACTAAACTGTTGGTCTAGTACAAAGTTTATAAAGATCCAACTAAGCGTGTTGGTCTAGTACAAAGTTTATAAAGATCCAACTAAGCGTGTTGGTCTGGTACAAAGTTTATAAAGATGCAACTAAGCGTGTTGGTCTGGTACAAAGTTTATAAAGATGCAACTAAGCTGTTGGTCTAGTACAAAGTTTATAAAGATCCAACTAAGCGTGTTGGTCTGGTACAAAGTTTATAAAGATCCAACTAAGCTGTTGGTCTAGTACAAAGTTTATAAAGATCCAACTAAGTGTGTTGGTCTAGTACAAAGTTTATAAAGATCCAACTAAGCGTGTTGGTCTAGTACAAAGTTTATAAAGATCCAACTAAGCTGTTGGTCTAGTACAAAGTTTATAAAGATCCAACTAAGTGTGTTGGTCTAGTACAAAGTTTATAAAGATCCAACTAAGCGTGTTGGTCTAGTACAAAGTTTATAAAGATCCAACTAAGCTGTTGGTCTAGTACAAAGTTTATAAAGATGCAACTAAGCGTGTTGGTCTAGTACAAAGTTTATAAAGATCCAACTAAGCTGTTGGTCTAGTACAAAGTTTATAAAGATCCAACTAAGCGTGTTGGTCTGGTACAAAGTTTATAAAGATCCAACTAAGCGTGTTGATCTGGTACAAAGTTTATAAAGATCCAACTAAGCGTGTTGGTCTAGTACAAAGTTTATAAAGATCCAACTAAGTGTGTTGGTCTAGTACAAAGTTTATAAAGATCCAACTAAGTGTGTTGGTCTAGTACAAAGTTTATAAAGATCCAACTAAGCGTGTTGGTCTGGTACAAAGTTTATAAAGATCCAACTAAGTGTGTTGGTCTAGTACAAAGTTTATAAAGATGCAACTAAGCGTGTTGGTCTAGTACAAAGTTTATAAAGATCCAACTAAGCGTGTTGGTCTAGCACAAAGTTTATAAAGATCCAACTAAGCTGTTGGTCTAGTACAAAGTTTATAAAGATCCAACTAAGCGTGTTGGTCTAGTACAAAGTTTATAAAGATCCAACTAAGCGTGTTGGTCTAGTACAAAGTTTATAAAGATGCAACTAAGCTGTTGGTCTAGTACAAAGTTTATAAAGATCCAACTAAGCGTGTTGGTCTAGTACAAAGTATATAAAGATCCAACTAAGCTGTTGGTCTAGTACAAAGTTTATAAAGATCCAACTAAGCGTGTTGGTCTAGTACAAAGTTTATAAAGATCAAACTAAGAATGTTGGTCTAGTACAAAGTTTATAAAGATCCAACTAAGCGTGTTGGTCTAGTACAAAGTTTATAAAGATCCAACTAAGCTGTTGGTCTAGTACAAAGTTTATAAAGATCCAACTAAGCGTGTTGGTCTAGTACAAAGTTTATAAAGATCCAACTAAGCGTGTTGGTCTGGTACAAAGTTTATAAAGATCCAACTAAGCTGTTGGTCTAGTACAAAGTTTATAAAGATGCAACTAAGCTGTTGATCTGGTACAAAGTTTATAAAGATCCAACTAAGCTGTTGGTCTAGTACAAAGTTTATAAAGATGCAACTAAGCTGTTGGTCTGGTACAAAGTTTATAAAGATGCAACTAAGCTGTTGGTCTAGTACAAAGTTTATAAAGATGCAACTAAGCTGTTGGTCTGGTACAAAGTTTATAAAGATCCAACTAAGCTGTTGGTCTAGTACAAAGTTTATAAAGATCCAACTAAGCGTGTTGGTCTGGTACAAAGTTTATAAAGATCCAACTAAGCGTGTTGGTCTAGTACAAAGTGGACATCATCATTTCATCGAAATACAATTTGTTCTCATGATATAGCTGAAAAATTGCTCATTTGGTGTTAAACAACAATTACTCACTCAAAAGAACAAAAGCAGGTCTTTTAAAGCCATTGAATTCATTTAATGTAGAAGTTATGAAGAATTCATTAATATATTATAGGTTTAACCTTGATATTTGCTGTATTTTTGTTTATAACTCCTTTACCATGGTATCCCTCCTAACTTGGTTACCCTATGTTGATCTCAGATGATATTTGTCAATAACTCTTGGAATTCTTCATTGTGTAAATAAATCATTGACCTTGTTGTCTGACCTGTATATATATTTTTGTTAGGACAATACATTGTTGTCCATGTCATTATGACAAGTAGATTCAGGACTATTAAGTATAAGGTCCCTATAAAAGGCTATGTAGGATGCAATCCAATCCAATGTATTTGGACTCAGTGGTGTGGGTTTTAGTTTTAATTGTTGGGGTGATGTATAATTTGATAATGTTTTTATAATTGGTATTTTTTTCATCCATGTTTAAATTTCAATTCATCTCCACAATATAGTTATGGGTGATCATGATCGTATGGTAGTTGGATTTACAACTACCAATGCAATCAGTGTCTATCGCCACTAAAGTTGTTAGTTCGAATCCCGTTCATGGCGAGGGGTTCTCGAAACAAGTATGTCAGTGACTTGCGACAGGTCAGTGGTTTTCCAGTACTCTGGTTTTCTCCACCAATAAAACCGAATATGATATAACTGAAATATTGTTGAAAGTGGCATTAAACACCATAACCCTAACCCTAACCACAATATAGTTTGAAGAATTATAATTGACTAGGAAATAATTAAATATTTAGACATTTTTAATATCCATCTGGATATCCATGTTTTCTAAAGTCAGAGTTAGCTGTGATAGTTCCTTCTTGTCTTTGTAGTATACCCTGTACAACAGATCCTGCACTGTCTGATAGTGATATATTATGTCCAAGTCTAACTAAACCATCCAGTATAGCCTGAAAATAAAATGTAAAGAGATGTACATAGATAATCCAGTAAGGGACACTCAATTAAATTATTAAGAGGTGCTAGTGGGTTTTTTTTTCTGAAAAAAAAAATCTGTTGGCGAATTCTATAAAAAAAAAAACTGAACTGACAGATGCAACATATTTTGGCTCGGTGGGAAAATGTAGCCCCTCCACCTATAAGTTAAATGACAGATCCTTAAGCTCAACATATGGAAGTTATTTTGTTAATTTGGATTAATACGAAACTAAGGATGTAGGATTCACAAACAAATATTTTACAATGTAAAATTCTATTTAATCATAGATGTTGGTTTTTATTCAATGTTAATCCACCAAATATAATGATTGTTGGACATGTACCAAGCTGTATCTATACCTCTGTGGAAAATATAAACATGTACCAAGCTGTATCTATACCTCTGTGGAAAATATAAACATGTACCAAGCTGTATCTATACCTCTGTGGAAAATATAAACATGTACCAAGCTGTATCTATACCTCTGTGGAAAATATAAAGCTGTACCAAGCTGTATCTATACCTCTGTGGAAAATATAAACATGTACCAAGCTGTATCTATACCTCTGTGGAAAATATAAACATGTACCAAGCTGTATCTATACCTCTGTGGAAAATATAAACATGTACCAAGCTGTATCTATACCTCTGTGGAAAATATAAACATGTACCAAGCTGTATCTATACCTCTGTGGAAAATATAAACATGTACCAAGCTGTATCTATACCTCTGTGGAAAATATAAACATGTACCAAGCTGTATCTATACCTCTGTGGAAAATATAAACATGTACCAAGCTGTATCTATACCTCTGTGGAAAATATAAACATGTACCAAGCTGTATCTATACCTCTGTGGAAAATATAAACATGTACCAAGCTGTATCTATACCTCTGTGGAAAATATAAACATGTACCAAGCTGTATCTATACCTCTGTGGAAAATATAAACATGTACCAAGCTGTATCTATACCTCTGTGGAAAATATAAACATGTACCAAGCTGTATCTATACCTCTGTGGAAAATATAAACATGTACCAAGCTGTATCTATACCTCTGTGGAAAATATAAACATGTACCAAGCTGTATCTATACCTCTGTGGAAAATATAAACATGTACCAAGCTGTATCTATACCTCTGTGGAAAATATAAACATGTACCAAGCTGTATCTATACCTCTGTGGAAAATATAAACATGTACCAAGCTGTATCTATACCTCTGTGGAAACTATAAACATGTACCAAGCTGTATCTATACCTCTGTGGAAACTATAAAGCTGTACCAAGCTGTATCTATACCTCTGTGGAAAATATAAACATGTACCAAGCTGTATCTATACCTCTGTGGAAAATATAAACATGTACCAAGCTGTATCTATACCTCTGTGGAAAATATAAACATGTACCAAGCTGTATCTACACCTCTGTGGAAAATATAAACATGTACCAAGCTGTATCTATACCTCTGTGGAAAATATAAACATGTACCAAGCTGTATCTATACCTCTGTGGAAAATATAAACATGTACCAAGCTGTATCTATACCTCTGTGGAAAATATAAACATGTACCAAGCTGTATCTATACCTCTGTGGAAAATATAAACATGTACCAAGCTGTATTTATACCTCTGTGGAAAATATAAACATGTACCAAGCTGTATCTATATCTCTGTGGAAACTATAAAGCTGTACCAAGCTGTATCTATACCTCTGTGGAAAATATAAACATGTACCAAGCTGTATCTATACCTCTGTGGAAAATATAAACATGTACCAAGCTGTATTTATACCTCTGTGGAAAATATAAACATGTACCAAGCTGTATCTATACCTCTGTGGAAAATATAAACATGTACCAAGCTGTATCTATACCTCTGTGGAAAATATAAACATGTACCAAGCTGTATCTATACCTCTGTGGAAAATATAAACATGTACCAAGCTGTATCTATACCTCTGTGGAAAATATAAAGCTGTACCAAGCTGTATCTATACCTCTGTGGAAAATATAAACATGTACCAAGCTGTATCTATACCTCTGTGGAAAATATAAACATGTACCAAGCTGTATCTATACCTCTGTGGAAAATTTAAACATGTACCAAGCTGTATCTATACCTCTGTGGAAAATATAAACATGTACCAAGCTGTATCTATACCTCTGTGGAAAATATAAACATGTACCAAGCTGTATCTATACCTCTGTGGAAAATATAAAGCTGTACCAAGCTGTATCTATACCTCTGTGGAAAATATAAACATGTACCAAGCTGTATCTATACCTCTGTGGAAAATATAAACATGTACCAAGCTGTATCTATACCTCTGTGGAAAATATAAACATGTACCAAGCTGTATCTATACCTCTGTGGAAAATATAAACATGTACCAAGCTGTATCTATACCTCTGTGGAAAATATAAACATGTACCAAGCTGTATCTATACCTCTGTGGAAAATATAAACATGTACCAAGCTGTATCTATACCTCTGTGGAAAATATAAACATGTACCAAGCTGTATCTATACCTCTGTGGAAAATATAAACATGTACCAAGCTGTATCTATACCTCTGTGGAAAATATAAACATGTACCAAGCTGTATCTATACCTCTGTGGAAAATATAAAGCTGTACCAAGCTGTATCTATACCTCTGTGGAAAATATAAACATGTACCAAGCTGTATCTATACCTCTGTGGAAAATATAAACAATGTACCAAGCTGTATTTATACCTCTGTGGAAAATATAAACATGTACCAAGCTGTATCTATACCTCTGTGGAAAATATAAACATGTACCAAGCTGTATTTATACCTCTGTGGAAAATATAAACATGTACCAAGCTGTATCTATACCTCTGTGGAAAATATAAACATGTACCAAGCTGTATCTATACCTCTGTGGAAAATATAAAGCTGTACCAAGCTGTATCTATACCTCTGTGGAAAATATAAACATGTACCAAGCTGTATCTATACCTCTGTGGAAAATATAAACATGTACCAAGCTGTATCTATACCTCTGTGGAAAATATAAACATGTACCAAGCTGTATCTATACCTCTGTGGAAAATATAAACATGTACCAAGCTGTATCTATACCTCTGTGGAAAATATAAACATGTACCAAGCTGTATCTATACCTCTGTGGAAAATATAAAGCTGTACCAAGCTGTATCTATACCTCTGTGGAAAATATAAACATGTACCAAGCTGTATCTATACCTCTGTGGAAAATATAAACATGTACCAAGCTGTATCTATACCTCTGTGGAAAATATAAACATGTACCAAGCTGTATCTATACCTCTGTGGAAAATATAAACATGTACCAAGCTGTATCTATACCTCTGTGGAAAATATAAACATGTACCAAGCTGTATCTATACCTCTGTGGAAAATATAAACATGTACCAAGCTGTATCTATACCTCTGTGGAAACTATAAAGCTGTACCAAGCTGTATCTATACCTCTGTGGAAAATATAAACATGTACCAAGCTGTATCTATACCTCTGTGGAAAATATAAACATGTACCAAGCTGTATCTATACCTCTGTGGAAAATATAAACATGTACCAAGCTGTATTTATACCTCTGTGGAAAATATAAACATGTACCAAGCTGTATCTATACCTCTGTGGAAAATATAAACATGTACCAAGCTGTATCTATACCTCTGTGGAAAATATAAACATGTACCAAGCTGTATCTATACCTCTGTGGAAAATTTAAACATGTACCAAGCTGTATCTATACCTCTGTGGAAAATATAAACATGTACCAAGCTGTATCTATACCTCTGTGGAAAATATAAACATGTACCAAGCTGTATCTATACCTCTGTGGAAAATATAAAGCTGTACCAAGCTGTATCTATACCTCTGTGGAAAATATAAACATGTACCAAGCTGTATCTATACCTCTGTGGAAAATATAAACAATGTACCAAGCTGTATTTATACCTCTGTGGAAAATATAAACATGTACCAAGCTGTATCTATACCTCTGTGGAAAATATAAACATGTACCAAGCTGTATCTATACCTCTGTGGAAAATATAAAGCTGTAAGTATTTTTAAGTTGATATTCCCCTATTTATTTAATTAAGTATTTCAATAGTTATTTTAACTGTCATGGAGAGCCGAAGACACAATTTTGTCATTGTTTATTTATATCATCAATAAGTAGTTATCTATAAATACCTGGGGAAATGTCTTTTCAACAGTAATATATGGAGGCAATAATTGATGATGTAAACGTCTATGATCTATTGCTTCTTTGATTCCCAGTTTTAACCACAGCGTTTCTAAGGTTACCTATAATAAATGACATTACTGTCAACACTGACTGTAAGTTGGTAGATATATATAGCTTATATGCTCAAATGTCTGGGATTTGGAATTCTACCCATCCATCACAGGGGCAGATCCAGGATTTCAAGTTAGGGGGGGTGCACTTAAAAAAAATTGCGCCGAACGGAGGAAGGCGCGAAAATTGTGGGATATTTCGTGTGAAAAATCACGATTTTACGCCCCTGCATCATAGCATCCTATATGATTTATTGTTTTATAATGTGTTCATCACATATATACTGGTAGCTGAAATACTATCGTTAAACAATATCAGCTAAATCAATCAATCAACTGACCAATCGTCTATCCAACAATCAGGATATCCGTGATGGCTACCCTATGTTACACGAAATCTGTGACCGTTATCTTACGAAGAGTTTGAAGATACCAAATGGGTAATATGTCACCTTATGTTCAGACTGTGCTGTATTTTTGTTCATTTTATCAGCTAGTCACCAGATAGTTGTATTTGAGTTTTACTTGTTAACAAGGGTAGCTCAAGCCATGTAAATATTGACACAAGAAGCCATACTATAAAACACTTTGTACACAGCGGCTTCGGAGATTTTTTGGTTATATATGCATGATAGTATGAAGAAAGAGAAATTCCCAAAGCCCCTACGACTCTGTCTGGTTGATTAGATCCTTCTGACTCCAATTTTGTTTTTGTTATGTAACCCATTATACATGTGATGTTTAACAAATTATTTGATCTCTTCATTAGCCACTCAAGAAGTATCTTCTTCGAAATATATTCTACAGCAATGATAAATGAAATATAAATATTTACCAATGCAGACGATGTTGTGATTTTCGTGCCACCGGAAGCTCCAACAACAAGGTTCACCATTCCATCGGAGTTAACAACAATACTAGGACACATGGAAGACAGAGGACGTTTTCCAGGCTTTATAAAATTAGCTGGAGATGCAGGTACACCAAAAGCATTAATTGTATTTGGGGTTGAGAAATCATCCATTTCGTTATTAAATATAATACCTGTGCGGTTTCCTACTACCTTAGATCCAAAACTGAAACAGATAGATAAATTCGGTTATCCATTGGGTAAGAATTGTGCACCCTTTTTGTCGAATTGAAATTAATCTAACATTTCCGTGGGCTCGTCAAAGACAATGGTATAATATACATGTAGCTCAAATTTTTATTTTGTCATTTCAATATATAGATAATGCTTTGGCAATGAACGATCTTGATTCAAAGGAAGGTTCAATATAACCATTTGACCATTACTTGAATGTGACTTAATTGGACAAAGGAGTTCTAAAATTTACGACAAATGTGATAATTTTAATATACGTATGATATACTTTCCACTTGTATGTACAAATATACAGTCATATATAGTGTCTCCCCAAGTTGCCAGTACATCAGAATTACTCTGCCTTCCCCGACTGACTTATTTATATATTGACTTAAGGTTTTATGTCTATCTTGATTGCGATGTTTTGCACTTTGACTCAATCGATCAACACAGAAGAAATCCGGAAGTATGCAAAAAGGTCATATATTCTCTGCTGCGGGGTACTACCCTTCCGCAAAGGCCGCAAGCTTGTTGTCGGGGAGACGGAAATACACAATTCGCCCTAGGACGGAAGGTAAATGAATGCATAATATAGTGTATACAGACAATCATGATTCTTGCATAAATATATATTACATATATACATCAGTATAGTATTGGGGGGAGGGGACAAGTGAGAGATCTGGTTTTAATCAGATTTATTCTAGTCTTGAACTTATTGAATAATAGATGAAGTACTGCTCACTTGATGTCAAATAACAATAAATCAATCAATCAATCAACTGACACAATTAAACAATTTAGTAATTTAGATCATATTAGGAATGACAATATGCCCCCAATACATGCATCAATAATGATTGATTGATTGATTTTTGGTGTTTAACGCCACTTTCAGCTATGTCATAGCGACAAGTTTCAGTGGTGGAAGAAGCCGGAGCACACGGAGAGAACCACCGACAATGGGCAAGCAATTAGTAAGCTTTATCACTTGCAGCTGCGAGTCCAGTGCACTCTTTTTTGTAATATACAAAGCCGGGCACGAGCCCATGCCATATTGGTGATAGACTTGTATGAGTTGTTAGGTAATCCAACTACCTAACATATTGAGCCACCCGGGCCCTACAACTACCTAACATATTGAGCCACCCGGGCCCTACAACTACCTAACATATTGAGCCACCCGGGCCCCCTACAACTACCTAACATATTGAGCCACCCGGGCCCTACAACTACCTAACATATTGAGCCACCCGGGCCCCCTACAACTACCTAACATATTGAGCCACCCGGGCCCCCTACAACTACCTAACATATTGAGCCACCCGGGCCCCCTACAACTACCTAACATATTGAGCCACCCGGGCCCCCTACAACTACCTAACATATTGAGCCACCCGGGCCCTACAACTACCTAACATATTGAGCCACCCGGGCCCCCTACAACTACCTAACATATTGAGCCACCCGGGCCCCTACAACTACCTAACATATTGAGCCACCCGGGCCCCCTACAACTACCTAACATATTGAGCCACCCGGCCCCCTACAACTACCTAACATATTGAGCCACCCGGGCCCCCTACAACTACCTAACATATTGAGCCCCGGGCCCCCTACAACTACCTAACATATTGAGCCACCCGGGCCCCCTATAACTACCTAACATATTGAGCCACCCGGGCCCCCTACAACTACCTAACATATTGAGCCACCCGGGCCCTACAACTACCTAACATATTGAGCCACCCGGACCCTCATGCATCAATAAGAAAGGCAGCTACTTTGATTATTTTTATAACTGACAGAGAACACTTACTATAAATTTATTGTACTTGTTACCGACACTGCATCTCCATTTGGTGCAAGAACTGAAAGGTGTGCAGTACCTGTTTTGAGGTCGTCATAAAATGTTGGTCCATAGTAATTCGTGTCGTGTGTTTGATTGTCCCATATTTGTGACCGAATTTCATTTCCAAACGTCGTTGATGTCATATTCTTCACCAGCTATATATGAATAATAAAAACAGAATAAGACTAAAAAATATTAACATGGGCAATTAATTGAGCAGGAACTGCCTACCCTTCCGTTACACCTGACTTCACCCCCCGTTTTTAGTGGAATTAGTGTTGGTTAATCTTAAGTTTTCTGTGTAGTGTGTTGTGGATCATTGTTTGTCTTTTTGTCTCTTTTTGCCACTGTGTTGTCTTTCCTTTGATTTAAGATTCTGATTTTCCCTTTGGTGTCTTGAAAATATCGTGTATTCAAATAAATGTTAGAGAAGGGGCAATCAACAAAGGACAATCCAGAGAAACCGACAATATAGGGTACACAAGACGAAGAAAAGCAAAACAAAAACAATATGTGTTGGACAACACTATACGCAAACAAACACAAACAACGTAAATACAACATAAACCATCATACAAACAACTGGAGGTAATAAAAAAAAACAATTTACTAAACTACTGAACCTCGTTCAATTCTTGTCTGAATGCATCGTCCTCTCCGTCACCATCACCAAGGTCTGTCCTCTTAGCGTATGCAAATTTAAATGCTTCTACTATTCTGTGCCATGTCATAATTTCCTTAGCTTCTGTAGACATACATTCTTTACCCAATTTATAACCTAAAACATTTAATTAACAGCAACGTCCAAGAAAAACTAAATTAGGATGATATTCCCGCATTCCAAATATTACAATAGTCCAATGATAGTATGGAACCTCAAATGATATTACCACATCCCAAATGATATTACCACATCCCAAATGATATTATCACATCCCAAATGATATTACCACATCCCAAATGATATTATCACATCCCAAATGATATTACCCCATCCCAAATGATAATATCACATCCCAAATGATATTATCACACCCCAAATAATATTATCATATCCCAAATGATATTACCACATCCCAAATGATATTATCACATCCCAAATGATATGAGCACATCCCAAATTATATTACCGCATCACAAATGATATTGCCACATCCCAAATGATATTATCACATCCCAAATGATATGATCACATCCCAAATGATATGATCACATCCCAAATTATATTACCGCATCCCAAATGATATAACGACATCCCAACTGATGTTACCACATCCCAAGTGATATAACAACATCCCACATATTACTGTAGTCCAATGATATTATGGCATCTCAAATTATATTACCACATCCCAAATGATATAACAACATCCCACATATTACTGTAGTCCAATGATATTATGGCATCTCAAATGATATTACCACATCCCAAATGATATTACCATATCCCAAATGATATAACAACATCCCACATATTACTGTAGTCCAATGATATTATGGCATCTCAAATTATATTACCACATCCCAAATGATATTACCACATCCCAAATGATATTACCACATCCTAAATGATATTACCATAATCCCAAATGATATTACCACAACCCAAATGATATTACCACATCCCAATTAAATAACGACATCCCATATGATATTTAACTAGAACATGCCACCAGATATGTTTATCTAGAACGTGTGCCGTCCAATCGTTTTAACTAGAATATACTGTATAAACTGCTGTCCAATAAGTTTAATTAGAGCGTACCGTCCTGTATTTACGTCATAAGCTTTTACCTAGATTGTACAATAACTAAGTTTAATTAGAACGTACCGTCCTGTATTTACGTCATAAGCTTTTACCTAGATTGCACAGGCGCATGGGGCATGGATTTCGTTTCCTCCTCCCCCCTTTTCTCTACTACCCTCCTTTTTTCAAAATTTTCATATAAATCATTCCTTTTTCAAAATTTTCATAATCATTCGTTTTTTCTTCATTTGACAATATCAGTAGACGTCATACATCATGAATAATACATGTATTCTGTGTCCACATTTTTTCGACTGATACAGTATAAGAGAGAAGGTATGCAACTCCATTTTCATATTTCGCGCCATATCGCTCACCTTGGTTGGGAAACCCCAGTGTTTTTTTACACTTTTTACCTTGTCTACATATGCCACTGTCGTATCAAACTGTTTCTAAGACACTTACCTAATTGCCCATGTTCGAATTTCAGTCTGTACGTCGATCTTTTCCAAGAAATCTCGCCGAGAATAGCGAGGCAGCTTCGTTTCTAGATCAAACTACATCATTTGAGACGGAAGTGCAAGAACGGGAACCCTGGGATTTTTACGAATGGATTACCTGCAATGAAAAACCCAGATGCGCTCCGAATATTTTTCCCATAATATTTTGGCGGGAAATATAAACCGCTGAAAAAACATAACAGCAGACGGATTATTTCGTAAAAATGGCACAACGACCATCTGAATATGGAAACATTGAAATAATTTGATGGTAGATAACTGTTCAAAAAGAAATTCAAACTGAGAAATAGATGATTGAATGGTTTTAACTGAAGTCAAAATTTCAATGAAAAAGAAATATTCAGCTTGCCTCTACTTCAAATTATTAAAATCATACCCAAACAAATACATATGCATTGTACAACTAAAAGAAAAAAAAAAAGAAAAAAACAAAGGAAGAAGAAGCTGAGAACAGCAATTGAATGGGACTATGGCATTTTACCCCCTTCCTCAATAAAAGGGCTCCCAACTGACAAAAATGTGTAAGGGAGCCGGAGAAACCATTTAACTAAGGGGGCTATTTCTTTTTCATTTCATGTCACTGATTTTATAAAACAATAATCTGTCTTACAGGGGTAAAAAATAAATAACTTGTGTAACTCCACTTTTCAGCAGTGACAGAAATCAGTGTTGAAATCCAGAAAAAAAAATCCTGTTTTACCGTATAAGTGGTTATTTTGGTGGGTATTTAATTTTCACTTTCTTCGCGATGATGTTAAATGCGCGGAAAAAGTTCACGAATTATTATTTCACGTTCAAATAGTTAAACAAGTTATTTATTTTTTACCCCTGAAAAAGAAATAGCCCCCTTAGTTAAATGGTCCCTTCGGCTCCCTTACACATTTGTATCAGTTGGGAGCCCTTTTATCGAGTAAGAGGGTAAAATGCCATAGTCCCATTCAATAGCTGTTCTCTGCTTCTTCTTCCTTTGTTTTTTTTTTATTTATTTATTTTTTTTTTTTTTTTAGTTGTATATGTATTTGTTTGGGTATGATTTTAATAATTTGAGGTAGAGGCAAGCTGAATATTTCTTTTTCATTGAAATTTTGACTTCAGTTAAAACCATTCAATCATCTATTTCTCAGTTTGAATTTCTTTTTGAACAGTTATCTACCATCAAATTATTTCAATGTTTCCATATTCAGATGGTCGTTGTGCCATTTTTACGAAATAATCCGTCTGCTGTTATGTTTTTTCAGCGGTTTATATTTCCCGCCAAAACATTATGGGAAAAATATTCGGAGCGCATCTGGGTTTTTCATTGCAGGTAATCCATTCGTAAAAATCCCAGGGTTCCCGTTCTTGCACTTCCGTCTCAAATGATGTAGTTTGATCTAGAAACGAAGCTGCCTCGCTATTCTCGGCGAGATTTCTTGGAAAAGATCGACGTACAGACTGAAATTCGAACATGGGCAATTAGGTAAGTGTCTTAGAAACAGTTTGATACGACAGTGGCATATGTAGACAAGGTAAAAAGTGTAAAAAACACTGGGGTTTCCCAACCAAGGTGAGCGATATGGCGCGAAATATGAAAATGGAGTTGCATACCTTCTCTCTTATACTGTATCAGTCGAAAAAATGTGGACACAGAATACATGTATTATTCATGATGTATGACGTCTACTGATATTGTCAAATGAAGAAAAAACGAATGATTATGAAAATTTTGAAAAAGGAATGATTTATATGAAAATTTTGAAAAAAGGGGGGTAGTAGAGAAAAGGGGGGAGGAGGAAACGAAATCCATGCCCCATGCGCCTGTGCTAGATTGTACAATGAATAAGTTTAACTAGAACGTACCGTCCTGTATTTACGTCATAAGCTTTTACCTAGATTGTACAATAAGTTTAATTAGAACGTACCGTCCTGTATTTACGTCATAAGCTTTTACCTAGATTGTACAATAAGTTTAATTAGAACGTACCGTCCTGTATTTACGTCATAAGCTTTTACATAGATTGTACAACAAGTTTAATTAGAACATACCGTCCTGTATTTACCTTCATAAGCTTTTACCTAGATTGTACAATATCTTTAATTAGAACTCCGATGAGTTAGAGTGAGTGATTGTTGTTTAACGCCAATTCAGCAATTTTTCAGCTATATCATGGCGAGAACAAGTTAATTTTCAATGAGATGATGATGAGGTCCACTCTGTTCTAGATCAACATACTGAGTTGAATTTTAATAGTGAAACAACAGTCCGCGGGTAGACATGTCGCTCCACTCGGACACATTATTCTGATTTCGAGCCAACCAGTCTTTGCCCTTTCTCCTTAATGCTACATGCTATAGTCTTTGGTTTGACCCGACCGGGGCTCGAACCCACGATCTACCATACTCGCGAGCACGCTAACCATTATGCCATCTGTGCGGTTCTGATGAGTTAGACTAGAAGGTACAGTTTAATATAATTAACTAGAACGTACCACTCAGAATGTTTAAAATAAACTGGTATACTGCACCACTAGAAGGTGGTGGTGGTGAGTAAACAGTCTGGTTGTCATCCAGCTTAATCATCAATGGCTCTTTTTTAATTGCTATATAGTTTGCCAGGTCATCCTCTGTAATGATACCCCCTGAAAACATACAAGAATAGATATGATATGAACTTAATCAGAAGAATCAAACATCCCAACGATGAAGAAATGCCAATCACAAACAGAAAAATCTGATTAATCATTCATCCACCACAGGATTTAATATATGTTTATTGTTATGGTTTAAGGTATTTAACGCCACTTTCAACAATATTTCAGTTATATCGTCGCTATCAGTTTTATTGGTGGAGAAAACCACCGACCTGTCGCAAGTCACTGACAAACTTTATCACATAATGTTGTATCGAGTACACCTCACCATGAACGGGTTAGAACTCACAACATTAATGGTGATAGGCACTGAATGCACATGTAGTTGTAAATCCAACTACCATACGATCACGACGGCCCCCTGATTTAATATATACTTAGCATTAGAATAAGACATCATACAAATTAGTGTACAAAAATGTTACAAAGCGATATTAGCAAAAGTACAGTGTAGATATATCATAGAAACAACATAATTTACTTGAACGCCGCTGATACTGTGTTGCTAGTAGAGTATACTGTTACAGACATTAGAGGAAAAATCCAAGTAAATAGTATGTGCACAGATATGTTCTGTTCGGTGACTTAGGGGATAAAATGTACCATTTCATTTGACTCTTAGGTGATTTAGTAGAAATACCATCCTTGGAGTACTACATAGCATATCCGAAAACACCGTAGGTGAAAACCATTATTGAAAATTATATGAAAATAAAAGGGGCAGATAACCAATGAAAATGATAAGGATATAGGACGCGGACGTCCTAGAGACCACCCCAACTTCCAATTCCAGGGGAAGCCCTACGGGTGATGACGTTACTTCCGGTGAAAAGGCCCCACTAGGGCCGATATTGCGCAACTTCCGGTTGCACATGCGCACCCTTCCACTCCCCTTGGGACTCGCGTGACCATCGGTCACTTTCGGTAGCCATGGTACTTGTACTACTCTACTACATTTTGTACTACTACTCTAGTAGTAGTACAAAATGTACCGGTTGAGCATCCGCAGAACATACTTCCGGTTATAACGTCACTTCCGGTCATGTCATTTCCGGTCACGTGACAGACGTCACTTCCGGTCAGGGCCACTTTCGGTAGCACCACCGCACAGCACCACTGCAAATGCTACTTTGTCCGTCCCTATATACTACTCCCCTGCACTTTTTATCTATGCCAAGCCAAGAAGATGAGAGGTCATGTATATGTGTGTTAGGAGTATCAATTTTGCCCATTTCTACGATTTTTCGATTCAAATGTTGGAACTGTGCCGACAGCTATGCATAATATAAAGATAATTACCATTGTCTTGAATATCAGCCACAATATCTTTAGTAAGACTTCCATTATAAAAGGCATCAACACCTTCATCGGCAATTATCTCAAATGTTCTGGCGAGTTTTGGCATCTTTATTATTTCACCAGCCTTGAAAAATTCACCAGTGGCTTTGTTAACTATTAAGTCTCTAAATGAAAAAAAACCCACAAAAACGTAAGTAATAAATTTGCAATGAATGGTTTGTTTGTTTTATGGTTTTTAACGCCACTTTCAACAATATTTCAGTTATATCGTGGCGGTCAGTTTTATTAGTGGAGGAAACCGGAGCACCCAGAGAAAACCATCGACCTGTCACAAGTCACTGAAAAACCAAATCGCATAATGTGGTACACCTCCCCCTGATCGAGATTCGAACTCACAACATCAATGGTGATAGGCACTGATTGCATAGGTAGTTGTAAATCCAACTACCATACGATAATGGCCACGACGGTCCAATTTGCAATGAAAAACTATTATTGTCTTGAAGTTAAAACCATCTACGTGTATTTGTTTTTGTACGATGTCACATATACAAACATTACATCTAAGATATTGTCAAAATATCTGAATTATATACGGATTTTAGCAAATGGAATTGTGACAGTCGACGTAAAAGAACAAATACCATTATATGAACACTATTTAGAGTAGTATATTGTTTGTTTACTAGATACTAGTACGTGTTTTCATACCTGTTAGAAATAATAATGTATATAATTTTGTTTTTCGCTAAGTATTATATTTTGTGCTTTAAATGAACCACTAAATTCATGAAAATTGAAATTCCACGAATAGTAATACTTCCACAGTAGTTGGTTATTTAACTCGAATTTGTTGTTATTTGACA
This sequence comes from Bathymodiolus septemdierum, assembly GCA_963383655.1. NCBI lineage: Eukaryota > Metazoa > Mollusca > Bivalvia > Mytilida > Modiolidae > Bathymodiolus > Bathymodiolus septemdierum. The sequence continues at coordinate 71,477,163 of OY726523.1, read as the reverse complement.
AAAAGGTATGTACCTTAAACCTAGTTGTGTTTTTATTGTTTCAGTTTGTACAGACATAGCGTATGCCACGGGTATTCCTACCACAATTCCTTCCCTGCAGAGTTTTATGATTGGCTGTAACAAGTCTTTCCATGGAAGTTTGCCACCTATTTGATGCGCTAACCAGAGGCCCTTTATTTCACCAGGAATGCCTATTGCTAAACCACCTGAAACAAATATAGAATAGAAATATGTCATTAAATCTAGTAATTAAAAGTTGCTAGACACCTACACAAGTCAGAGGGTTTCACAGGGAAGAGGGTTTCACAGGGAAGATAGTTTTACTAGTCAGAGGGTTTCACAGGTTAGAGGGTTTCACAAGTCAGAGGATTTCAAGTCAGAGAGTTTCACAGGTCAGTTCACTATAACTGTCAGGCGTCCCCCTTTAAGTCTGGTACTACTAGAAAAATGCTGAAATCAAATGAAAAATGACACACTGTCGGTACAGTTCCAAACATCCAATAGAGAAATCGCATAAAGACGCAAAATCGAAATCCCACTCACAAAAATAAATGACCGCTCAAAGGTGTTGGGGTTAAACTAGTGAGTATAAATACCAATAACCTACCAGTAATTAGAATGGTCTATAACTTACCAGTAATTAGAATGGTCTATAACCTACCAGTAATTAGAATGGTCTATAACCTACCAGTAATTAGAATGGTCTATAACCTACCAGTAATTAGAATGGTCTATAACTTACCAGTAATTAGAATGGTCTATAACATACCAGTAATTAGAATGGTCTATAACCTACCAGTAATTAGAACGGTCTATAACCTACCAGTAATTAGAATGATCTATAACCTACCAGTAATTAGAATGGTCTATAACCTACCAGTAATTAGAACGGTCTATAACCTACCAGTAATTAGAATGGTCTATAACCTACCAGTAATTAGAATGGTCTATAACCTACCAGTAATTAGAATGGTCTATAACCTACCAGTAATTAGAATGGTCTATAACCTACCAGTAATTAGAATGGTCTATAACCTACCAGTAATTAGAATGGTCTATAACCTAACAGTAATTAGAATGGTCTATAACTTACCAGTAATTAGAATGGTCTATAACCTAACAGTAATTAGAATGGTCTATATCCTACCAGTAATTAGAATGGTCTATAACCTAACAGTAATTAGAATGGTCTATAACTTACCAGTAATTAGAATGGTCTATAACCTAACAGTAATTAGAATGGTCTATAACCTACCAGTAATTAGAATGGTCTATAACCTACCAGTAATTAGAATGGTCTATAACCTAACAGTAATTAGAATGGTCTATAACTTACCAGTAATTAGAATGGTCTATAACCGAACAGTAATTAGAATGGTCTATAACCTACCAGTAATTAGAATGGTCTATAACCTACCAGTAATTAGAATGGTCTATAACCTACCAGTAATTAGAATGGTCAATAACCTACCAGTAATTAGAATGGTCTATAACCTACCAGTAATTAGAATGGTCTATAACCTACCAGTAATTAGAATGGTCTATAACCTACCAGTAATTAGAATGGTCTATAACCTACCAGTAATTAGAATGGTCTATAACCTACCAGTAATTAGAATGGTCTATAACCTACCAGTAATTAGAATGGTCTATAACCATCAGTAATTAGAATGGTCTATAACCTACCAGTAATTAGAATGGTCTATAACCTAACAGTAATTAGAATGGTCTATAACCTACCAGTAATTAGAATGGTCTATAACTTACCAGTAATTAGAATGGTCTATAACCACCAGTAATTAGAATGGTCTATAACCTACCAGTAATTAGAATGGTCTATAACCTACCAGTAATTAGAATGGTCTATAACCTACCAGTAATTAGAATGGTCTATAACCTACCAGTAATTAGAATGGTCTATAACCTACCAGTAATTAGAATGGTCTATAACCTACCAGTAATTAGAATGGTCTATAACTTACCAGTAATTAGAATGGTCTATAACCATCAGTAATTAGAATGGTCTATAACCTACCAGTAATTAGAATGGTCTATAACCTAACAGTAATTAGAATGGTCAATAACCTACCAGTAATTAGAATGGTCTATAACCTACCAGTAATTAGAATGGTCTATAACCTACCAGTAATTAGAATGGTCTATAACCTACCAGTAATTATAATGGTCTATAACCATCAGTAATTAGAATGGTCTATAACCTACCAGTAATTAGAATGGTCTATAACCTAACAGTAATTAGAATGGTCAATAACCTACCAGTAATTAGAATGGTCTATAACCTAACAGTAATTAGAATGGTCTATAACCTACCAGTCATTAGAATGGTCTATAACCTACCAGTAATTAGAATGGTCTATAACCTACCAGTAATTAGAATGGTCTATAACCTACCAGTAATTAGAATGGTATATAACCTACCAGTAATTAGAATGGTCTATAACCTACCAGTAATTAGAATGGTCAATAACCTACCAGTAATTAGAATGGTCTATAACCTACCAGTAATTAGAATGGTCTATAACCATCAGTAATTAGAATGGTCTATAACCTACCAGTAATTAGAATGGTCTATAACCTACCAGTAATTAGAATGGTCAATAACCTACCAGTAATTAGAATGGTCTATAACCTACCAGTAATTAGAATGGTCTATAACCTACCAGTAATTAGAATGGTCTATAACCTACCAGTAATTAGAATGGTCTATAACCTACCAGTAATTAGAATGGTCTATAACCTAACAGTAATTAGAATGGTCTATAACTTACCAGTAATTAGAATGGTCTATAACCTACCAGTAATTAGAATGGTCTATAACCTACCAGTAATTAGAATGGTCTATAACCTACCAGTAATTAGAATGGTCTATAACCTACCAGTAATTAGAATGGTCTATAACCTACCAGTAATTAGAATGGTCTATAACCATCAGTAATTAGAATGGTCTATAACCTACCAGTAATTAGAATGGTCTATAACCTAACAGTAATTAGAATGGTCTATAACCTACCAGTAATTAGAATGGTCTATAACTTACCAGTAATTAGAATGGTCTATAACCACCAGTAATTAGAATGGTCTATAACCTACCAGTAATTAGAATGGTCTATAACCTAACAGTAATTAGAATGGTCTATAACCTACCAGTAATTAGAATGGTCTATAACCTACCAGTAATTAGAATGGTCTATAACCTACCAGTAATTAGAATGGTCTATAACCTACCAGTAATTAGAATGGTCTATAACCATCAGATAACCATCCAGTAATTAGACTTGGTCTATAAGCCCTACCCCCCCAGTATTAGAATGGTCTATAACCTAACCAGTATTAGAATGGGTCAAGAACCTACATAATTAGAATGGGTCTATAACCTACCAGTAATTTAGAATGGTCTATAACCTACCAGTAATTAGAATGGTCTATAACCTACCAGTAATTAGAATGGTCTATAACCATCAGTAATTAGAATGGTCTATAACCTACCAGTAATTAGAATGGTCTATAACCTAACCAGTAATTAGAATGGTCAATAACCTACCAGTAATTAGAATGGTCTATAACCTACCAGTAATTAGAATGGTCTATAACCTACCAGTAATTAGAATGGTCTATAACCTACCAGTAATTAGAATGGTCTATAACCTACCAGTAATTAGAAATGGTCTATAACCTACCAGTAATTAGAATGGTCTATAACCTACCAGTAATTAGAATGGTCTATAACCTACCAGTAATTAGAATGGTCTATAACCTACCAGTAATTAGAATGGTCTATAACCTACCAGTAATTAGAATGGTCTATAACCTACCAGTAATTAGAATGGTCTATAACCTACCAGTAATTAGAATGGTCTATAACCTACCAGTAATTAGAATGGTCTATAACCTACCAGTAATTAGAATGGTCTATAACCTACCAGTAATTAGAATGGTCTATAACCTACCAGTAATTAGAATGGTCTATAACCTACCAGTAATTAGAATGGTCTATAACCTACCAGTAATTAGAATGGTCTATAACCTACCAGTAATTAGAATGGTCTATAACCTACCAGTAATTAGAATGGTCTATAACCTACCAGTAATTAGAATGGTCTATAACCTACCAGTAATTAGAATGGTCTATAACCTACCAGTAATTAGAATGGTCTATAACCTACCAGTAATTAGAATGGTCTATAACCTACCAGTAATTAGAATGGTCTATAACCTACCAGTAATTAGAATGGTCTATAACCTACCAGTAATTAGAATGGTCTATAACCTACCAGTAATTAGAATGGTCTATAACCTACCAGTAATTAGAATGGTCTATAACCTACCAGTAATTAGAATGGTCTATAACCTAACCAGTAATTAGAATGGTCTATAACCTACCAGTAATTAGAATGGTCTATAACCTACCAGTAATTAGAATGGTCTATAACCTACAGTAATTAGAATGGTCTATAACCTACCAGTAATTAGAATGGTCTATAACCTACCAGTAATCAGAATGGTCTATAACCTACCAGTAATTAGAATGGTCTATAACCTACCAGTAATTAGAATGGTCTATAACCTACCAGTAATTAGAATGGTCTATAACCTACCAGTAATTAGAATGGTCTATAACCTACCAGTAATTAGAATGGTCTATAACCTACCAGTAATTAGAATGGTCTATAACCTACCAGTAATTAGAATGGTCTATAACCTACCAGTAATTAGAATGGTCTATAACCTACCAGTAATTAGAATGGTCTATAACCTACCAGTAATTAGAATGGTCTATAACCTACCAGTAATTAGAATGGTCTATAACCTACCAGTAATTAGAATGGTCTATAACCTACCAGTAATTAGAATGGTCTATAACCTACCAGTAATTAGAATGGTCTATAACCTACCAGTAATTAGAATGGTCTATAACCTACCAGTAATTAGAATGGTCTATAACCTACCAGTAATTAGAATGGTCTATAACCTACCAGTAATTAGAATGGTCTATAACCTACCAGTAATTAGAATGGTCTATAACCTACCAGTAATTAGAATGGTCTATAACCTACCAGTAATTAGAATGGTCTATAGCCTACCAGTAATTAGAATGGTCTATAACCTACCAGTAATTAGAATGGTCTATAACCTACCAGTAATTAGAATGGTCTATAACCATCAGTAATTAGAATGGTCTATAACCTACCAGTAATTAGAATGGTCTATAATCTACCAGTAATTAGAATGGTATATAACTACCTGTGTCTCGGGCTCTATCATTAATACTAAGGTTCTCCTCTCTCAGACATTGGTGACCTGTTAACCTGTGTCTCGGGCTCTATCATTAATAATAAGGTTCTCCTCCCTCAGACATTGGTGACCTGCTAACCTGTGTCTCGGACTCTATCATTAATACTAAGGTTCTCCTCTCTCGGACATCGGTGACCTGTTAACCTGTGTCTCGGGCTCTATCATTAATACTAAGGTTCTCCTCCCTCAGACATCGGTGACCTGTTAACCTGTGTCTCGGGCTCTATCATTAATACTAAGGTTCTCCTCCCTCAGACATCGGTGACCTGTTAACCTGTGTCTCGGGTTCTATCATTAATACTAAGGTTCTCCTCCCTCAGACATCGGTGACCTGTTAACCTGTGCCTCGGGTTCTATCATTAATACTAAGGTTCTCCTCCCTCAGACATTGGTGACCTGTTAACCTGTGTCTCGGGCTCTATCATTAATAATAAGGTTCTCCTCCCTCAGATATTGGTGACCTGCTAACCTGTGTCTCGGACTCTATCATTAATACTAAGGTTCTCCTCCCTCGGACATCGGTGACCTGTTAACCTGTGTCTCGGGCTCTATCATTAATACTAAGGTTCTCCTCCCTCAGACATCGGTGACCTGTTAACCTGTGTCTCGGGCTCTATCATTAATACTAAGGTTCTCCTCCCTCAGACATCGGTGACCTGTTAGCCTGTGTCTCGGGTTCTATCATTAATACTAAGGTTCTCCTCCCTCAGACATCGGTGACCTGTTAACCTGCGTCTCGGGCTCTATCATCAATACTAAGGTTCTCCTCCCTCAGACATCGGTGACCTGTTAACCTGTGTCTCGGGCTCTATCATTAATACTAAGGTTCTCCTCCCTCAGACATCGGTGACCTGTTAACCTGTGTCTCGGGCTCTATTATTAATACTAAGGTTCTCCTCCCTCAGACATCGGTGACCTGTTAGCCTGCGTCTCGGGCTCTATCATCAATACTAAGGTTCTCCTCCCTCAGACATCGGTGATCTGTTAACCTGTGTCTCGGGCTCTATCATTAATACTAAGGTTCTCCTCCCTCAGACATCGGTGACCTGTTAACCTGTGTCTCGGGCTCTATCATTAATACTAAGGTTCTCCTCCCTCAGACATCGGTGACCTGTTAACCTGTTTCTCGGCCTCTATCATTAATACTAAGGTTCTCCTCCCTCAGACATCGGTGACCTGTTAACCTGTGTCTCGGGCTCTATCATTAATACTAAGGTTCTCCTCCCTCAGACATCGGTGACCTGTTAACCTGTGTCTCGGGCTCTATCATTAATACTAAGGTTCTCCTCCCTCAGACATCGGTGACCTGTTAACCTGTGTCTCGGGCTCTATCATTAATACTAAGGTTCTCCTCCCTCAGACATCGGTGACCTGTTAACCTGTGTCTCGGGCTCTATCATTAATACTAAGGTTCTCCTCCCTCAGACATCGGTGACCTGTTAACCTGTGTCTCGGGTTCTATCATTAATACTAAGGTTCTCCTCCCTCAGACATCGGTGACCTGTTAACCTGCGTCTCGGGCTCTATCATCAATACTAAGGTTCTCCTCCCTCAGACATCGGTGACCTGTTAACCTGTGTCTCGGGCTCTATCATTAATACTAAGGTTCTCCTCCCTCAGACATCGGTGACCTGTTAACCTGTGTCTCGGGTTCTATCATTAATACTAAGGTTCTCCTCCCTCAGACATCGGTGACCTGTTAGCCTGCGTCTCGGGCTCTATCATCAATACTAAGGTTCTCCTCCCTCAGACATCGGTGATCTGTTAACCTGTGTCTCGGGCTCTATCATTAATACTAAGGTTCTCCTCCCTCAGACATCGGTGACCTGTTAACCTGTGTCTCGGGCTCTATCATTAATACTAAGGTTCTCCTCCCTCAGACATCGGTGACCTGTTAACCTGTTTCTCGGGCTCTATCATTAATACTAAGGTTCTCCTCCCTCAGACATCGGTGACCTGTTAATCTGTGTCTCGGGCTCTATCGTCAATACTAAGGTTCTCCTCCCTCAGACATCGGTGACCTGTTAACCTGTGTCTCGGGCTCTATCATTAATACTAAGGTTCTCCTCCCTCAGACATCGGTGACCTGTTAACCTGTGTCTCGGGCTCTATCATTAATACTAAGGTTCTCCTCCCTCAGACATCGGTGACCTGTTAACCTGTGTCTCGGGCTCTATCATTAATACTAAGGTTCTCTTTCCTCAGACATCGGTGAAATGTTAACCTGTGTCTCGGGCTCTATCATTAATACTAAGGTTCTCTTCCCTCAGACATCGGTGACCTGTTAACCTGCGTCTCGGACTCTATCATTAATACTAAGGTTCTCCTCCCTCAGACATCGGTGACCTGTTAACCTGTGTCTCGTGCTCTATCATTAATACTAAGGTTCTCCTTCCTCAGACATCGGTGACCTGTTAACCTGTGTCTCGGGCTCTATCATTAATACTAAGGTTCTCCTCCCTCCAACATCGGTGACCTGTTAACCTGTGTCTCGGGCTCTATCATTAATACTAAGGTTCTCCTCCCTCAGACATCGGTAACCTGTTAACCTGTGTCTCGGGTTCTATCATGAATACTAAGGTTCTCATCCCCCAGACATCGGGACCTTATTGGCTATCCTGTTTAGGCCCTTTGAATTTCTTTCTCCCAAATATTTTAGATTTGAGTGTACCTGATGAAGGCCATTCCAGAAACGCATCGTGCACACTAAATTTGATATCTACGTTGTTATTAGTAACATTAATTTGATATCTACGTTGTTATTAGTAACATATTAATTTGATATCGACGTTGTTATTAGTAACACATTGATTTGATATCTACGTTGTTATTAGTAACACATTAATTTGATATCTACGTTGTTATTAGTAACACATTAATTTGATATCTACGTTGTTATTAGTAACACATTAATATGATATCTATGTTGTTATTAGTAACACATTAATTTGATATCTACGTTGTTATTAGTAACACATTAATTTGATATCTACGTTGTTATTAGTAACACATTAATTTGATATCAACGTTGTTATTAGTAACACATTAATATATCTATGTTGTTATTAGTAACACATTAATTTGATATCTACGTTGTTATTAGTAACACATTAATTTGATATCTACGTTGTTATTAGTAACACATTAATTTGATATCTACGTTGTTATTAGTAACACATTAATATGATATCTATGTTGTTATTAGTAACACATTAATATATCTATGTTGTTATTAGTAACACATTAATTTGATATCTACGTTGTTATTAGTAACACATTAATTTGATATCTACGTTGTTATTAGTAACACATTAATTTGATATCTACGTTGTTATTAGTAACACATTAATTTGATATCTACGTTGTTATTAGTAACACATTAATTTGATATCTACGTTGTTATTAGTAACACATTAATTTAATATCTACGTTGTTATTAGTAACACATTAATATATCTATGTTGTTATTAGTAACACATTAATTTGATATCTACGTTGTTATTAGTAACACATTAATTTGATATCTACGTTGTTATTAGTAACACATTAATTTGATATCTACGTTGTTATTAGTAACACATTAATTTGATATCTACGTTGTTATTAATAACACATTAATTTGATATCTACGTTGTTATTAGTAACACATTAATTTGATATCTACGTTGTTATTAGTAACACATTAATTTGATATCTACGTTGTTATTAGTAACACATTAATTTAATATCTACGTTGTTATTAGTAACACATTAATTTAATAACTATTCTATAAACAATTACATGCTAGACTCATATTCATTATTTTACTCTAACATATCAATAGCCTATTTATTCTGGTCTCCCACGAAGACCATTAATTTCGTTTGACATTGGACTATTTAATTATTATTTGTTATATTAGAAGTACTGTTGACTAGCAGTGGCAGTCTACCACTATCGAAGCTTTTTTCATAACTGTTGTTCCATATAATACAGGACAATTTTGAACATACTAAAGGTGTAATCAGAAACCATAAATCGAATACGGACTGACAAGCAAAAAACACAAATGGACAAGCAATGATGAAAAAACACAGACAACTAAAGATTGAGCAGAGCAAAAAGAAGCCTACTAAAACCGCGGGTGAACTCAGGGGCTCTAGAATGGTATGCATTTTCTGCTTCATTAGTGACACCCGTCGTGTAAAACGAGACGAACAATGTACGATATCGTCTACAAATTATAGAAAATATAATGTTGTTATTATCGATAAGATACTACACAATACAGTTATTTTTTTCATTGGTTAATGCGGTTTTATCAATAATCACAACGACTGCGTCATTACATAAGATGGTACATGTAGTTGACCTTTTACATAGATCTACCTTGACAACATAATACTCCAGAGTTGATGTGAAGGTGTATGATGACATTGTTTGTACTTCACTACGTGAATTAAACAAAAAACAAATTCTCAACTGAGACATAAATCAGAACAACGAAGTATGATCTATAAATAGCATACTTGTATATTGTCCTAATTTATGACCGTACATGTACATTTGTATTTATGTCAAATCAACCTCTGAATATCTTCAATTAATTAATAAATAAACTTGGTTACTACAGCTACGTTCATCTTTGTATTCATATACTTATGTCACAGGGCTAGGTTTATGATGATTAACGCCACTTTCAACAATATATCAGTTGTATCGTGATGGTCAGTTTTATTGATGGAGGAAATCGGAGCTTATGACACAGTATTGCCAATTTTGAGTATTTATGTTATTAACCGTTTATGCATATTTCACTAAAAGTACTGTAAAACACAAGTGATATATTTCACACAGACCCACTGAAAATGACCACAATTATGACGTCATTTATTGATCAAATCCATTATGGGTTAAAAGTGTGAGTGTTTAATACCAGTACAACAATAGTTTAGCTTTATTGTGATGGTTAGCTTTATTGGTGTTACAAAACCACGTGACCTGCCACAGGTCAAGTTGACCAATTGATATCATCTCGCTAGGAACGGGAATTGAAATCAGACATTGTGGTGTCATATAGGCACTGATTGTATAGGTAGATAAATATCCAAGTACATTGTACCAGGTGATTGCGGTCTCAACATCAATATAGTATATCGCCACTTTTGTGCAAAAATGTGACGTCAGAAACACATTGTCGTCACATAGTTATGCCCCATCAAATTGTTTAATGGCGTCATTTCGTATGATAATGTAAGACAATCTCCACTGAGAATAAGTCTACTGCTACCAAAGTTGTTAAAATGATCTTATAACAAAGTAAGTACAGCAATGAAACAAAAATAGCTTGATAGTAAGAGTATATTTCTGGTCAGAATCAATTACACCCCCATCAAAAAAAGTAATGACAACATCAATAATTGAATAACCTTATCTTACAACTTACCTAATGTGGATGATCTATTGGTATACATTGTTTCACTAGCTTGAGCAGGAGCCATCTCTCGGGCAATAATAGCATAGGCTGTTTTATTGGCCCTACAATAGACATTACATTTGAAGTAACATGAACAAAAACCGTTTATACAGTGATGGTCAACAATTCCACCAAGATAACCAAAGGAACAATCATCTCTCATCTTCACTCACTGAACACAACAAGAAAACCCCATGGAATATGATGTTGGAACCCCAGGTATTGGCTTGGGATAGGCACAAATAATGTCGCGGTGTTATACAAAAGGCATCATTCATTTTTTTTGTGGGTTGGATTATAATTAAAAATGAAAACTTGGACAATGATCATAGCAACTTGCACTGATACATCGTGTACTGATAGGACAAAAACTGTAGAAAAAATATGTTCTGGTTTTAGATCATGCTCAATTCGACCGAGTGATAACTAGATTAATGTCTAGCATAACGACGGTCAACAATGGTAGGAAATATGTCTTCTGTTATAGATCATGGCCAACTCGTCGGTTTGAGAACTAGATTCATTTCTAGCTGCTAATCGTAGCTCTTATGTTTTTTGTTTTGTTTTTGCTTTGCTTTGCCGTTGTTTGTTTGTTTTTGGTTTGCTTTGCCGTTGTTTGTTTTGTTTTTGGTTTGCTTTGCCGTTGTTTGTTTGTTTTTGGTTTGCTTTGCCGTTGTTTGTTTGTTTTTGGTTTGCTTTGCCGTTGTTTGTTTGTTTTTGGTTTGCTTTGCCGTTGATTGTTTTGTTTTTGGTTTGCTTTGCCGTTGTTTGTTTGTTTTTGGTTTGCTTTGCCGTTGTTTGTTTGTTTTTGGTTTGCTTTGCCGTTGTTTGTTTGTTTTTGGTTTGCTTTGCCGTTGTTTGTTTGTTTTTGGTTTGCTTTGCCGTTGTTTGTTTTGTTTTTGGTTTGGTTTGCCGTTGTTTGTTTGTTTTTGGTTTGCTTTGCCGTTGTTTGTTTTGTTTTTGGTTTGCTTTGCCGTTGTTTGTTTGTTTTTGGTTTGCTTTGCCGTTGTTTGTTTTGTTTTTGGTTTGCTTTGCCGTTGTTTGTTTGTTTTTGGTTTGCTTTGCCGTTGTTTGTTTGTTTTTGGTTTGCTTTGCCGTTGTTTGTTTTGTTTTTGGTTTGCTTTACCGTTGTTTGTTTGTTTTTGGTTTGCTTTGCCGTTGTTTGTTTGTTTTTGGTTTGCTTTGCCGTTGTTTGTTTTGTTTTTGGTTTGCTTTGCCGTTGTTTGTTTGTTTTTGGTTTGCTTTGCCGTTGTTTGTTTTGTTTTTGGTTTGCTTTGCCGTTGTTTGTTTGTTTTTGGTTTGCTTTGCCGTTGTTTGTTTGTTTTTGGTTTGCTTTGCCGTTGTTTGTTTGTTTTTGGTTTGCTTTGCCGTTGTTTGTTTTGTTTTTGGTTTGCTTTGCCGTTGTTTGTTTGTTTTTGGTTTGCTTTGCCGTTGTTTGTTTGTTTTTGGTTTGCTTTGCCGTTGTTTGTTTTGTTTTTGGTTTGCTTTACCGTTGTTTGTTTGTTTTTGGTTTGCTTTGCCGTTGTTTGTTTGTTTTTGGTTTGCTTTGCCGTTGTTTGTTTTGTTTTTGGTTTGGTTTGCCGTTGTTTGTTTGTTTTTGGTTTGCTTTGCCGTTGTTTGTTTTGTTTTTGGTTTGCTTTGCCGTTGTTTGTTTGTTTTTGGTTTGCTTTGCCGTTGTTTGTTTGTTTTTGGTTTGCTTTGCCGTTGTTTGTTTGTTTTTGGTTTGCTTTGCCGTTGTTTGTTTTGTTTTTGGTTTGCTTTGCCGTTGTTTGTTTGTTTTTGGTTTGCTTTGCCGTTGTTTGTTTGTTTTTGGTTTGCTTTGCCGTTGTTTGTTTTGTTTTTGGTTTGCTTTGCCGTTGTTTGTTTGTTTTTGGTTTGCTTTGCCGTTGTTTGTTTGTTTTTGGTTTGCTTTGCCGTTGTTCGTTTTGTTTTTGGTTTGCTTTGCCGTTGTTTGTTTTGTTTTTGGTTTGCTTTGCCGTTGTTTGTTTGTTTTTGGTTTGCTTTGCCGTTGTTTGTTTGTTTTTGGTTTGCTTTGCCGTTGTTTGTTTTGTTTTTGGTTTGCTTTGCCGTTGTTTGTTTGTTTTTGGTTTGCTTTGCCGTTGTTTGTTTGTTTTTGGTTTGCTTTGCCGTTGTTTGTTTGTTTTTGGTTTGCTTTGCCGTTGTTTGTTTGTTTTTGGTTTGCTTTGCCGTTGTTCGTTTTGTTTTTGGTTTGCTTTGCCGTTGTTTGTTTTGTTTTTGGTTTGCTTTGCCGTTGTTTGTTTGTTTTTGCGGTCGCATAAAACGGGGACTAAATCATGTGTTAGTGAAGGGTGATCTATCAACACTGTGAGTCGTCAGTAACTGGTTAACATTTCCTTTACATTAGATCGCTCCCTGCTCCTTCATAAAACAGCTATATGCTTGCTGACTTGTCTTTGATTGTTCGCTTAAAATATAATGCCTCTCATAAAAACAAAATATTGAAATAAGACTAATGCTGTTATTATTTGATGAGATAATGTCTATACAAAAAAAAACAATAAATAGAGTACTACAATGTACCAACCTGTTATAAACCGTCATGAAGAAACCTCCCCCTATACCACAGCTGTGAATATTATGTACACATTGACAAAGAAGGGAAGATATTGTTGCGTCTACTACAGTTCCGCCATGTCGTGCAAATATGTCACTGAAAAGAAAAACGAGAAAACGCAATATAATGACGCCGATAAATAACGTCTATTAACTTAATCTATAGTTCGATCCTAGGGTACCTCAGGTTCTATGGTTCCGTGTATTCACCTGCTATTAACTTAATCTATAGTTCGATCCTAGGGTACCTCGGGTTCTATGGTTCCGTGTATTCACCTGCTATTAACTTAATCTATAGTTCGATCCTAGGGTACCTCAGGTTCTATGGTTCCGTGTATTCACCTGCTATTAACTTAATCTATAGTTCGATCCTAGGGTACCTCAGGTTCTATGGTTCCGTGTATTCATCTGATATTTCCCTCTGCCAGAGTTGACCTTAGCTGATTTTAGTTATCCCGTTTGGGACCATTTTGTTTACTTTTCAGTTAATGGCTTTCTACGCAATCTTTTGATATTAGTAGTCTGATGAATGCTATTCTCGAAAGCAATCTTTTGATATTAGTAGTCTGATGAATGCTATTCTCGAAAGCAATCTATTGATATTAGTAGTCTGATGAATGCTATTCTCGAAAGCAATCTTTTGATATTAGTAGTCTGATGAATGCTATTCTCGAAAGCAATCTGTTGATATTAGTAGTCTGATGAATGCTATTCTCCAAAAGAATCGTGTTCACTAAATTAGATATTTCCCTTTTTATTATGATAAATAGGCAGGAAAAAATAACCCAGATATACAAATAAATTAGAATTGACAAAACATATCACCACTTTCTTGGTTTTCTTCTTTACATTGTATTTAATGTTATATAAATGATGATAAAGATTTGACTATTACATATATATACTGATTATAAGACTCGTGTTTTTTGTGAACTTGATCGGATATTTTGTGTCACAAGTTAGTTCATATTTTACTTAAATAAATAATTCGTCACGTATAACGCGCTTTACGTTATATACGAAAGATCTAGGTATATTCAAAATCTAATATGAAAATGGATGAATGTCAGTGACCCATATTAAATTCGGTTAAAACTCGACTCTCTTATATAACTTTAATATTATACATTTATTGATGTGCCTGTACCAAGGAGAACCTAATTACATTATTTAAGAACTGTAAATTCCAGTAATAAATACATATATATCTAATAAACCATGTCAGGTAAATAACAAAAATTATATAATAATATTTATTAGCATGAAGACATTTACAATAAATGGCTATGACCATTAATAATACCAACTAATATTCTATTAACGATATGATATACAATGATACCAATAAACTCTTACTACATTTAGAGCGACAGTATACAGAGTTATACCGAGTACACCTTATCATGAATGGAACTCACAACTGTAGTAGCGATAGCAAGTTTTTGCGAAAGTAGATACAAATCATGATCAAGGGTATGATGACAATGTAATGCTATTGAACTAATATTTCTATGCTAATAGTAAACTTATATTTCCATCAGGTAAACAATCTTACCTGCCTATAGTAGAACATGGTCCAGCATCAGACGCAATAGCAGCATACCGGTAATGACCTTCCACGGATTCCGAGGTGAATGGTGCTGTTGTGGTCACAATGGTAGGCGATGGTGTTGTTCTATACGGTGTTGCAGGTGTTGTAGACCCTCCTTCTGAGCCCGCCTCTCCACTAATTGTATTTTTATTGTCATTTTCACTGCTATCATTTCCATAAAGTTTTATTCCAAGTACTACCCCAAGAGCTATGATTAATACACAGATCAATAAAGTAGAAACTAGTAGCATACGACTTTGTGAACTATAACGTCTGAAAAATAAGGTACCAAAAATTATCTTATTTGACTAAAAATAATGATTTTCCCTTTTTGTACTTACAATTCACCTAAAATCAAGTTGTTGTCATGGTGGGGTCCGTGGTGCTTATCTTTTTAGCTTTTTTTATGTTGTCCCATTATGCGTCTGAGTCCCGTGTTGTGATGTCCGTTACGATTTCCGAATAAAAACGATGTTTGGTTCGTCTTTACCTCCAGTTATTTATACGAGGGCTCATGTCTTCGTGTGTTTTTTTGTGTGTGTATGTTTGCGCATAGTGATTTCCAACATGATGTGGCTCATCTTTTTGGTTTTCTGTGTTTTGTTTTTTGCTTTGTTTGTCTTTGGGTACCCAGTGTTGTCCGTTTCTCTGGATTGTCCATTATTGGTTGCCTCTTTGGTTTTCTCTGGAGTTTGCTCACTAATTGTAATGAGTTATCTCCACTTACACATCGTGCGCTCTACGTTAGATATACACGCTTTTATTACACCTCACCTGGCATCGTGTTATTTACTAAATGAAATTAATTTTCCTGATTACAGTTCATCTGAAATCATGTTATGTGATTGTATAAAGTACATCTGTCCACTAACAAACAGCTGGAATCGAGTTATTTAACTAAATAATATGAATTGTCTTAACTTACAACTGTAAGTGTAATCAAGTTAATTCACTTTAATTGTTTATTAAAACTTCACAATAATCCATATAGAGAAATGTATATTTTGTTCAACAAATGCCCTGTATATAACTATGACAATAAAATTGTCTACATTCAAATAGGAACTGCAATCATAGTGCGTCAGTCTATTCACGTAGTAACATCAATCAAATGTAGATACTGAAAAACTCTAAAGACCTTCTAAATAATATTAATTCTGGTTCTTTTTTCAAAATTTCATCGATCGAAACATTTGACCTTTCTACACTTTACACTACCATTTCGGTAATGAAAATTTAAAAACCCAGTTAAAAGAAATTATTCATTACGCATTTTACTTTAAAAATGAAATGGTAACCAACGTTACAAGTTTATAGCTTAGAGTGAGGAATTGACTTTTGTTGTCAAGTACGAAACAAACGGGAAAAAGTGGTACATAGAAAATGAAGCAATTGGTATGTTGGAGTTCAGTATCAATAACATATTTGTCGAGTTCGGACGGCACATTTTTCAACACATCATCGGTATCCCTGTTTGAACAAACTTTGTCCCTGTCCTTGCCGATCTTTTACTATACTCCTATAAGACAGAGTTAAGACAAAACAGGTATATTGATAATGCTCTGTAAATTAATCATCCAAACTTTGCTAACTGGATTCTATTGATATACATGTACCCCCAAAATAACTTGAGATAACAGAAACAACTGAACCAGCTTCCTCTGCCTCAGAAACAACAGAACCAACTTCCTCTGTCTCAGAAACAACTGAACCAACTTCCTCTGTCTCATGTCTTAACATTTATAAACAACTGAACCAACTTCCTCTGCCTCATGTCTTGAAATTTACCTTAAATTTGACACTAATGTTCAACTTTCTACCAGATTCTATGACAAAAGAGACGACTTCAATTTTGCAAATACATGTGTATAAACTTTGATATAATTTTTAATATACCAAGAAGAGATTGAAGATTCCAAAGGTGTAATACAAATCCGTTAATCGAAGAAGGACAGACAATACAATGACCAAAATAAAAAGGAAAAAAGAACAAACAACGATCTACAAAACACTACACAGAAAACTACAGATCGAGCAAAACAAACACCGCTAACAATCGGGAATGGACTCAGGTGTCCCGGAAGGGTAGGCAGTTCCTGTTTCACTAGTGTCCCCCGTCGTGTTGCTCTAGTTACAAATCCAGTGAAAAGTCATGAATGAGGAAAGGGCAGGCGAAAAGTGGTTACATATCCGTGGTCATTTGTGACACAGATACTATATATAAAAGCAGGAGTATAGTAAATGTTCCGCATGAGGTATTAAACTAATAAGTCTATTTTAGTATTTGTCAATGCTAAGTAGCTGTAGTAAACATACAGACAGCTAGTTCTGTACGCATGACTCGTTTCTACAATTAGCTTCACCAGGTTAAAGCTCAAAGACGAAATGATTCAATCAAAATCTTTTGGGAGCAAAGTATACATTACTGTTTGACACAATTAGTATTGAACTAATAAATCTATGTTAGTATCCGTCAATGTTAAGTAGAGTAGTGTAAACACACGAAGTATAAGTCCATATTAGGGTTCAAGATTTAAAACAACAATTTCAACAATGCTTAGGTTATATTGTGGCAGACTATTTTTCGGGATGAAACTGGAGTACTAATTATTTTATGTAATGATACTCTTCACCACGAAGGACTATTCTATTTAAAAATACTACAGTGTAATCACAATACTTATCAGGTACTTGACATGTTCTGTAAAAATGACCATACAACAATTAAAATACCTGGAGGTACGTCTCATTAATGTCGTTGTGTTAAGGGTTTACCTTTGACAGGTAATTAATTATTCTACATGGTCCGAGTAGATTATATTAATTCTTGACCGCCTAGTAAATTCTAAATAAACGTTAGAGAATACCGAAGGGGCAATAAGGTATGGACAATCTAGAGAAACTGGCAACATAGAGTACACAAGACTAAGACACTATATGTAGTCAAACACAAATAACGTAAATAAGACAAGAGCCCTCCTACAAACAACTGGAGGTAAAGACGAATTCAACATCGGTTTTTATGCGGAAATTGTAACGCACATGATAACACGGAACTCAAAGCGTAATGACATATTATAGGATAACACAAAAACACTAAATATAAGAGCAACGTGGATCTCACAAAGAAAAAACGTGGGTGAACTCAGGTGTTCGTGAAGGGTAAACAGTTCCTGCTTCGTATGAGACACCCACTGTGCTACTCATATATACAGTCAAATCCGGTAAAAGGTGTCATCTTGAATTTCTTGTTCCCAACGACTTTTAGATTATTTGGCTCTATATTCTCTTAATTATGAACGTGCCTGATCAAGGTTATTCCAATCTCATCTTATTTGAAGCACGATACCCATACGGGCTTAACATTCTGTTTTCAAAACTGGCTTAGAATATTACACATTAACTACGAGTGTCATTAATGCGGAATGAGATACAGACCCTTCCGGGACACCTGGTATCATTGATTGTTTTTGTGGGAGTTTGTGTTGTCAGGGTTTAGTACTATTGTATTTGTGGGAGTTTGTGTTGTCAGGGTTTAGTACTATTGTATTTGACATTTGTTGTTTTTTCCTAAATCAGCTTGAATCTGTGAATCAACTATGTCGCTTAGGACAAATGAAATCGATGTATTTAAATTTAGACTTACCACAGAAAAGTCTCATATATGCATAGGTGTATATTTATAAGTTCAGAAAAAAACAACCTCAAGATTAACAGCTTATCAAGATTATCATTAAGAATTAAGATTTTGCAAATGAACCAAACAGAAATAGAATCTGCGTTGCCTTTCGATGTTCTCAAACGTTCATTTACACAAACACGGGATTTTTATACATAACTGTTATCATTAATGAAAGCTTAGTAAATAAAATTATAATGCTGATGAGGCAGGAATATTCATAACAACGTGCTAGACACATTATCTTGTCAAAAGTGCTATTGTGGTGTCCCAGCTTTAAATATATGTTGTCATTCATTTTTGTGATGTGATTGCATGTGACCTTTTCAGTGGAAGCAAATCTGTGGATGTTTCTTTATGGTGTGGTTACGTATATATGACCGTTAGAGGTCTAAATATCAAGAAATCCCATAAACTGGTTTAACCCCGTCAATTACAACACACACTTCAATTATTATAGTCAAAAGCGTTTGCGAAGTACCCACAAAGAAGTACTACATTCTTGAGATTTGTCTTTATTTTAAAACGTTTATTTACATAATCGAGAGATAACATTAATTATCCATTGCACAGACATGACATTATTGTGATGATCTAAAGGCCAACGTAAATCAAACAGTGTTACAAGAAATATTAAATCAAACAAATATATAATGTATTAAGTCTTTATATGAGAGGGTTTTTATTGCTGTTATGAAAATTATATTTAATAATGAAAAAAAAGATGTAGGTTGGTTTATGGTGTTTAACGCCACTTTCAACAATATTTCAGTTATATCGTGGCGGTCAGTTTTATTGGTGGAGGAAACCGGAGTACTCGGAGAAAACCACCGACCTGTCACAAGTCACTGACAAACTTTATCACATAATGTTGTATCGAGTACACCTCGCCATGCATGGGGTTCGAACTCACAACTTTAGTGGTGATATGCACTGATTGCACATATAGTTGTTAATCAAACTACCATAAAATCACGGCCTCTTCTCATTTAGTATGCTTTACAGGTTTCTGGAATAACATTCATTAAAAGTCAAAGATTTGCCGAAAAGTCTAATAATTTTAAAGTCTTTGGGAGCTCCATTCATTAGGTTCTCGCTAAAAGTCAAAGATTTGACGAAAAGTCTAATAATTTTAAAGTCTTTGGGAGCTCCATTCATTAGGTTCTCGCTAAAAGTCAAAGATTTGACGAAAAGTCTAATAATTTTAAAGTCTTTGGGAGCTCCATTCATTAGGTTCTCGCTAAAAGTCAAAGATTTGACGAAAAGTCTAATAATTTTAAAATCTTTGGGAACAAGAAAACAAATGAGTCTAAACAGGGCATATTGTATATAATTCAATAATAATAATAAATTGTTATTGGTATCTTTAAGTGGTGATTATTTAGATCTAAGAGATATCAAATTGATCCTTTTAAATCCATAACATGCAGCTGTGCCAACCCAAGACTTCGCCTGATTGTTAACAAGAGTAACACGACGGGTGCCACTAGTGGAGCAGGAACTGTTTATCATTTCAGAACACCCGTTCATCTCCGTTTTTAGTGTGGTTTGTGTTGCACAATCTTGTCCTTTTTCAAATTAAAGATTCTGATTACCTCCTTGGTATATAAAAAATATTTCTTCAGTTTCATCGTGGTATAGTCTTTTCTCGTCAAATTATTTGTTCAAATTTTGGGCTTGTCTCCTCGCTCAATTCTCATTTTTACTTTAATAAAATATACACATATTTAAAACGCATTTACTGTAGGGGAAAAATATCCATAAAATAAAAATTTTAAAAAATGGTGGAAAAAGAAGCAGAGCTAAATAAACGCAAGAGAAAACCGAAAGTGCGGGGAAAAAAGAATGAACAATCAGTGACACTGTCAACATTAGGTACACATGTCACAGAACAGACTGTAGTAAATAAGTGTAAGAGAAAACCGAAGGTGCAATCAAGAATGGACCATCTAGTGACAATGGCAACATTGAACACACAAGACACAGGTCGAAGAAAAACAAAACAAACAAACACAGAAAACTAAAAAGATGAGCAACCAAAAATCGCCATGTTACTCATAACAGTATGGTTAAATTTATCGTTTTCATGTTTGTCGTTATTCCTCAGTTTGTTTATATTTTGTACATCACAAACATTTGACATTTAATAATAAAATCAGGATCAAATTAATATAATCTGAAAACCAATATAAAATTTCCAAGCAAAGACTAAATCTCGCCGGTTACGTAAAATAACAAACTAGAGATGACAAGCAAGACCGTTCTCACCCAGGGGGTCAAGTAATTGTCGTTAGAATATTTCTATTTCATTTTCAACAATTTCTAAACAGTACACTAGTGTATGACGAGTACAGAATACACAAGTCAGAGGTTAATAAACACGAAGTTATAAAGGTACATTAAAATTGAGTAAGGTTAAACCATGATTATTGTTGGAGATGTTTACAATACACGTATATGTTTACTTTAGGTTTAATGTATATTTCGTATCTGAAGAAGGTATCATATATCCTCTATCAAGTGACAGCTATAGGTTTAAATAAGTCCCCACATAGATAACAACAAAACCTGATGGCCTACTAGGAATGAGATAGCCACGAGTATAAATGCATATTTTTTCGGATTAGGAAAATATTTGACAATAATGTTATGCAGCGATACCGTTAAAGGCTTATTTAAGTTTGTTTTTTTTCAAATGAGGATGGTTATTTCTTTAAATTTCTTAAAGTATTAAAAAACCCCACATACATTTTGTACTTTGTAAACTCCTAGCTCCTGTTTTATTACCATCTAACGATAACAATGCTTAACATACCAACGAAATAAACTAATGTCCAGGATGTAAACATGCACTAAGATGACCGCCTTACTTATAAAACATAGATATCAAAGTTAGTGTGCACGATGAGATACTGGATTAACCTTAACCCGGCATGCTATTAAAGCCAAAATATTTGAATGCCAGACAACTTAAGAGCCATGGTGACCTCTGATCTCGACAGATGCTCGAAGGCTGAATGCGCACGGTTGATGTTCATGTTCAATTGTCGTACACATTCTACATTTTTATCTTTAACATTTCATCGTGTCAACTTTATATAAAAACAGCCATTGTCAATGATTAGAAAAGTTTGAAGATATTAAAAGTGTAACCAGAAACCGTAAAGCGAAAAAGGGCAGACAACTCAACGGCCAAAAGAAAAAATTAAGAAAAGAAAAAACAATGACCTACAAAACACTAAATTGAGCAACATGAGCCCCACTAAAAATGGGGGTGAAATCAGGTGCGCCGGATCGGTAAGCAGTTCCTGCTCCACTTGTGGCACCAGTCGCGTTACTCTATGTTTTTGACAAAACTATTCTATTTATAAAGCGCACACATGAGACAACAACCGGTACGATTTCAACTTCGGTAAACATTTGCAAAGGTCAGCAATGTAAAGTTAATTAGTACTGACAGCAAGGTATGCAAGCACCTTCAACAAATTATGTAACTAAAGACTTTTAGAAAGGTTTGCGAAAGTAAACCGACTTTTAATTACATAAGAAAAGTTTGATTATACCAAGGGGTAATCAGAAGCCGCAAACCTAAAAAGGGCAGAAAACACAATGGCCCAAAGAACATACAATAATCTACAAAACACTATACAGAAAACTAATGATCGAACAACACAATCCCCACTAAAAACCGGGAGTAAACTCAGATGCCCAGAAGGCCTTAAGCAGTTCCTGCTCTACATGTGAGACCCGTCGTGTTATTCACTTGTTAAAGCAACCGTAACGTTTTCAAATGAACAAAGAAAAACTTAACAAATAAGTCTAAAACACAACTGACATTAATGTTTAAGATGTCTACCCACGAATGGGGGTTCCCGATCAGTTCGTTATTCTTGTCCTGACGTTCCCCTCTGAATTATGGATCATTAAGAGCGATAGTCTCAATATTACTGAAAGTGATGACAAACATCAGTAGCGATAGTCTCAATATTACTGAAAGTAATGACAAACATCAGTAGCGATAGTCTCAATATTACTGAAAGTAATGACAAACATCAGTAGCGATAGTCTCAATATTACTGAAAGTGATGACAAACATCAGTAGCAATAGTCTCAATATTACTGAAAGTGATGACAAACATCAGTAGCGATAGTCTCAATATTACTGAAAGTCATGACAAACATCAATAGCCTGTAATCTTACACTAGTTGTGTGAGTTAAAAATGAAAAACGAAAAATACCACACTGTCGGAACAGTTCCAAACTCCAACAGAAAAATCGTAGAAAGAGACAAAATCGACACATCCAACACACATATACATACTGCTCACTTTTCTGGATTGATATAGGCACTTCAATAAAAAGTGGCCGGGTTGAACTAGTTTCATGAGCATAAACCTCAGAATGCGTCAATATGTCACATGATCTGTCAAACCGTGAGATCAAAGTTAAAATGAATACAGAGTACGCAAGTACGAAACTGTAGTATTAAAAAAATACCACAATGTCGGAACTGTTCCAAAATCCAAAATAGACAAACCGTAGAAACGAAGGCAAAATCGATATCATATCACACATATACATAACCGTCCACTTTCCGGGCTTGGTACAGGCACTTCAATAAAAAGTGGCAGGGTTAAACTATATTTATGGACCCAAAACCTCCCCACTTAGTAAAATGATTCGGCCATGCAAGTGCTTGCCACAAATTTTTAATATAATGAACTAAGTTCTCCGTTGCTACATATATATATATATGTTAAATAATAGTACTTTTGCAATTAGAATAAATAATCTTAAAACTACACACCAATTTCATTCAGCATTTTATAATTTTCAGAAATTTAACAGGGGCAGTCATGGCTGTGATCGTATGGTAGTTGGATTTACAATTACCTATACAATCAGTGCCTATCACCACTGATGTAGTGAGTTCGTTTCTCGATCAGGACGAGGTGTATAACATTATGTGATAACGTTTATCAGTGACTTGTCGGTAGTTTTCTCCGGGTACTCCGGTTTCCTCTACCAATAAAACTGAACGCCACGATATAACTGAAATATTGTTGAAAGTGGTGTTAAACACAATCAAACAAATCAAACGAACAGAAATTTAACATGCACATACCCCATTTTCAAGTTTTCCGTGTCTAACTGATATCCATTCTTCATTCCTATAGATCTACATACAACAAATGTTTATCTATGTTAACAGAACAACGGTGACATGAACAGTCCTACCAATACTACCTGTATCACAGTTTAAATCATTACCTTTTAAACTCTCTCCCTTTCTTATTTTAAGGATCGTCGTCCACCTGAATAATTTATCATGACCATCAAATTAGATTGAGTTTGAATGACGTGAGGTACATACAGGTACAGGGAGCCTATTACAGGGTTACACTAATGTCCTGAAATGTCTTGAAAATGTCTTGAAAAGTACTTAAAGGCTTAAGTCTTTTTTATTATCCAATGGATTGAGTTCAAATTTGAAAATGTTAAATACGTTAGCATATATTTAACGAATATTTAAAATAGAATTAAAAAATTTTTTTTAGGTGGAAATAATTTGACCTGAAAATTGTCATGAAATGTCCTGAAAAGTACATTAAGGCTTATATCTTTTGTATACACCAGGCGACCATTTCATTAAAGGTCGTAAGTCGTTGACGTAAGTGTACTCTTAAGAGTTACGTTTCACTAATAGTTAGGATTTACGACTTACGATAAAAAGTGATCGCAAAGTTAAGAGTGGTGGAAGGTACTCGTAAGTCGTAAATCGTATACCTATTTTTGAAGAGAAGAATTGCTATCTATATTTTTTTTTAATATGAACATTAATCAAATGAAGCAATCAATAAATATTAGATGCACGCAACGTTTTTTATATTTCGAGAGCCATAAAAAATCATTAAAACAGCTACACATTATTGTTTGTTTCGGTGTATTTTCTATCAGTTCTGCATTTACAATATCAACATATTTGATTAACGAGTGTATGTACCTAGATGAAATTTCAAGAAAACAATGATACATGTACAAACAATGGTACAAAAATAAAGTTAAGCACAAACAGAGGGCACATTACATTTCCGTGGATTTGAGGATTAACAGGTATCACTTTTGCACGGAGAAAGAGCATTACAATTGCCCGTAAAATATACCCGAGACGTTTTTTTACATTTGCGCGGATTACCTGTTATTTAGAATATATTTTGATTTACTCATAACATTTTCTGCATTTTGCAGCACGACTGACGATGCAATATGGATTATTCGCCTCTTTGGTCAGCTTTTAAAATGAAAACAAAAAAATTTAAGAATAACATCTATACAAATATGAAATATGAATTAAAAAAAAATAGTGGAACATACATGTATAAAAAAAAAACAATAATTTTGAAGGCAACATATATTTTAGCAGTCCAAATGTTAAAATTCATTAGTAGTTTTTATTGATTATATAAAGCGTTAAACACTCACTATGAATATAAATCAACAGTACATACATACATGTTAAGGTTTAATATTGTAAGATGTGTATTTTTGTTGTTTTATGTGTTGATGGAACATATTATTTTATATGCGTGAATATAGTGATGCAATAAAACTATCCAAACCAATGTGAATGTATTGCCAAATATATATGATCACATTTTTAAAATTTTCCCATACATATAGCATGAAATTTGTTAAAATATATTCCATAACAAAAATTTCTTCTCAAATTTCAGTAAATTTTTACACTTAACATTTTTTTCCGGGTTGTACTAAACTACGAAACGAAATCGAAACGCAACGAACGAAACGAAACGAAACGAAACGAAATATTACGAAGCGCAACGAAATATACTAAAAGGCGAAACGAAACGCAACGAAACGAAATTTACTATAATGCGAAACGAAATGAAATGAATACAACGAAACGAAACGAATTATACTAAAGTGCGAAACGCAATAGAACGAAACGGAATTTAGCGAAACGCGATGAAGTTTTCCCTATAATTATCATTCATCAGAAGCAAGGCAGTTCTCATTATTAATTAAAAACTCAGAATTCAATGTAATCTAGCAGCTAATAGTTACAGTGACAATACTCTGCCTTTGAATTTCTCTGATAGGCATCGGTTACGGTTCCATCATAATACCAGTAATTAACGGAGCAGCGAACATCTTTCAAGTACTATATACATTATCTGGCGTCAAAAGAAATTAAATATCTTAAGACATTGAGGATCATTTATTATGATGAAAACCCTGTCGCTTCACATGCAAGCAAATAATGGGGTTTCCACAACCATGCATGGGTATTGTCTATGTGGCCCCTGTCCAAAATAAAGCGGGCATACATTTCATGGTGGATTTATCAGACCACGAAGTGCAATGTCATAATAATAAAAATAGTTATTAATAATAATAGTTTTTTCGAAAGGAGCTTCTGTGCTAGTACTGTAAAATTCAATGCTGATTTCACAAAAGGTACATCGTATTGATTTGATTGATTGGTTTTGATTTTTGGTGTTAAACGCCACTTTCAGCAATATTCATGGCGACCAGTTTTAGTGGTGGAAGAAGCCCGAGTACCCGGAGAGAACCACCGACCATGGGCAAGCAACTGGTAAACTTTATCACATGCGACTGCGAGTCGAGTGCACCCTTTTTTGTAATTTACAACGCCAGGCGCGAACCCACGCCGTATTGGTGATAGGCTTGTATGAGTTGTTAGATAATCCAACTACCCAACTCATTGAGCCACCCAGGCCCTGGAATGTGCACGAATAATAAATTTGGTTCCACACTGATATGAAAACGTTGTTTCCACACTGATATGAAAATGTCTAGATCGATTGTATTGATTTTTTTTTGGATTCATGGTGTTTTAACGCCACTTTCAACAATATTTGTTCAGCTCGGTATTCCCCGTTACAGAGCCTTTTAATGTTTGGGGTTGAATTTGTCCCCCGGTCCGTGGTTCTTTCGCATGTAAGTATTTCCTGCACGCCCTTTTAAGCTGTTAGACCAGACGCATAGGCCCTGAGGTCCGACGCTGGAGATACTACAGAAACCCTGACAGGAATGCTTGGATATCCTTCTTACCTCATTTATTGAGGGTACTCCTTATAGAAAAGAGGATTCTACCAGGCATAATGGTCGTTGATAAATTTTTATTTTGTTTGTTTTGACGAATGGTTCATAAATCTTATACATTAAATTTGTGTCTTGAAGAATGGTTCATAAATCTTATACATGCATATTAGTATAAAATTCTGCTTAGACTTTTTCATCACTTCTCGTTCCATTCATGTTGTTCTTATTGGATTTTAGTATATTTTCGTTTCGTTTTGCATTTTAGTATATTTCGTTGCGTTTCGCATTTTAGTATATTTCGTTTCGTTGCGTTTCGTTTCACATTTTAGTATATTTCGTTTCGTTGCGTTTCGTTTCACATTTTAGTATATTTCGTTGCGTAATATTTCGTTTCGTTCGTTGCGTTTCGATTTCGTTTCGTAGTTTAGTACAGCCCTTTTTTTCCTGATAGCTTTGGTTTATTCATTTAAAAAATCACTTTGGAGTTTTATAATTAGTTGAATATTAAAAATGTATTTAAACACATTTAAAATGTGATTATTAATGTAATCAGCTTTTGATTAGATTTTTGTGTGTTTTAACGCCACTTTCAGCAGTATATCAGCTTTATCGGCTGCGAGTCGAGTGCACCCTTTTTGTAATTTACAAAGATGGGCGCGAACCCACTCCGTATTGGGGATAGGCTTATATGAGTTGTTAAATCCTACGACCTAACTCATTGAGCCACCTAATCAGTTTTTGAGCTGTTGGGTTTATTATAAATAAAATATATGATACAATATAATATCTTTTTACCTCCATTATAGGAGATGTTACTTGTCGTAAGTCGTAACTCTTAAGCTTAGGACTAGTTTAGTGAAACGCACGTATACGTGCACGTAAGGAAATCTTAAGAGTGATCTTAGACTTACGATTTACGATCACTTTAGTGAAACGGTTGCCAGATGAATAATTACAAACATACAGTAATAAATTTAGCACTAAAATCTTAAGATGCATGAAAAGGTACTTTATTATGCACAAAACAATTAGCACTGAAATAGATAAGTAGCACTAAGTATATGATGTGTCTGAATTATATGTAGCACTATGATGACTTTCTGTAATAATGAACTAAAGTGAAATTCACATTTATTTTATAACAGTAAGTGATAACTGTTCATATTCCAAAAAGTGTTCATGATGATATATGGAAGCCATCAGATTATACTTGGTCAATTGAATAACTAGTTAAATTACCGGTATTTAATCTGTTAATTAAATTACAAAATGTTACTATCAAAACATACTGATTACTATCTATCAGTAAACATTACTCACAACAAGCCATTAGCAGTCATATTCTTTTGTTCTGTTCATTTGTATGTTCTCTAGCAATCTTTTAAGTTGCATTTTTATTGGGATATATGTTTCCAAACTTCTTTAGGTAAGTCTGTTTTCTTTTTCAACTTGTCCATTTCCAACATGCATTTCCAGTCGATCCAGGCCAAATTATTTATAAAAATAAACATTTTTTTTAAACATTCTTTCAATATATGCTAATATCTATAACAATTCCACATTTGAACTCAATCCATCACATCATAACAAAGATATAAGCCTTAATGTACTTTTCAGGTCAAATTATTTCCACCTAAATATTCTTTAAATATATGCTAATGTATTTAACATTTTCAAATTCAAACTCAATCCATTGGTTAATACAAAAAAAAAAAAGATATAGGCCTTAATGTACTTTTCAGGACATTTTCAGGACATTTCATGACAATTTTCAGGTCAAATTATTTCCACTTAAAAAAATTTTTTTTTTATTTTTTTTTATATTCGTTAAATAAGGGTAATAACAAAATTACCGAACTCCGAGCAATCTTACACAGGGAAAGTCAAAACTCATAAGTATATAAACAGACAAAATCAGTCAACAACCGGAAAACTGTGAAAACCGTAATGACCCTGACTTGGTACAGGCATTTCTAAAGAAATGGTGGGTTGAATCAGATTTTAAAGCGCCAAACCTCCCGCTTACATTACGGCTCAAAGGTTCCGGCTGTCACTATAACAGTATTTATAACAATACTGAAACAAAATAGGTAAAATAGTTGTCAAAACAGTACCAAACCCAGTGAAGCAAATGTCAAAAACAATTTTACGTCACACATTGATGAAAAAATATTTTTGACATTTTTGTTGACTTCCTTAGCTTTATACATTTTCACTATATGAAAATGCATCGTTTATCATCGTCTCTGCAGAGACGGAATATATTTCGACAAGATCTTGGTATCGGAATATAAACTTTTTAAGAGATCGAATAAGGCGAATCTTTTTATAACCCTGGTCCAGTAGCCTGTTTCTCAGATGAAGATGACGTTTCAGGAAATCAGAATAATTGCTACTGGCCCTTGCATAGCGAATCAATTGCGAGATGTAAACACCATACGCAGGAGAAGCCGGTATATTGCTGCACACATTTGGAAAATTTATGATTTTAAAATTGAAGTCGTCCCGTTTATCATAAATTTTAGTACTGAGTTGACCACTGTCGTCAAATTCGAGGTATAAGTCCAAAAATGATGCGGACGAAGCTGTATCTGTGGTCTCTTTAACTTCCAGCTCTGGAGGATATATCAATGGAAGAAATTCTGCAAATCTAGAATTATTGATAGATAAAACGTCATCAGTATACCTGTATGTGAAATTAAGTGACTCGGACTGGATCAATATCCCGTCCACTACACCAATCACAGAAGATTGCCCACTTGGCCTCATACACGATCCCTGTAGACTGTCTGACAGACTTTGAGATGTGTGAGGTTGCTCCTTCATAAAAGCCTTTCTGACGTAGTCCCTCCCTGAGAGTAGCCAAGCGTGAAGATGAAGAGACTCTGACCTTGGATGTACCACTTTTCCCTTGAACTGAGACAGAAGATCTCGTCTGAAAGGAAGTTTTAGAGGCCTGGCACAAGACAGAAGCAGAAGTTGTGGAAACCATGCTTGCTTTGGCCAGGCTGGTGCAATAAGTATGATCTTGCAATCTGATTGCTCGATCTTGAGAAGCACTTGAAGAAGAAAGCGGAATGGAGGAAAGGCGTAGGCGAACATTCCGTCCCAAGAGAGAGACATGGCGTCTACTGCGAAGGCCAGAGGGTCTGGAACTGGAGATACAAAGGTTTCCAGTTTGTGATTCAGACTGGTAGCAAAGAGATCTACATGAGGACGATCCCACCGCAGAACAACTGAGTCGAACACTACTTGCAGTAGTTCCCACTCTGTGTTGACTGGATTGTGGAAGCGAGACAGACAATCTGCCAGCACATTGAAGGTCCCTGGAATATGTCTGACTACCAGATGAATGTGCGATAGAAGACAAAGAGGAAGAATTTCTTTGCAAAGAAGAAAGAGGGCATGACAGCGAGTTCCTCCTTGATTCTGTAAGTAGGCCACTTCTGTTGTATTGTCCGTCGCTAGCACTACTGCTTTCGAAACTAGAAGAGTCTTGAAATGTCGTAGCGCTAATAGGACAGCTCTCATCTCTAGCAAATTGATGTGTTCTTGTTGCTGAACAAGAGACCACACTCCCGACACAGATTTTCTCTCTAGAAAGGCTCCCCATCCTTGAAGACTGGAATCTGTATACAGAGTTAGAGAAGTGTGAAGTAAAGCTACATCTGTCAAAACATGTTCCCTGCGAGTCCACCAATCTAGGTGAGGCAGTAAGACAGGAAGAATAGGTACTTGAGAAGCGGAGTCCCAATGTTCCTGAAGAAAGAACTGGAAAGGTCGAATGTGAAGGCGACCTAGAGGAACCACATCGGCTAGAGAATTCAGAAAGCCCAGAATTTGGGAGAATTGTCGAGCCGTGACTGAGGAACTGTTGCTGAAAATAAGAATTTTCTGGCAAAATGACTGAAATTTTTCCTCTGGGGAAAAATCAGACCTAAATCTGTCCTGTAATGTTCCCCCAAAACAGGAAGTCTTGGAAAGGAAGTATCTGACACTTTTCCCAAGAAATAAGGAAGCCTAGTTCTAGAAGAAGTCTGATAAACAGGCAAGTATGACGAGAAAGAATTTCTGAATCGAATTCTTTCAGAAAAGAATCGTCCAGATAAGAATGAGCTTGAACCGACAGAGTATGCAAGTGAGCTATAACCGTCTGGAAAACCCGAGTAAAAACCTGTGGTGCAACCGCCAGGCCAAATGGGACAGCCAGAAACTGGTAAACCTTGTTGTTCCAGACAAATCGGAGAAATTTCCTGGAAGCCAAGGAAATTGGGATATGGAAATAAGCATCCCAAAGGTCCAGTTTGGTGATCAACATACCTGGAAGAATACAAGTTCTAATAGATCTGTTGGTCTCCATTTTGAAATGGGGAACCGAAAGGTAACTGTTCAGAATAGAGAGATCTATCAGAGGTCTCATTCCCCCGGTTTTCTTGGGAACCAAGAAGAGACGAGAATAAAACCCTGGTGTCAACTGAGTCAGAGGAATTTCCTTTATTACTCATTTCAGTAGTAGAGATTGAACTTCCTCTGACAGAAGACAGAACTTCTCCTTGTCTGAAGTCTGAGACATAGGAATCGGACTGTCCGACAAAGGAGGGCGTTCCTGAAACACAAGATCCAATCCCCCTCGAATTACTGACAAAACCCATACATCGTGGTGAACTTCTCCCAATGATGTAGAAACTGGGTAAGCCTCCCTCCCACTGGAACAGAGGGAAGAGGAACAGGAAACTGCTCCTCTCCTAAGGGAGGTGTCAGCAACATACAAGGGGGCAACAACCTATTTACGAGACCCAGGCTTCTTCGCACCTTTATAATCTCCTTTCTGAGGGGGTTTCTTAGGACCAGAAGCCTTGGGAACAGACACTTTCCTCCTCTTGTCAGAACCCGTTGGGGAAGAAGATGAAACAGAAGCAGACCTCTTACCATTAGTCAATTGCACATGGAACCCTAAGAGGCTGAGGTGTCTTGTTGACCTCCTCCTGAACCTTCTGTAAAGATAAACCAAAAACCTTATCAGAAAGAGGAGAACGAAGTAAGGAGTCCTGAAGACTTTCACTGAGAGAAGACTTCTCTAGTATTTCACGCCTTTTAGAAAGAGTGAAATAGGCTAGAGTGCCCATGATGAAGCACTGAGAGGACCCAAGGGCCTGATCTACTTGCAGACGAAGAGACATTACCTCTGCTAGATCATCACCTTCCTTGCCCTGAAGCAAAGCACCAACTGCTAAAAGAAAGAACTCGGCAGTACCCAGAACATGTGAAGCACTACGGAGCAAGTTGTCCGATTTGGCCCACAAGGACTGAGAAAGGCGAAACCCATCAACTGGTTTGGCCCCAAGAAGCTGTAAAAAAGACTTATCACAAACTGGGGACGTCTTCCCGATAGAAGAATCATGGATTTCAAAATCTTTACTCTTGAAATTACCGGGAAAAGAATTGGCACCAAACCCAGAAAAAGAAGAGCCCTGGGAAGACTTATCATTTATCTTCACTGAAAGACAGTCATTCACAAACTGAATTGCAGAAGAAGCATGATTGGATTCTGCAAAAGAGCCAAAGGTATTGGTATTTTTTCTAAAAAAATATTTTGATTCCCAATGTTGCTGAAAAAAATATTCTGATTTTGGTGGAGGACAAAAAAAAATAATGTGATTCAGAGTTTTTAACATATAAGCTAATGTTAAATTATGGAAAAAAAAAAAATATTCTAACTCGTGTTGTCCGAAAAAAAAAATTCTGAGCGAAAAAAACCCCCATAAACCCCCCCTGCAAGTTAAATGGTCTGTCCCTAATAATAACAATAAATACTAACCCCGTCTGAATTGGTGGTAAATCGAAAAGAGGGAGTTCGGAAGGTATATTCTCCACAAAGAATTCTTTGTTGATTACCATTTTATCAATCGATAATATCTTTGTTCCTCTTAGTGCTATTTTTTGTTATTAGTCTTCACCTTAGCACATTTAGCATTGTTGTGAGCTTTGCGAGGTTCTGTTTTTCTCTTTATACCCCGTCGTTTGATTTCCGTTTCCGCTTGTTCGACCACGGCTTGCGATGGTGATATGATCTTGATCGGTACATCGTTGATCTCCTTTCTTTCAGGTTCCCTAATTTTCTTCTTATTTTCTATTGGTATGATACTCGTTTTGACTCCGCCCACTATCGATCCACCAAACTGATTGTTCCTCTTCTTATTTTGAAGATATCTGTTCTTGTAAAAATCAATCCACTTAGAAACGTCTGGAACATATAACTTTGATGCATCCAACTTTTTACACGAAGAAAGGATATTGACGAAAGTGTAGTGTCAATGTCACTGGTTGCGTATTCAGATTGTCTGGTCGTTATATAGAATTCCATTTAAAAATTTTGTGATTTGTTTATATTCAGATAATATGGTAAACTGTATTTGTGCGTCCAGTTTCCCTTTTTTACAAAATGAAGTACGCGCAGCAAAGACTCCCGGCGTTCCCTGTTGAGTATCGATTCTCCAGCTATATTGCAATGTATATATAAATTGTTCACGTACATTGTTTTACTGCTATCTCGGATGAAGACGTCTGTTAAAGCTACAGTCCAAAATCCAGACAAGTTGAGTGGAGCGTCGAAACAGACTTTAAATTTCCACGGTTTATTGTCCGGGTACATACTCTAGATTTTTCTAATTGTCACTGTCTACGACTAAATAAAAGCTGGCCGACATGCTTACCGCTCAAGAATCCTACACGTCTTTGACGTCCGCTTCGTCGACCCAACTGTTAAAGCGATTTGAATATCCCGTCCACTTTATTAACACTTCAGTTCGATTATTCCGTCTTCGTTTACGTATGATTTTTTCAACCTCCCAAAGCGTATCTTCTGATTTATTCACCGCTTGTAACTCTGCTTGGTAAAAATTGCCTTTTATGTCGCTTTCCAACAAATCGACCAATTTGTACATCGGGATGCCCTGAATCTGGAAACGTCTCTTTATTTTAAATACCTCATAGGACCACTGCTCGTTGTAGGCACGAGTAAACACTTGTCGTTGATGAGATATCCGAACCAATTATCAAATTTTGAATCTAAAGAGTCTCTTTCTTTTCGTTTTTTCCTTTTTAACATTCATAAGGTTCGGTTTCAGATACATATAGGCCCACAAGTCTGCTTCATTTGTCTCATTCACATCTTTAGGAGCAATATTGTTGAGTGATCGATGAGGAGTTGCATTGTAGGTTTCTACCATCTTTGGCATAACGTCAAGATATTATCGGGTTTTATTACGGTTCAGATATCTGTAGATCATTGTCATGGTTCAGATATCTGTAGATCATTGTCATGGTTCAGATATCTGTAGATCATTGTCTTTATAGTTCAGATATCTGTAGATCATTGTCTTTATAGTTCAGATATCTGTAGATCATTGTCATGGTTCAGATATCTGTAGATCATTGTCATGGTTCAGATATCTGTAGATCATTGTCTTTATAGTTCAGATATCTGTAGATCATTGTCTTTATAGTTCAGATATCTGTAGATTATTGTCATGGTTCAGATATATGTAGATCAGTGTCATGGTTCAGATATCTGTAGATCACTATCATGGTTCAGATATCTGTAGATCATTGTGTCTTTATAGTTCAGATGATATCTGTAGATCATTGTCTTTATAGTTCAGATATCTGTAGACCATTGTCTTTATTGTTCAGATATCTGTAGATCATTGTCATGGTTCAGATATCTGTAGATCATTGTCTTTATAGTTCAGATATCTGTAGATCATTGTCTTTATAGTTCAGATATCTGTAGATCATTGTCTTTATAGTTCAGATATCTGTAGATCATTGTCATGGTTCAGATATATGTAGATCATTGTCTTTATAGTTCAGATATCTGTAGATCATTGTCATGGTTCAGATATCTGTAGATCATTGTCTTTATAGTTCAGATATCTGTAGATCATTGTCATGGTTCAGATATCTGTAGATCATTGTCTTTATAGTTCAGATATCTGTAGATCATTGTCATGGTTCAGATATCTGTAGATCATTGTCTTTATAGTTCGATTAAACCTCTCTACATAATTAGCTTTCGTTTCATTCATGGTCACGTGATGATAGATGTGTTTGTTTTCCAATAAAGATTTCAACCATCTATTATTAAATTCCGACCCTGTCCGTACGAATTTTTCTTGGCTTGGCTTGATTGAGAATGATCATTAATCCTCTTTCAACCTCTGTGGCCGTTTTATTTTTCAGTGACTCAACCCAGGCATAGCGAGAAAATACATCGATTGCCACTAGCAAGTATTTCATACCTTCGTTGTCTTTCGATAAAGACTGCATATCTGCCAAATCTACGTCTAATTGTTCGTTTGGACCCCTAGATTCCAATGCATACTTTTTAAACTGACTGCGTATATTCTTCAATTCTACACACTTTATAGCTTCGTCGAAGAAGAAAGTAAATATGTTATGCGATGTTTCCGTAAGACATTCGTGGCGAAGTTGACTGGGATGACCATACTGACAGCCAATACATCTGCTGTCGTTTATCTGGCGGCATACTCTCAAAACTTCCTTTCCTAAGGCCGAATAAGCCAATTTTATTAAAAATTTCTCTCTTTTCAAATCCATCTCTGTTCAAACTATTCCATATATAGCCTCTATACATTGTCACCTTCACGTGACTTTCAATCTTTCGTCTTTATTCCTCGTCCAATAAACGTAAAATGGGTTGAATGAGTAGTGCAATCATATCGGAGAAAGTACGTAATATTCGTTTTTTCCTTAATGTATCCAGTTAGGGATGTGCCAAGTATCGAACCCAACGTCTGTATGGCGTTAGTTTCTCCTTTAGTGAATTGCTGATGTGTACTCTCCTTCTTATAACTTTTTGAGCTATTTCGGATAAAGCCAATATTTGATCTGTGGCAATAAATTCTATCATGAGTCTCCTATGAAATGGAGTAGCATGATAAATAGTTTTTAGAAAATTTGAATTTTGGAAGATACGTCTACTCATATTGACTTTGTATCAGTTTGACCAAGGTTTAAATGGAAGAATCAGCTATATTAATATAAGTTTTCACTATAACATACAATTTTAAACAGTGATAGAAATTTACCCCCGTAAACAATTTAGGCACGTTTTGCAGATTTTATTTTAATATCCTGAAGGTACCTTTGCTTTTGTAAATATTATAGACTCGAACCAAAAGTAATATCTAATATCTGTGTGAATTTTCATCTTAATTTTGTTTAAAACACAATAAAAAATAAAAAGCAAATCGAATTGTATACTCATTTTCTTATGACTTCTGAATTAAAATAAACAATTTTAAACTGAGATTATGCTAGTCGCTTAGTAACAATTTTGTAAACTATGGCGTAAATATAAGAATATCATATTTATATATATATGCTGTCCTTAAAATATTTATTCAGTAACTCGTCGCTTAAAAGAACCTTTCTTTTCAGCAAAGAAAACAGAAATAAAACCTTCTACACAATTATTTATTACTGAGAGGCTACTTGGCTGATCTAAAGCCCGGTATACACGATACAAGTTTTGCATCCAAGTCTCCATTCAAGAAAACTTGAATTCAAGTTTGTGTATACACGATGCAAGAAATTTTGATGAATACACACAAGTTTTGGCGGGAGATACAACAAACAAAATGACATTTTTGGGAGGAGAGGAGGGTGCTGCCCTTTGTATTGCATTATTATGTACAATTGTACGACGAAGGAGATTAAGCTCCAAAAAGAGGTCAACATGGGCTCGTAAATGGCTTCGAAGGCAACGATGGGATGTATTTCTATGAAGTCTATTAGATCTTCAATCATTTTATTAGTCCATGTAACTGTCTTTTTCCTACATTTTGGAGTTTCCTCTTTTCCCGCCATCTTTGCACAACACGTGTAGTTGTAATTATTTACATTCACAAATTGATGCTGATAAGGATTCTGTTTTCTGATTGGTCAATCTCCAACCAAGTTCCATCCAAGTTGAAAAAAAATAGGATGCATTTCTATTCCATCCAAGTCCGTTCAAGTTTTTTGATTCAAGTTTCTTGTATGGTATACACGATCAAAAAACTTGAATTCAAGAAACTTGAATGGAGACTTGGATGCAAAACTTGCATGTGTATACCGGGCTTAAGAGGGTCAAACTTTCAGATTTATAAATATGTTGATTACTATGTGAATTGCTTCAATCTCCACATAGCACTAGGTCAACAGTTATCATAGATTAGTATAGTCGTTTGACCAGCCTAAAACAGGACTAAAAAATTAATTAAAAATCAACAGTTCAACTTATTGATTTTTTTTCTTCACACATTTACTCATATATCATCTACCTACTCTGACAAATAAATTCAGAATTTTGACACTATTTTCCAAAAAGTTGCCCATTAGGTCTCTATGTTAAATATTTGTACCAAATGTGGATATGTGCAGAGGGAGTTAGTATGCTTGTTGTTACCAACTTCCAGTGTAAACAATAACAACAACACATGTGATTTTATTTACATTTCACTGTCATGTGATTACCTAATTTGAATGTCACCAGAACCCAAGCATGCATGAGATATTCATTTCATCCAAAGTTTAGCTTTTTACATTTTATTGGAAATTAGTTTAGAAATTTAAAAGTAAAAAGTATAAATGCAAGCCTTTGAATTTTAAATCTTTTTCTTTAAATTCTAAATAAAATCACTTTTGTTTTGGTGTTTTCTAAAGCCCAGTATTTGAACTCAAAGAACATGGTTATAAAGTAAGCCTATGTGTATTGACCAGATATACCATGTAAATAGCCCATGCTTTGCATGCTTTATGTATACTTTTAGAAAATGAAAACAAGTTGTATGTATGTTATTTAAGCATAATAAAAAAAACAAGTAATTAATATATATTTTTTTTTAAATACAATAGAAAAAATATAAAATAAAGGTAGAAAAAAACAACATTTTTTTTGTCTTTTCATAAATTAATATTTACAAATTAAAAATTATCTGCCCTTATTTAGAACTCTACCAATACTTATATAGAAAGGATAGTCATGCCTCTCAAAACTTCAGATGAAAAACAGGATAAAACTAAAAGTGTGATTATTTTGAAGCCGAATCAAAATTGTCACTTGGTGAAAGTGAAATGGACATCTCATGCATGCTTGGGTTCTGGTGACATATTCAAATTAGGTAATCACATGACAGTGAAATGTAAATAAAATCACATGTGTTGTTGTTATTGTTTACACTGGAAGTTGGTAGCAACAAGCATACTAACTCCCTCTGCACATATCCACATTTGGTACAAATATTTAACATAGAGACCTAATGGGCAACTTTTTGGAAAATAGTGTCAAAATTCTGAAATTATTTGTCAGAGTAGGTAGATGATATATGAGTAAATGTGTGAAGAAAAAAAATCAGTAAGTTGAACTGTTGATTTTTAATTAATTTTTTAGTCCTGTTTTAGGCTGGTCAAACGGACTATAGGTGATGGTAATCATCCATGTTTTAGTATGTCTTTTATTTTTGTGCTTTTTATGTTGCATTTGCTAACTGTATGTGCTTTATATGTGTGTTTATGTGATTATGTTAATATTTGTATGTATCTTGTGCTACTATATATGTATATTCGGTAAAAAGCTCCCGAGAGCTTGTGTTTATTGTTATTCAAAAACCGAATTCAAATAGTTTTCTTATTCTTATTCTTATCCATGTAATTGGCTCAGTGGGGTGTTTGCACAATTTCACCGGAGGTAATTTCTTGGCATGTTTACAAAACACTAAATTTCTTCGTTTAATTTTACACATCATAAAGTTTTCACTATTTACCACGAATAAATAGGATATATAAAGCCCACCCTGTTTTGAAAAATAATTAGCAAGACTGTTTATCTGTAACATACAGGTCAATGTACCTTATAGTATTGGGTTACACTAAGGTCAATTTTCAAGACATTAGTGTAACCCTCTAGTATTTCACCTATCTACCTGAGCATAATATTTTCCCATTGTTTGGCTGTGAGGCACATTCCATCAGACAATGGTTTTATTGTTGTAAAACAATAGAAATTAGGTCAAGGTTGGGCCAGGATTGGTAGCTTACCACTACTCCCAAGTGTAATTTTAAATCCCAAGGCTCCAATCACATAGACTTGAGATAGCTGACATACTGCTAAAGGGACATTAAATGCCAATCAATCAATTAATCAATCCCATAGACTGTGGGACCTTTTTGTACTCATACTTGAAAAATAGTTACTCAGAACACTGTATCCATTATTTATGCATACAGCATTATAATTGAGATTATTTAGAGTAAAAGTACAAATCTTGTACTCAAACGTTTTATAGCATTTAGGGCCTGGGTGGCTAAATGAGTTAGGTAGTTGTAGGGCATGGGTGACTCAATGAGTTAGGTAGTTGTAGGGGGCCTGGGTGGCTCAACGAGTTAGGTAGTTGTAGGGCCTGGGTGGCTCAATGAGCTAGGTAGTTGTAGGGCCTGGGTGACTCAATGAGTTAGGTAGTTGTAGGGCCCGGGTGGCTCAATGAGTTGGGTAGTTGTAGGGCCTGGGTGGCTCAATGAGTTAGGCAATTGTAGGGCCCAGGTGGCTCAATGAGTTAGGTAGTTGTAGGGCCTGGGTGACTCAATGAGTTAGGTAGTTGTAGGGCCTGGGTGGCTCAATGAGTTAGGTAGTTGTAGGGCCCGGGTAGCTCAGTGAGTTAGGTAGTTGTAGGGCCCGGGTGGCTCAATGAGTTGGGTAGTTGTAGGGCCCGGGTGGCTCAATGAGTTAAGTAGTTGTAGGGCCTGGGTGACTCAATGAGTTAGGTAGTTGTAGGGCCCGGGTGGCTCAATGAGTTAGGTAGTTGTAGTGCCCAGGTGGCTCAATGAGTTAGGTAGTTGTAGGGCCCGGGTGGCTCAATGAAGTTAGGTAGTTGTAGGGTTCGGGTGGCTCAATGAGTTAGGTAGTTGTAGGGTCTGGGTGACTCAATGAGTTAGGTAGTTGTAGGGCCTGGGTGACTCAATGAGTTAGGTAGTTGTAGGGCCCGGGTGGCTCAATGAGTTAGGTAGTTGTAGTGCCCAGGTGGCTCAATGAGTTAGGTAGTTGTAGGGCCCGGGTGGCTCAATGAAGTTAGGTAGTTGTAGGGCCCGGGTGGCTCAATGAGTTAGGTAGTTGTAGGGTCTGGGTGACTCAATGAGTTAGGTAGTTGTAGGGCCTGGGTGACTCAATGAGTTAGGTAGTTGTAGGGTCTGGGTGACTCAATGAGTTAGGTAGTTGTAGGGCCCGGGTGGCTCAATGAGTTAGGTAGTTGTAGGGTCTGGGTGACTCAATGAGTTAGGTAGTTGTAGGGCCCGGGTGGCTCAATGAGTTAGGTAGTTGTAGGGCCTGGGTGACTCAATGAGTTAGGTAACAACTCATACAAGCCTATCACCAATACAGCGTGGGTTCGTCTCCGGCTTTGTAAATTACAAAAAAAGGGTGCACTCGACTCAGTCGCAAGTGATACAGTTTACCAGTTGCTTGCCCATGGTCTGTGGTTCTCTCGGGGTACTCCGGCTTTTTCCACCACTAAAACGGGTCGCCATGATATAGCTGAAATATTGCTAAAAGTGGCATTAAACACAATACATCAATTTTACGGCACTTAGAGGGAGATAACCAATACTCGGAACAGTTGAATCTCTTTGTGCTGAAATTGAAGAGACCTGCTATTTTACTTTGAATTAGCCAAGTAAACCATTTATGAGGGCAAACTCCCTATAAGATCAGTGGCCTCTCTTGAAGGGGACAATTTAGTAGTATTTCATACCTGTTAACCCTCCCCCTTTTCGTGGGAGTCTCCCGCGTAAGAGCCTTATCTCCCGCATGGACTGGGTCTCCTGCGCGGAAGACATTAATCTCCCGCACACACCTTTTCCTCCCGCACGACCTCCCCCCAACAAAAAAATCAAGTACAATAAAATCTTGACCTACATTTTGCGATCAATATTTCTGGAAATTCCCCATTTGGAACTCCGCGCTCATGAAAAACGCTGAGAGATACGATATCCGGTTATTGATCTGTTTGACACCTTTACAGGTAAATTGGGTCATGGAGATTAATTAAGGTGTTGATGATTATACAACAATTATCCACTGATTGACAGTTAATTGGGGATAAGGAAGTGTGTTTGTGGCACACGCTTAGATGATTAGAAGTGTGATAGCGGCAATTAAAAATAGTTATAAACCGTTGTGCAAACAGGAGTCGGACAACCATTGATGCCGAGGAAAACTTCTTATTTCGATCAAACGTGCAATGAATTCATCTCGGATTGAGTTGTTATGGCTTGTTTGGGACCAAAGCCGATCAAAGTATTATTTAAGGACTAAGTTCCAGGATGGAATTGATAAACCACAAAAATGCCAAAACGTATGCTGTCACCCAACGCACCAGCAGCAAAATGACTTTTTAATCTTAGTGCTCTATGACTTTATTGTTCAGAGCATTCTGTCTTCATTGTTATTGCTTTGTTATAACCTTATGATTATGAATGACTATGAATAAATTATAAATACAGTTTTTATCCTTCATTCATCATATGAAACACTACTAATAAGACAGAAATGTAAACAATATATATTGAAATGGGATGCAGTTGGTTCAATACTGAAACAAACAAAAAGAAAACATCAATTAACAATAAAAACATGCATCAAATACGTCAATAAAAAATCTCCAGTTATGAGACCAAATTTCCAGCCAAAAATTTACAAATCTCCAGTTGTAGCATAGCAACTCTATCACATGTATGCAACTACAAGGTACAATTTTGTGCGTTTAAAGGCGACGCACAAAATCTCCCCCTTAGAAGAGTTGGTAGGGGGGAGATCTCCCTCCTAGCAGTTCCCAGAGGTTAACAGGTATGGTATTTTACTATCTAAGTGCATCTGAAATCTGGCCTGTTGAGATGAGTGGTCTTGAATGGGATGGCCGTATAAGATGTGGATTAATACACAATACAAATAGAAACAATTCTAGTACATAAAATAGAGAATAACATTAATAAATAACATTTTGATTAAAAAGCAACTCTTTCCTTTATTTAATATTATGTCTTCAAAATATGTGTTCCAACAGAGAAGCAGATCATCTATCTATAATCCAGTAAGAATCGTAGATGCGGCCATCTTGGTATAAAAATTGAATTTCTGGTGAAAAAAATGTTCATCATTATCTTTCAGTTCTTTCCTGGAACAATTTTAAAATATCTTGGTTATATACCAACTGTGTCTCTCCCTGAAACTGTCCACAAGTAACAATACATTTTGTATATTTCCGTCGTCATGTAAACAATGCATTATGTATATTTCCGTAGTCACATAAACAATGAATTTTGTATATTTCTGTCATGTAAACAATACATTTTGCATGCTTCCGTATTTATACAACATATCACTGTAATAAGAGCTTTATCTTCAGTC
Source organism: Bathymodiolus septemdierum (assembly GCA_963383655.1). Lineage (NCBI taxonomy): Eukaryota > Metazoa > Mollusca > Bivalvia > Mytilida > Modiolidae > Bathymodiolus > Bathymodiolus septemdierum. The sequence goes on along the minus strand of OY726523.1, from coordinate 71,434,998 downwards.
TTCTTTGCTTTCCTTGTTCTTCCTGGATTTTAATGGGTTTTTCTTACAATTCTTATATACATAGCTTAGTTCAAAATCTCTGATAATACTTTCCTGAAAATAAATGAATATCATTTAGACCCAATGCAATTCAAGTCAAATCGATACAGGTTGTCTGGTAATTTCTGTGCATCTTTCTTTTATTTTTTTTTCATTTTAACATGTATTGAAAACAAACTAAAAATAAATCACCACACTTGCAAAAAACAGGGTGACTTGACTTCTCCCTCAGAGAACATGAGGGAGAAGTGAAGACATGACAGGGAGACTTCCAACAGTTTCATAGAGGCATGTTTCTGCAAAAATGTGTTGCTTCTTCCCATCATTTAAAAAAAAGTGCATTTATAGTGTGCCTTTGCTAATATCTTGTTAATATCCTTCATATTTAACTTTAAATTCTTGTTTTGTACATGCATTATTGTTGTTGATCTTATATTTGTCGAATTTATATTTTATTCGTTTTGCATTGAAATCTATAAAATACATATTACAACAAAATGTGAGTTCCTTCCCTTTGTTTCTATTAAAATGCTGCCATGTTTAAAACTTGACACTTGAAAAAGCTACAAATAACTTAAAGTAATATTACACCAGTTTTGGGTGAAGAAATTTTTCCCTGAAAATTCATTTGGAATACAATGGTACCTTTACTAAGATATTTGCAAATCCATGTCATAGATGCCAACCCCTTTTTGGTGCAATCAGTAACAAAAAGTTGAGATGTCAGTAATTTGTGATTTTCTTCAGTAATTATAATTTTTCATAAATTTTACCATAATCGTACTACAGACTAGGCACAAAGTGATGAGCAAATGATTTCCTTTATTTGTGACAACTAGATGCAAAATTGATGAGCAACAAAAAGAAATAAAAAGTTAAGTTTTAATACATGTATGTTCACTTACAAATGTATTCTATGTTTCAACTTACTGTCAATAGAAATTAAAATTTCCTGAAGTGGCCCTCCCTCACCCTCCCATAGAATAATTAATGTCTAATTCTGGAGTGCCTGATATGTTGTTGACTTGGCACTTTTCAACTTTTTGTTGTATATGTGTGTTCATCCCGACCACCGTGCTGAATGGACAAGTCTTGTTTGCAATATTTGCAATAAGCATAATGTTCCTGTGTCGATTTTATAAGGCAAGAGAACTCAATACAATATTCGGGATGAAATCGTTGTCCCAATTTCCTTTTTTTCGCTGCAGAAGCTTCACTTGTTCCCTCAGACATCGTGAAATTGACAAAAACGTGATGTGTTCATTAACTACTCGGGATCGAACAAGAAATGGATAGATCGTTTTCTACTATAGATAGTCCCGAGAATCCCAAAAGTATTAAATAATCGAAATCCCTCAAGCGCTTATCGTTTCATGATTTTAACAGACAATGAAGCGTCTAAATGATCACAATATTTAAATGGAGAACGGTTCCGGGCCGGCAATAATCGGAAATCCGTAATAAGTAGACTGTTGACCGTAACACCGTAATTTTGGCCCGAAATTCGTAATGGTTGGCATCTATGCCGTGTGCATGTTTTTCGTCCTCGCCATTGTTATGGAGACTAATTAACTTTCGGTTATTTTGTTCCGATGATTGCCGATCATTATACCTTGTGAAGAAAAGTTTTGGTCCAATGATTGCCGATCAAGAAAAGATAAACGGGTGTTCAATTTGCGTTTCAATATCTCGTTTTTTGAAACCTGGCTGTCAAAAGTAGACATTTATTTTTATGTTAACATGTTTTATTTAAACATTGACAATCTTCTGCAAATAAAATTTGTTAAGAAATTTGCAGAATCAAAATAATAACCATACCATTGTCAAGGTGACAAATGTTTTATATAATGCTTAATATTTACATTTTCAACTTGTTCAAGGAACCATTGCAAATTTCTTAACAAACTTTATTTGCAGAAGTTTGTCAATGTTTAAATACGATAAATATATTATAAATAGCCTTATCATTACAAAATATATCAATAAAACATATCAACATAAAAATAAATGTCTACTTTCGACAGCCAGGTTTCCAAAAGGGAGATAATTTAAACACAAATCAAACACACCCATTACTAAATCTCCCCGAAAGAGTTCAAATCTTGGGTCACGCACATATCATTTGCATTACTCTTGTGCACAACAGAATTATCTGCTGTGAAATATTTTGCGATTTGTTCATAAATTCTGCTTTTGAGTGGATTTTATGTTATGCAGTTGATTTTAGTTAAATTAAGTGGCATATTAATTAAAAATATTTAATCCAAAATTTCCACGATATTCGTCTTTCATATTACTTTAAGTTGTGTTAAAATAATTAAAAAAAATATAACAATCCAACAACACATTTGGTACAGGAAGCTTCTGTTTGATTATTTTTAGATTTGGGATCTAATTTTCACCTGGAATTTCGTCAGTAAAAATTTAGAAATTTGCTGTGATACTTTTGTCTCGACAAGATAATTTTTCTTTACTACTTGAATAAAGCCTTTTTCTCTCTCATTCTTATGTATTTTAACATTGATTACAATTGCTTTGTCAATCAGCTTTACCTTAAAACACAGATTATTTGCAGGAAAGGAGCGACTTTCAAAAAGCAACAAGGCAACTTGAATTTCACCTTGGAGTAGAGGGAGGATGATTTCAGCTGATATACGGCGAGAATTTCGCCCACTTTGCCTGGTTTGGTGAGTCCTGTAAATCAGATCTTTTCTATATCAAACATCCAATTGAGTACCAATGTCTGATATCATTGCCAATTTAACCTGTGTAATCCTAACACCTGTCTATTCTGGACAAAATGTCTGTCCCATTGATGTCCCATTTAGACAGGTTCCACTACATTTGTGCTGTTCTATAATCTTTTAGATAGGGGTCATCATGGTCATGATTGTATGGCAGTTGGATTTAGAACTACCTATGCAATCAGTGCCTATCACCACTAACATTGTGAGTTTGAATCCCCCTCAGGTAAGGTGTACTTGATACAACATTATGTGACAGTTTGTCAGCGACTTGTGACAGGTTGGTGGTTTTCTTGGTGTATTCCGGTTCCTCCACCTATAAAAACTGACTGCCACTATATAACTGAAATACTGTTGAAAGTGGCATTAAGCACCAAAAACCATAGATGTTAATTGGACAACATTTGTGAACCTGTTAATTTAGAATTATGATTTCATGAAGGATATAAAAATAAACAAGTATGAAAACGTGTTTGTCGAGTACAAAGCTTGCATCATCGTCATCTCATCAAAACGCCTATGGTACTCTGAATGACATCAAGCTTAACAGAAACTATTACTCCTGTTTTATGATGAAAAAGCATTGAGGCTTATATGGCACTGACTCATGGCAGCATAAAATGTTACTTATATTGAATTAGGGGCTGTCATGGCCATGATCGTATGGTAATTAGATTTACATATGAAATCAGTGCCTATCACCACTAAAGTTGGAAGTTCAAACCCTGTTTATGGCGAGATGTACTCGATACAACATTACGTGATAAAGTTTGTCAGTGACTTGCGACAGGTCGGTGGTTTTCTCTGTATACTCCGGTTTCCTCCATCAATATAACTGACCTCCACGATATAACTGAAATATTGTTGAAAGTAGTGTTAAACACCATAAACCAAACCAACTATATTTGAATTACCTTAATAAAACTGTATCTGACAATTGTTCCTCTAGGTGATATAAATGGCTTCCTCATTTCCTCCTTCCCGTCTTTAAATAGTATAAGTGTAGGGAGCTGCTTAGAAAATGATCCACTGTCTACATTAAACCTGACAAAAAAGTCAACTTATTTTAAAATTGTTTAGTTTAAACATATTTGATAATATTGTACATTAAGATCAATTTCAACATGATATAATACATATATATACCGTAATTAAAGGGATTCAAAAACAAGTTAAAAAAAAAAATATATTAAAATTAAAATCTTGTTGAAATAACATGGTGAAATCGCAATTTTAACTGTTGATTATAATAATAAAATTGAATTCAAATCTACAAATATACAGAACTTTCTTACCTTCAAAATTGTGATGGTTCACCAGTTGGATGACGTTTTTTGTGAATTTTTTTTACCCAATTCAGTAAAATTTACCATCAAGGGGTGCTTTTTTCTAGTCGAAAAATTAAAAGTAATTATGGTAATATTTTTTTTCTTGATTGACAAAAAATGTCATTGACGCTGTGTTTATATTTTTGTTTTCTTTTTATCCCACAATCAATTGAAATCAAGTTCTTTGGATTTCTTGGTAGAAGAAATAAAGGATCTAACACCGGTAAGAGGGCAAGACGGAAAAATCTCAGACACCCAAGGGAAAGATTTCTGGTCTCCAACGAGGCTCTGCCGAGTTGGAGACCAATAGAAATCTTTCCCGCGGGTGTCTGAGATTTTTCTGTCTTGCCCTCTTACCAGTGTTTGATTCTTTTTCTCACTAATATTTTATTGAAAGTACAGTATTTTCCATACATGAAATATGACACGACACATATTTTGACGTCATTGAAGAATGACGTCAAAGGTACGGAAAAGGACATCTAGAAATACGAAAAAATGAAAATAAAAGACACAAATATATTTAATACGGTTGGATTCTGTATTTAAAAAAAACCAATGGTTAAATCCGTAATATATCTGTTATTCAGCTATCAGACAGGTATATAATGTGACATTCCCGGCTTAGAATGACATTTTGCGAAACGCAACATTTTTACAGGAAAAGTAGCGTGAAATTCTTATCTCACCCACGGGTTGAGACAAGGATATCTCACACGGCTAAAAATAGGAACTGTGCTGTCTTATTAGTGAGAATATTGGGTCTCATGTGTGACTTTATTTGTTCCCCTTGAACCTTGTTTCTGAAAATATGGGTGCAAGAATATAAAATAAAAACATCCATTCTATTAGATGGTTTTCTACTAATTACTAACACCTTACTTTTTCCCCACATCTGGAAACTTTGAAACATCAATTTTGCCAAATTTTAAATTCTCCAAAGTGTAGCTGAAATTAGAAAAAAAAATCATCATATCATATGATCACGACGGCACCTCCAAACTTGGTTGGTCTGCCTAAACAGATTGTATATGTACATACCATTAAATACATCTTATACTTTCTGAGTGAGTGAATGTTGTTTTTTAACGCCAAATGAGTAATTTACCTTTCGAGGAGATGATGATGATGTCTGTTTTGTACTAAATCAACATGTTTAGTTGGATTTTTATATTGCTAGCTCACTGAAACATGTTGCTCTACTAGGACTCATCATCCTGATTCTGAGCCAATCAGTCTTTGCTCTTACTCCTTAATACTGTTATGTTTAGCAGAGAAGCAGCAAAAACCAGTCTTATAGTCTTTTGTTTGACCCTACCCAGGCTATAACCCATGATCTATCACACTCGAGGCCACTAAAGAACAGGAACGGATTGATATTATTTGTCACTTATCAACAATGAACGTTATATTGCATCTTTTATAATCTGTTCAATCAGGCTAATAGGATAATATGGAAGTAGTTACGTTGTCATGGAAAACACTAAATACAGAACAGTTACAAAGCAAACTGCTAATTTTCATAAAATTGACCCACAGATGATAGTGGCTTTCAGAGAACAATGCAGTCAATCTGACTTCCACACACTAAATAATCCCGTGAATATATGATCTCCTGGCAGTTTAAAGAGAGACTGGTAATTGATCAAAACAAACCAACAAGTTGTTTATTTACTATCACATTACATTTAATTTACTCATACAGAACAAAGAGTTATGGTATTACAGGACTAAAATTTACTCATACAGAACAAAGAGTTATGGTATTACAGGACTAAAATTTACTCATACAGAACAAAGAGTTATGGTATTACAGGACTAAAATTTACTCATACATAACAAAGAGTTATGGTATTACAGGACTAAAATTTACTCATACAGAACAAAGAGTTATGGTATTACAGGACTAAAATTTACTCATACATAACAAAGAGTTATGGTATTACAGGACTAAAATTTACTAATACAGAACAAAGAGTTATGGTATTACAGGACTAAAATTTACTCATACAGAACAAAGAGTTATGGTATTACAGGACTAAAATTTACTCATACAGAACAAAGAGTTATGGTATTACAGGACTCAATTTACTCATACATAACAAAGAGATTTGGTATTACAGGACTCAATTTACTCATACATAACAAAGAGTTATGGTATTACAGGACTAAAATTTACTCATACAGAACAAAGAGTTATGGTATTACAGGACTCAATTTACTCATACATAACAAAGAGTTATGGTATTACAGGACTAAAATTTACTCATACATAACCCAAGGTTTAAGTATTAACTCACTTGTTAAGATGTGATACATGCAAGTCAAGGTCAAAATATTAACTCACTAGTTAAGATGTGATAAGTCAAGGTTTAAGTATTAACTCACTAGTTAAGATGTGATAAGTCAAGGTTTAAGTATTAACTCACTAGTTAAGATGTGATAAGCCAAGGTTTAAGTATTAACTCACTAGTTAAGATGTGATAAGCCAAGGTTTAAGTATTAACTCACTTGTTAAGATGTGATAAGCCAAGGTTTAAGTATTAACTCACTAGTTAAGATGTGATAAGTCAAGGTTTAAGTATCAACTCACTAGTTAAGATGTGATAAGCCAAGGTTTAAGTATTAACTCACTAGTTAAGATGTGATAAGCCAAGGTTTAAGTATTAACTCACTCGTTAAGATGTGATAAGTCAAGGTTTAAGTATTAACTCACTGGTTAAGATGTGATAAGCCAAGGTTTAAGTATTAACTCACTAGTTAAGATGTGATAAGCCAAGGTTTAAGTATTAACTCACTAGTTAAGATGTGATAAGCCAAGGTTTAAGTATTAACTCACTCGTTAAGATGTGATAAGTCAAGGTTTAAGTATTAACTCACTGGTTAAGATGTGATAAGCCAAGGTTTAAGTATTAACTCACTGGTTAAGATGTGATAAGCCAAGGTTTAAGTATTAACTCACTAGTTAAGATGTGATAAGCCAAGGTTTAAGTATTAACTCACTAGTTAAGATGTGATAAGTCAAGGTTTAAGTATTAACTAACTGGTTAAGATGTGATAAGTCAAGGTTTAAGTATTAACTCACTAGTTAAGATATGATAAGCCAAGGTTTAAGTATTAACTCACTAGTTAAGATGTGATAAGTCAAGGTTTAAGTATTAACTCACTAGTTAAGATGTGATAAGCCAAGGTTTAAGTATTAACTCACTAGTTAAGATGTGATAAGTCAAGGTTTAAGTATTAACTCACTAGTTAAGATGTGATAAGCCAAGGTTTAAGTATTAACTCACTAGTTAAGATGTGATAAGTCAAGGTTTAAGTATTAACTCACTAGTTAAGATGTGATAAGCCAAGGTTTAAGTATTAACTCACTAGTTAAGATGTGATAAGTCAAGGTTTAAGTATTAACTCACTAGTTAAGATGTGATAAGCCAAGGTTTAAGTATTAACTCACTCGTTAAGATGTGATAAGTCAAGGTTTAAGTATTAACTCACTCGTTAAGATGTGATAAGCCAAGGTTTAAGTATTAACTCACTCGTTAAGATGTGATAAGCCAAGGTTTAAGTATTAACTCACTAGTTAAGATGTGATAAGTCAAGGTTTAAGTATTAACTCACTAGTTAAGATGTGATAAGTCAAGGTTTAAGTATGAACTCACTAGTTAAGATGTGATAAGTCAAGGTTTAAGTATGAACTCGCTAGTTAAGATGTGATAAGCCAAGGTTTAAGTATGAACTCGCTAGTTAAGATGTGATAAGTCAAGGTTTAAGTATTAACTCGCTAGTTAAGATGTGATAAGTCAAGGTTTAAGTATTAACTCACTGGTTAAGATGTGATAAGTCAAGGTTTAAGTATTAACTCACTAGTTAAGATGTGATAAGCCAAGGTTTAAGTATTAACTCACTCGTTAAGATGTGATAAGCCAAGGTTTAAGTATTAACTCACTAGTTAAGATGTGATAAGTCAAGGTTTAAGTATTAACTAACTGGTTAAGATGTGATAAGTCAAGGTTTAAGTATTAACTCACTAGTTAAGATATGATAAGCCAAGGTTTAAGTATTAACTCACTAGTTAAGATGTGATAAGTCAAGGTTTAAGTATTAACTCACTAGTTAAGATGTGATAAGCCAAGGTTTAAGTATTAACTCACTAGTTAAGATGTGATAAGTCAAGGTTTAAGTATTAACTCACTAGTTAAGATGTGATAAGCCAAGGTTTAAGTATTAACTCACTAGTTAAGATGTGATAAGTCAAGGTTTAAGTATTAACTCACTAGTTAAGATGTGATAAGCCAAGGTTTAAGTATTAACTCACTAGTTAAGATGTGATAAGTCAAGGTTTAAGTATTAACTCACTAGTCAAGATGTGATAAGTCAAGGTTTAAGTATTAACTCACTAGTTAAGATGTGATAAGCCAAGATTTAAGTATTAACTCACTAGTTAAGATGTGATAAGTCAAGGTTTAAGTATTAACTCACTCGTTAAGATGTGATAAGCCAAGGTTTAAGTATTAACTCACTGGTTAAAATGTGATAAGTCAAGGATTAAGTATTAACTCACTAGTTAAGATGAGATAAGCCAAGGTTTAAGTATTAACTCACTCGTTAAGATGTGATAAGTCAAGGTTTAAGTATGAACTCACTAGTTAAGATGTGATAAGCCAAGGTTTAAGTATTAACTCACTAGTTAAGATGTGATAAGTCAAGGTTTAAGTATTAACTCACTCGTTAAGATGTGATAAGCCAAGGTTTAAGTATTAACTCACTCGTTAAGATGTGATAAGCCAAGGTTTAAGTATTAACTCACTAGTTAAGATGTGATAAGTCAAGGTTTAAGTATTAACTCACTAGTTAAGATGTGATAAGTCAAGGTTTAAGTATGAACTCACTAGTTAAGATGTGATAAGTCAAGGTTTAAGTATGAACTCACTAGTTAAGATGTGATAAGCCAAGGTTTAAGTATGAACTCGCTAGTTAAGATGTGATAAGTCAAGGTTTAAGTATTAACTCGCTAGTTAAGATGTGATAAGTCAAGGTTTAAGTATTAACTCACTGGTTAAGATGTGATAAGTCAAGGTTTAAGTATTAACTCACTAGTTAAGATGTGATAAGCCAAGGTTTAAGTATTAACTCACTCGTTAAGATGTGATAAGCCAAGGTTTAAGTATTAACTCACTCGTTAAGATGTGATAAGCCAAGGTTTAAGTATTAACTCACTCGTTAAGATGTGATAAGTCAAGGTTTAAGTATGAACTCACTAGTCAAGATGTGATAAGTCAAGGTTTAAGTATTAACTCACTAGTTAAGATGTGATAAGTCAAGGTTTAAGTATTAACTCACTCGTTAAGATGTGATAAGTCAAGGTTTAAGTATTAACTCACTAGTTAAGATGTGATAAGTCAAGGTTTAAGTATTAACTCACTAGTTAAGATGTGATAAGCCAAGGTTTAAGTATTAACTCACTCATCTGAAATCTACTCATCCGGGTACAAAGAGCTATGGTATTTTTCTGTTACTGATAACAATGTTAGCATGTTTACGGAATTTCATAAAAATCTATTGTAGTGTCATGTGGAATGTACTATATGGCTTTTGCATGGTTCTATCAGAGACTGGGTGTTAAGATGTGATAAGACAAGGTTGAAATATTAACTCACTCATTTGATAATTCTGCAAACACTGAAGAGAATGTTACACAAGGAGGTGACCAAGCAGCAAAGAATGTTATTACCCACGTAATTCTTTTGTCTCTCTGTAGTTCTTCCTGAAACACAAACATACATATACAGTCAAACCGGGTCACCTCTATTAAGTGTATTAATAGGTCACCTTTATCTTCTCCTGTCATAGAAGATTTCATATGAATTGAACCCCATTTAAGACGTCACCTGTCTTATAAGACCACTTTTTCTTTGTCCCAAGGGTGAACTCTTAATACAGGTTTGACTGTACAATAATGGCAGTTTTGAAGGTCCAGATCAGACGAGCTGTGATACTGGTATAATGACGTATATCGAGACCTTCAAAACTGATGTTATTGTTTTATTGGTAACTTCATAATGTGTATAACGTCACACTGATAGTTTTCGGTATCAGAGTCAGTTCATTGAAATAGACAATATCGCTTTTCCAAATTACTGATTATTATAAATATTAAATTGCTCTCTCCTATGGGTGAGTATTTGCTGAATAAATTTATAAGAGAATACTTGTAAAAAATAAAACATAGATGAAGGTCTTGTGGTCGAAACGTTTGAATGAAGACATTTTTTTTTTAAATGCTTCAATTATCATTGATCAACTGTCTTAAAAACAAAAACAACATCTAAAAGAATAAAAGTCTCATTACTTACTAAAGAATAACAGTCTCATTATTTACTAAAGAATAAAAGTCTCATTACTTACTAAAGAATAAAAGTCTCATTATTTACTAAAGAATAAAAGTCTCATTATTTACTAAAGAATAAAAGTCTCATTACTTACTAAAGAATAAAAGTCTCATTACTTAATAAAGAATAAAAGTCTCATTACTTACTAAAGAATAAAAGTCTCATTACTTACTAAAGAATAAAAGTCTCATTATTTACTAAAGAATAAAAGTCTCATTACTTACTAAAGAATAACAGTCTCATTATTTACTAAAGAATAACAGTCTCATTATTTACTAAAGAATAAAAGTCTCATTACTTACTAAAGAATAAAAGTCTCATTACTTACTAAAGAATAAAAGTCTCATTATTTACTAAAGAATAAAAGTCTCAGTACTTACTAAAGAATAAAAGTCTCATTAATTACAAAAGAATAAAAGTCTCATTAATTACTAAAGAATAAAAGTCTCATTACTTACTACAGAATAAAAGTCTCATTACTTACTAAAGAATAAAAGTCTCAGTACTTACTAAAGAATAAAAGTCTCATTACTTACTAAAGAATAAAAGTCTCATTATTTACTAAAGAATAAAAGTCTCATTACTTACTAAATAATAAAAGTCTCAGTACTTACTAAAGAATAAAAGTCTCATTATTTACTAAAGAATAAAAGTCTCATTACTTACTAAAGAATAAAAGTCTCATTACTTACTAAAGAATAAAAGTCTCATTATTTACTAAAGAATAAAAGTCTCATTACTTACTAAAGAATAAAAGTCTCATTACTTACTAAAGAATAAAAGTTTCATTACTTACTAAAGAATAAAAGTCTCATTACTTACTAAAGAATAAAAGTCTCATTACATACTAAAGAATAAAAGTCTCATTACTTACTAAAGAATAAAAGTCTCATTACTTACTAAAGAATAAAAGTCTCATTATTTACTAAAGAATAAAAGTCTCATTATTTACTAAAGAATGACATTTCTTACTTATGATGAAAAATAGGTTCAGATGTACATGGTCTCTTGACAGAACCAAATCAATCTGTTAATATAAAATTGTCTAGTAGGTGATGGGCACAAGTAGAAGTAGAAGTTTAACTCATCCATATTTTTGTGTCATCACATTAACTCTGTCATATTTTTGTGTCTGTCCCAAGATTTCCAATGTCATATGTCACAGGTTTTTTTTTGGTGCTTAGTGAGTAAAGTTGAGAGGTGATAGTTCGTTTGGTTGATATTGTTGGAATTGTTGACCATCACTCTTTACACTTTCTTTCATAACTGTCCATAATATTGTCCAAGGAAATTCTTTAATAGAACAATTTTGATGTACTCTAGATCTAAACAAGTATCTTATACATGTATTTACAATTTAAAACAAAATATAGTGAAAGACAAAACAAACTTTTATATTACATTTGTACATCAAAACTGAAGTTATTGGACAACAATGAAGACTACAAAGGTCAGAAATAATGTTCTTTATGTCCTCTGTTAATATTAGACCTCTAAATAAACATATTACCTCTAAATGAGGTCCTCTAAAGTAGGTCACCATTTCAGGCCCTCTATAAATAGGTTCTGGAAAGACAATCATTTGTACTGAAAATAAAATTACATAATTCTTTAATGAAGAAAATAAAATCTAAAGTACATACTGTAAGAAGTAAATAATTAGTTTTCTGATCTGATCATCTTCACCTTTAACTTATATACTGTAAGAAGAAGTAAATAATTAGTTTTCTGATCTGATCATCTTCACCTTTAACTTATATACTGTAAGAAGAAGTCAATAATTAGTTTTCTGATCTGATCATCTTCACCTTTAACTTATATACTGTAAGAAGAAGTAAATAATTAGTTTTCTGATCTGATCATCTTCACCTTTAACTTATATACTGTAAGAAGAAGTCAATAATTAGTTTTCTGATCTGATCATCTTCACCTTTAACTTATATACTGTAAGAAGAAGTAAATAATTAGTTTTCTGATCTGATCATCTTCACCTTTAACTTATATACTGTAAGAAGAAGTCAATAATTAGTTTTCTGATCTGATCATCTTCACCTTTAACTTATAAACTGTAAGAAGAAGTCAATAATTAGTTTTCTGATCTGATCATCTTCACCTTTAACTTATATACTGTAAGAAGAAGTAAATAATTAGTTTTCTGATCTGATCATCTTCACCTTTAACTTATATACTGTAAGAAGAAGTAAATAATTAGTTTTCTGATCTGATCATCTTCACCTTTAACTTATATACTATAAGAAGAAGTAAATAATTAGTTTTCTGATCTGATCATCTTCACCTTTAACTTATATACTGTAAGAAGAAGTAAATAATTAGTTTTCTAATCTGATCATCTTCACCTTTAACTTATATACTGTAAGAAGAAGTAAATAATTAGTTTTCTGATCTGATCATCTTCACCTTTAACTTATATACTGTAAGAAGAAGTCAATAATTAGTTTTCTGATCTGATCATCTTCACCTTTAACTTATATACTGTAAGAAGAAGTAAATAATTAGTTTTCTGATCTGATCATCTTCACCTTTAACTTATATACTGTAAGAAGAAGTAAATAATTAGTTTTCTGATCTGATCATCTTCACCTTTAACTTATATACTGTAAGAAGAAGTAAATAATTAGTTTTCTAATCTGATCATCTTCACCTTTAACTTATATACTGTAAGAAGAAGTAAATAATTAGTTTTCTGATCTGATCATCTTCACCTTTAACTTATATACTGTAAGAAGAAGTCAATAATTAGTTTTCTGATCTGATCATCTTCACCTTTAACTTATATACTGTAAGAAGAAGTCAATAATTAGTTTTCTGATCTGATCATCTTCACCTTTAACTTATATACTGTAAGAAGAAGTCAATAATTAGTTTTCTGATCTGATCATCTTCACCTTTAACTTATATACTGTAAGAAGAAGTAAATAATTAGTTTTCTGATCTGATCATCTTCACCTTTAACTTATATACTGTAAGAAGAAGTAAATAATTAGTTTTCTGATCTGATCATCTTCACCTTTAACTTATATACTATAAGAAGAAGTAAATAATTAGTTTTCTGATCTGATCATCTTCACCTTTAACTTATATACTGTAAGAAGAAGTAAATAATTAGTTTTCTAATCTGATCATCTTCACCTTTAACTTATATACTGTAAGAAGAAGTAAATAATTAGTTTTCTGATCTGATCATCTTCACCTTTAACTTATATACTGTAAGAAGAAGTCAATAATTAGTTTTCTGATCTGATCATCTTCACCTTTAACTTATATACTGTAAGAAGAAGTAAATAATTAGTTTTCTGATCTGATCATCTTCACCTTTAACTTATATACTGTAAGAAGAAGTAAATAATTAGTTTTCTGATCTGATCATCTTCACCTTTAACTTATATACTGTAAGAAGAAGTAAATAATTAGTTTTCTGATCTGATCATCTTCACCGTTAACTTATATACTGTAAGAAGAAGTCAATAATTAGTTTTCTGATCTGATCATCTTCACCTTTAACTTATATACTGTAAGAAGAAGTAAATAATTAGTTTTCTGATCTGATCATCTTCACCTTTAACTTATATACTGTAAGAAGAAGTCAATAATTAGTTTTCTGATCTGATCATCTTCACCTTTAACTTATATACTGTAAGAAGAAGTAAATAATTAGTTTTCTGATCTGATCATCTTCACCTTTAACTTATATACTGTAAGAAGAAGTCAATAATTAGTTTTCTGATCTGATCATCTTCACCTTTAACTTATATACTGTAAGAAGAAGTAAATAATTAGTTTTCTGATCTGATCATCTTCACCTTTAACTTATATACTGTAAGAAGAAGTCAATAATTAGTTTTCTGATCTGATCATCTTCACCTTTAACTTATATACTGTAAGAAGAAGTAAATAATTAGTTTTCTGATCTGATCATCTTCACCTTTAACTTATATACTGTAAGAAGAAGTCAATAATTAGTTTTCTGATCTGATCATCTTCACCTTTAACTTATATACTGTAAGAAGAAGTCAATAATTAGTTTTCTGATCTGATCATCTTCACCTTTAACTTATATACTGTAAGAAGAAGTAAATAATTAGTTTTCTGATCTGATCATCTTCACCTTTAACTTATATACTGTAAGAAGAAGTCAATAATTAGTTTTCTGATCTGATCATCTTCACCTTTAACTTATATACTGTAAGAAGAAGTCAATAATTAGTTTTCTGATCTGATCATCTTCACCTTTAACTTATATACTGTAAGAAGAAGTCAATAATTAGTTTTCTGATCTGATCATCTTCACCTTTAACTTATATACTGTAAGAAGAAGTAAATAATTAGTTTTCTGATCTGATCATCTTCACCTTTAACTTATATACTGTAAGAAGAAGTAAATAATTAGTTTTCTGATCTGATCATCTTCACCTTTAACTTATATACTGTAAGAAGAAGTCAATAATTAGTTTTCTGATCTGATCATCTTCACCTTTAACTTATATACTGTAAGAAGAAGTCAATAATTAGTTTTCTGATCTGATCATCTTCACCTTTAACTTATATACTGTAAGAAGAAGTAAATAATTAGTTTTCTGATCTGATCATCTTCACCTTTAACTTATATACTGTAAGAAGAAGTAAATAATTAGTTTTCTGATCTGATCATCTTCACCTTTAACTTATATACTGTAAGAAGAAGTAAATAATTAGTTTTCTGATCTGATCATCTTCACCTTTAACTTATATACTGTAAGAAGAAGTCAATAATTAGTTTTCTGATCTGATCATCTTCACCTTTAACTTATATACTGTAAGAAGAAGTAAATAATTAGTTTTCTGATCTGATCATCTTCACCTTTAACTTATATACTGTAAGAAGAAGTAAATAATTAGTTTTCTGATCTGATCATCTTCACCTTTAACTTATATACTGTAAGAAGAAGTAAATAATTAGTTTTCTGATCTGATCATCTTCACCTTTAACTTATATACTGTAAGAAGAAGTCAATAATTAGTTTTCTAATCTGATCATCTTCACCTTTAACTTATATACTGTAAGAAGAAGTAAATAATTAGTTTTCTGATCTGATCATCTTCACCTTTAACTTATATACTGTAAGAAGAAGTAAATAATTAGTTTTCTAATCTGATCATCTTCACCTTTAACTTATATACTGTAAGAAGAAGTAAATAATTAGTTTTCTGATCTGATCATCTTCACCTTTAACTTATATACTGTAAGAAGAAGTAAATAATTAGTTTTCTGATCTGATCATCTTCACCTTTAACTTATATACTGTAAGAAGAAGTAAATAATTAGTTTTCTAATCTGATCATCTTCACCTTTAACTTATATACTGTAAGAAGAAGTAAATAATTAGTTTTCTGATCTGATCATCTTCACCTTTAACTTATATACTGTAAGAAGAAGTAAATAATTAGTTTTCTGATCTGATCATCTTCACCTTTAACTTATATACTGTAAGAAGAAGTAAATAATTAGTTTTCTAATCTGATCATCTTCACCTTTAACTTATATACTGTAAGAAGAAGTAAATAATTAGTTTTCTGATCTGATCATCTTCACCTTTAACTTATATACTGTAAGAGGAAGTAAATAATTAGTTTTCTGATCTGATCATCTTCACCTTTAACTTATATACTGTAAGAAGAAGTAAATAATTAGTTTTCTGATCTGATCATCTTCACCTTTAACTTATATACTGTAAGAAGAAGTCAATAATTAGTTTTCTGATCTGATCATCTTCACCTTTAACTTATATACTGTAAGAAGAAGTAAATAATTAGTTTTCTGATCTGATCATCTTCACCTTTAACTTATATACTGTAAGAAGAAGTCAATAATTAGTTTTCTGATCTGATCATCTTCACCTTTAACTTATATACTGTAAGAAGAAGTCAATAATTAGTTTTCTGATCTGATCATCTTCACCTTTAACTTATATACTGTAAGAAGAAGTCAATAATTAGTTTTCTGATCTGATCATCTTCACCTTTAACTTATATACTGTAAGAAGAAGTCAATAATTAGTTTTCTGATCTGATCATCTTCACCTTTAACTTATATACTGTAAGAAGAAGTCAATAATTAGTTTTCTGATCTGATCATCTTCACCTTTAACTTATATACTGTAAGAAGAAGTCAATAATTAGTTTTCTGATCTGATCATCTTCACCTTTAACTTATATACTGTAAGAAGAAGTCAATAATTAGTTTTCTGATCTGATCATCTTCACCTTTAACTTATATACTGTAAGAAGAAGTCAATAATTAGTTTTCTGATCTGATCATCTTCACCTTTAACTTATATACTGTAAGAAGAAGTCAATAATTAGTTTTCTGATCTGATCATCTTCACCTTTAACTTATATACTGTAAGAAGAAGTCAATAATTAGTTTTCTGATCTGATCATCTTCACCTTTAACTTATATACTGTAAGAAGAAGTCAATAATTAGTTTTCTGATCTGATCATCTTCACCTTTAACTTATATACTGTAAGAAGAAGTCAATAATTAGTTTTCTGATCTGATCATCTTCACCTTTAACTTATATACTGTAAGAAGAAGTCAATAATTAGTTTTCTGATCTGATCATCTTCACCTTTAACTTATATACTGTAAGAAGAAGTAAATAATTAGTTTTCTGATCTGATCATCTTCACCTTTAACTTATATACTGTAAGAAGAAGTCAATAATTAGTTTTCTAATCTGATCATCTTCACCTTTAACTTATATACTGTAAGAAGAAGTCAATAATTAGTTTTCTGATCTGATCATCTTCACCTTTAACTTATATACTGTAAGAAGAAGTAAATAATTAGTTTTCTGATCTGATCATCTTCACCTTTAACTTATATACTGTAAGAAGAAGTCAATAATTAGTTTTCTGATCTGATCATCTTCACCTTTAACTTATAATGGCATCTTACTTTGAAATTTAAGATACAAAGTCATATTTTTATAATTCATAGAATACAAAGAAACCTGTCTAAACTGAACCCTGAATATACCATAATCCTGTATAAACTGAACCCTGAATATACCATAATCCTGTATAAACCTGTCTAAACTGAACCCTGAATATACCATAATCCTGTATAAACCTGTCTAAACTGAACTCTGAATATACCATAATCCTGTATAAACCTGTCTAAACTGAACTCTGAATATACCATAATCCTGTATAAACCTGTCTAAACTGAACTCTGAATATACCATAATCCTGTATAAACCTGTCTAAACTGAACCCTGAATATACCATAATCCTGTATAAACCTGTCTAAACTGAACTCTGAATATACCATAATCCTGTATAAACCTGTCTAAACTGAACTCTGAATATACCATAATCCTGTATAAACCTGTCTAAACTGAACCCTGAATATACCATAATCCTGTATAAACCTGTCTAAACTGAACCCTGAATATACCACAATCCTGTATAAACCTGTCTAAACTGAACCCTGAATATACCATAATCCTGTATAAACCCAACTTTAAATGTATGAAATCTTAATTAATAAATCAAACTTCTGTCTATTCTGAACACATCAGCTGATCCCAAAGAGGTTCAGTTTAGAGAGGTTTCATTGTATATACAATCAAACATGCCTTAAAGGTCACCTCTATATAACAAATCATTGTCCATAAAAGCCAGTTATAATTTAGACCTGTATATAAAGGGCAACTGCTCATAAAGACTACATTTTCAGGTTCCCTTGAGTGGCCTTTATATACAAGTTTGACTATACATATAAATTGGAAGAATGTGTCCATGTTTCCCTGCATAAAACACAGACACCTCCCCCTTTTGCAGCTAAAGTAAACAGGGCCATAATTCTAGAAACAAACAAGAAAAAAAAAAAAATCTGAACTTGACCTGTTTATTATGGTCCCTGACCTTGTGTATAAATGTCAAATGATTTACTTAAGAGGAAATTAAGTTATTGGGAGGAAACTAGAAATTTATATTTTTCGGCAACTCAAGGGTCAAAATTTCAAACAGTCAAATTGGCAAAGTCTGAAATTGATTTTGGTCTAGCTTCTAAGATCCCTGACCTTGTGTATAAATCTCAAATTATTTCCTTATAACTTAAGTTATTAAGCAGAAATTAAATGTGGTAAGTAATGATGTCAATACGCATGGACCTGGGTAATACTTAATGTTCTCTATGCCTAGTGGTGGCAGTATTTAAAAATATTTAACACAATTTTATTTATTAACTGCATATACTTACCCAAACATATAATTGCATATATAATACCATATGATGAATTTGTCTTGAAGAACATATAGCCTGCTAACACTTTAGAAAACAAACAAACTGTACTCATATACTGTGTAATTGATCCTAAAAGAAAACCAAAACTTAAAGTTAGTACATGTATGTTAACCCTGGACCTAAATTACTACAATGTGATTTTATTTTCTAATCACTACAATTCTATGAGTGCTTTTATTATGTAGTCTCTTATGTTTGTTTGATGGTGTTTAACGCCACTTTCAACAATATTTCAGTTATATCGTGCTGGTCAGTTTTATTGGTGGAGGAAACCAGGGGTCCCGGAGAAAACCACAGACCTGTCGCAAGTCACTGACAAACTTGGTTACATAATGTTGTACACCTTGCCCTGATCGAGATTCGAACTCACAGCATTAGTGGTGATAGACACTGATTGCATAGGTAGTTGTAAATCCAATTACTATACGATCATGGCCATGACGGCCCCCTGGTGCACTGTAGAATTGTAGACCATCATTGTTTAAACTTTCTTTTGTTTTGTTGATATTGGTACACTGTAGAATTGTTGACCATCATTGTTTAAACTTTCTTTTGTTCTGTTGATATTGGTACACTGTAGAATTGTTGACCATCATTGTTTAAACTTTCTTTTGTTTTGTTGATATTGGTACACTGTAGAATTGTTGACCATCATTGTTTAAACTTTCTTTTGTTTTGTTGATATTGGTGCACTGTAGAATTGTTGACCATCATTGTTTAAACTTTCTTTTGTTTTGTTGATATTGGTGCACTGTAGAATTGTTGACCATCATTGTTTAAACTTTCTTTTGTTCTGTTGATATTGGTGCACTGTAGAATTGTAGACCATCATTGTTTAAACTTTCTTTTGTTTTGTTGATATTGGTACACTGTAGAATTGTTGACCATCATTGTTTAAACTTTCTTTTGTTTTGTTGATATTGGTGCACTGTAGAATTGTTGACCATCATTGTTTAAACTTTCTTTTGTTTTGTTGATATTGGTGCACTGTAGAATTGTTGACCATCATTGTTTAAACTTTCTTTTGTTCTGTTGATATTGGTGCACTGTAGAATTGTTGACCATCATTGTTTAAACTTTCTTTTGTTCTGTTGATATTGGTGCACTGTAGAATTGTAGACCATCATTGTTTAAACTTTCTTTTGTTTTGTTGATATTGGTACACTGTAGAATTGTTGACCATCATTGTTTAAACTTTCTTTTCTTCTGTTGATATTGGTGCACTGTAGAATTGTTGACCATCATTGTTTAAACTTTCTTTTGTTTTGTTGATATTGGTGCACTGTAGAATTGTTGACCATCATTGTTTAAACTTTCTTTTGTTTTGGTTGATATTGGTGCACTGTAGAATTGTTGACCATCATTGTTTAAACTTTCTTTTGTTTTGTTGATATTGGTGCACTGTAGAATTGTTGACCATCATTGTTTAAACTTTCTTTTGTTCTGTTTATATTGGTGCACTGTAGAATTGTAGACCATCATTGTTTAAACTTTCTTTTGTTTTGTTGATATTGGTGCACTGTAGAATTGTAGACCATCATTGTTTAAACTTTCTTTTGTTTTGTTGATATTGGTGCACTGTAGAATTGTTGACCATCATTGTTTAAACTTTCTTTTGTTTTGTTGATATTGGTGCACTGTAGAAATGTTGACCATCATTGTTTAAACTTTCTTGTTTTGTTGATATTGGTACACTGTAGAATTGTTGACCATCATTGTTTAAACTTTCTTTTGTTTTGTTGATATTGGTGCACTGTAGAATTGTAGACCAACATTGTTTAAACTTTCTTTTGTTTTGTTGATATTGGTGCACTGTAGAATTGTAGACCAACATTGTTTAAACTTTCTTTTGTTTTGTTGATATTGGTGCACTGTAGAATTGTTGACCATCATTGTTTAAACTTTCTTTTGTTTTGTTGATATTGGTACACTGTAGAATTGTTGACCATCATTGTTTAAACTTTCTTTTGTTTTGTTGATATTGGTACACTGTAGAATTGTTGACCATCATTGTTTAAACTTTCTTTTGTTTTGTTGATATTGGTGCACTGTAGAATTGTTGACCATCATTGTTTAAACTTTGTTTTGTTTTGTTGATATTGGTGCACTGTAGAATTGTTGACCATCATTGTTTAAACTTTCTTTTGTTTTGTTGATATTGGTGCACTGTAGAATTGTAGACCATCATTGTTTAAACTTTCTTTTGTTTTGTTGATATTGGTGCACTGTAGAATTGTTGACCATCATTGTTTAAACTTTCTTTTGTTTTGTTGATATTGGTACACTGTAGAATTGTAGACCATCATTGTTTAAACTTTCTTTTGTTTTGTTGATATTGGTACACTGTAGAATTGTTGACCATCATTGTTTAAACTTTGTTTTGTTTTGTTGATATTGGTACACTGTAGAATTGTAGACCATCATTGTTTAAACTTTGTTTTGTTTTGTTGATATTGGTGCACTGTAGAATTGTTGACCATCATTGTTTAAACTTTCTTTTGTTTTGTTGATATTGGTGCACTGTAGAATTGTTGACCATCATTGTTTAAACTTTCTTTTGTTTTGTTGATATTGGTACACTGTAGAATTGTTGACCATCATTGTTTAAACTTTCTTTTGTTTTGTTGATATTGGTACACTGTAGAATTGTAGACCATCATTGTTTAAACTTTCTTTTGTTTTGTTGATATTGGTACACTGTAGAATTGTAGACCATCATTGTTTAAACTTTCTTTTGTTTTGTTGATATTGGTGCACTATAGAATTGTAGACCATCATTGTTTAAACTTTCTTTTGTTTTGTTGGTACAAATGTATTGGTACACTGTAGAATTGTTGACCATCATTGTTTAAACTTTCTTTTGTTTTGTTGATATTGGTGCACTGTAGAATTGTTGACCATCATTGTTTAAACTTTCTTTTGTTCTGTTGATATTGGTGCACTGTAGAATTGTAGACCATCATTGTTTAAACTTTCTTTTGTTTTGTTGATATTGGTACACTGTAGAATTGTAGACCATCATTGTTTAAACTTTCTTTTGTTTTGTTGATATTGGTGCACTGTAGAATTGTTGACCATCATTGTTTAAACTTTCTTTTGTTCTGTTGATATTGGTGCACTGTAGAATTGTAGACCATCATTGTTTAAACTTTCTTTTGTTTTGTTGATATTGGTACACTGTAGAATTGTTGACCATCATTGTTTAAACTTTCTTTTGTTTTGTTGATATTGGTACACTGTAGAATTGTTGACCATCATTGTTTAAACTTTCTTTTGTTTTGTTGATATTGGTACACTGTAGAATTGTTGACCATCATTGTTTAAACTTTCTTTTGTTTTGTTGATATTGGTACACTGTAGAATTGTTGACCATCATTGTTTAAACTTTCTTTTGTTTTGTTGATATTGGTACACTGTAGAATTGTTGACCATCATTGTTTAAACTTTCTTTTGTTTTGTTGATATTGGTGCACTGTAGAATTGTTGACCATCATTGTTTAAACTTTCTTTTCATTCTTTCAATCCTTTATAATTATGTGACAACACTTTCTAGAAGCTTATCTGATATAACAGAACAACTTTCACATTCTTAAAACGTGTCTCACAAAGGCATCGTCCATCTTAAAGAAGACCATATTGTCTGGTAACATTAGACATAAAGTGATGACAAAATCTCATGATTTGTAACACCATTGGCCTAATAAAAATAAAGAAGGAAAGATTTTTCAAATTTAAGCCAATAGGAAAACAACATTTGCAATGACTGTAAATTTGAACATACCTTTTTTTCTATTTTTCATGACAATTATACAACCAAGGAATGTAAACATTTCCCATTCTTTCTGAAAACAAAATACTAAAAAATTTAAGTTTGCATAATATAAAAATAAACTGAATAATTATAGAGGTAAATGTCTACAAAATTGTTTATCCAACTATTTAGCTCATGGAAATTTATTGGCACAGAACAGCAATTTAGTTTCGTAAAAACCAGATAGAGAGTATTTTTTTCAAGACTTAAATCTTTCAGTATTTACTACATAATATAAAATAAATTTTTTATTGTTGATATGCCAGTTTTTGACTCATTTTGGTATAATGAATTATTATAATAAAGTTTGTTTGTTTGTTATTAGTTCATAGCACCATGCTTTAATAATATGGAACTTTGTAGTTTCAAAGCAGTTGCTGACCAGATGTTTTATAGACAATTACCCCAAGATCACCACAATCAGTATAATAATATATAATATTAGATATAATTATCATTGAAATTTACAGTTCCTAAATTAGTCTCAAAGCAGTTGTTGACCAGATGTTCTATAGACAATTATCCCAAGATCACTGCAATCAGTATAATAATATATAATATTAGATATAATTATTATTGAAATTTACAGTTCCTAAATAATATTATTATAAAACCTATCCCTAGGTTCTCTTCACTCAGTTATAATGTTTAGAATTTTGGTTTACTTGCTCCCAAAGACTTTAAATAATAATTTAAGTTTAAATTCCAATATTTTGACATTGAGTGTTCCTGATGATGGTTATTCCAGAACTTATGTATTGTGCTCACTACATATTAGATTTCTTGCTTTTATTTTCAGACCACATCTCGACATTGTAGACAATCACTTTCTTAAAGTCAAGAGCTCCAGATAATTTTCAAGTCCAAAGGGTAATTACCAACCACTTTTGAAAATGATGGGTATTTGCATATTTCCTTTGCACTGTTGTACTCTCTACTTCAGAAAAGATTGCTTACATGTACACTTTTAAAATTATGTTTGACACAAGTGTTATTCAATAAACGCAGGATGCAAGTGAAATGTATAACTCTTGTTTAATTTGACACAATTGTGTCATGTTTATTAATAAAATGTTGTAAATATTTTGTTTTTTGCTCGTCGACTTAAGCAGTGTTCACAGCCGTTTTGATAATGTCATCAATGATTCCTTTAACTATACTGTCACTAGACACAGATGAAACTGTCAGGAACTTGCACTTAGTAGCGCGCTTATTCATGTTCTTGCTCATTTTCGGTAATCCCTCATTTTCAACGAACAACGTGTTCCCAAATTTACTTTCGTTTTAGTTCTTACTTATTACGTCAACCGCATTTATTTGTAATATTGACCGCGATTGGATGATTTATCGTAAACATCCAATCAGATCTCTTTTGACATCGATGCTTAGAAAGGCAAACATTCGGTACCCCTCGGATGTATATGCTCTCTCCTTCGGAAAATATAAAGGGAAGTAATTACGAGGAATTTCTCAAAGACAAAAATGTATTGTTATGTACACGACTGTACAAGTACGCTCCGAATTTGGAAAGTTTGCTTACATAGAAATATGTATGCGTAATGTGTACACTCTGATCTGATAATACATGCATTTTTACTCGTTTTCATAGCGTAAAAAACGCAAATACACAGCTTATCTGGAGCTCTGTAAAGTGACACTTTACTTTGAACTAATTGCAACAGTGGCAGTAATTTTTATATGAAAATAAATGATTGTAAAGACAAAAAACATAAATTCTATATTAAAGAAAGTTACTGTCACGGTTTCTATTTATGGAACATAAACAAGACTACAGCGTGACATCTGTAAAAGATGTTAAAGTTTGCTTTTAAAGACGTAAGTACCAAAAACAGTGAACCTACCTACTGAACCATACTTTTTGTAATGCTAAAAATTTACTTCATTTATAAAGTAGCTGGAAAAAAATCCAGAAGGGCTATATAAAATTTAACTATGTCGTCTGCCTCTCAGACACCTGTTCTTCCTGTCATGTAACTGTCATGGGGTCACTGATCATACTTGTAAACAAAAGAGCTGACTGAAATGTGCCTGTTTCTTATATAAAATACATGTCACTTTGCAGTGCATTGTGGTTTCAGCACTAAAAGAAACATCTAAAGTAAACACAATTTTGAAAGTGGTCATTTTCAAATATTCTGTTATTTTATTTAGATGTAGTATGATTTGGTAGATAGCCAGAACTACGAAATTTTAAAACCAGCCATTTCCGGATTTTATATTCGTTTCCATCCCGTATATCGTCCTTGTTATTACTTCACACGAAAACAGATGACGCCATTTTACTGACAACAAAAGTTGCCAGATAATAGAGAGTATATTAAAATACAAGAATGGCTTTAAAAACAATCTTATGTACAAAGAAATGTTTAACTAGCCATTCTTTGAAAATTCCAATCGTCATATGAATGAAGGGTTAACACTGTTAATCGCTATATCTGAAAATCGATAACACAATGTCAATGCTACATTTTACAGAGAAAGTAGAGAAGTTGCATAAAAGATAAGTCATAAATTTTAATATTATAATAAATACCTATATAATATAACATTGGATATTTAAAGATTTTATGATCCAAGGGAGACAATAATGAAAAAACATAATTACTAATTTCTTTTTCAAAATGTTTCTCTTGTCCTCAAATTTGAAAATGTTTACATTTTCATTAATATTTCTACAACCCTTCATATTTTTAGGTTTTTATAAACATCATAATTGTGTGTGGTACATAAAAGTAACACAAAGTCATCGGCTAGGGTCGTGTTCTGTATGACATTTACTTTTTGACATTCCGTGGTCTTTAACCTTGAAACTTACCAAATCTAAATAACAGTCATCAAACAGAAATGCACACACTGGATATAACGTCTTTAAAATCAGATAAGAAACACTCAAAAGTATATTTGATATAAAATAGGGTGTCAAAATCGGTTTCATAGACGTGTACATAGATTTTAATGTGTCCATGATGAATTATTGTAGAGAAATTGTGGTGTCGGGGAAAAGTGAGCGGTAAAACAGCATTCGAAACTTCTCGGGTATTTTCCCATTCGACAATTGAATCACCCGAGACTGACCGAGTGTAATAAGCATAATTTGTAACTCCTCTAGAATGATCATATATAGTAAATGTTTTTAGTAGAGACACATGTATGTCTCTGTGTTTTATGCACTTTTTATTGTCGTGCAAACTTTTTTTTTCAATTTGTGAAAAATTAATAAATAGTAAATATATTTTGAACTACATTAAATTATGTGCACATTCATTGGGTATTTTCAAAGGTCTCTTGTCCACAATTTTAATGACTTATCACCGGGTTTGTAACTAGTTAACACGACGGGTGCGAGTAGACTTGGAGCAGGAACTGCCCACCATCCCGGAGCACCTGAGTTCACCTCGGTTTTTAGTGGGGTTTGTGTTACTCGATCTTTAATTGTATGTGTATGTTTTGTAGATCGTTGTTTGTCCTTTTATACTTTTTCTTTTGGCCATTGTGTTGTTTGCAGTCTTCGATTTACAGATTCTGATTACCTCTCTGGTACATTTTTGTTTATCTTCAAAATCTTCTTACAAATATCTGTATGAATCTGAAACTAATGTAGACTAATGGGATTGCCAGCATTATAAAGATCAACGACATTTTTCTTATTTTATGCATTGTGTTCAAGAGAAGAGAAGTCTTCCCACTCTGAAACAGAGGCCAGGGGATTTTAATAATTCCTCGATATCCAACTACTTTCTAATATCATTATAGCACTTTCTTCAGTGTGTTACGACTTGACACTTCTCCTTCATTTTTGTCACAAATGATAGTATTGGTTTAAATTATTGCTTCGGACATATATGCTAGGTGTGCAGGAGGGTATTGGAATTTCGAGGTTTGTGGTTGAAACCGTCTTGTCCAAAAAGGGTTATTTGGCATACATGTATGTGTACATCTTGTGACTCGATTCTTCCAATATTTTGGTCCAAAGGGAATAAATTTAGCTTAATGTCATTGCTTAATACGCATAAATGTAGATGTGCTCTATTGTCTTTCGAGTGGAGTTTTGGGCAAAACCATGACCAAAGAGGGCGTCATGTATAATACATTTATACATCTTGTGACTAATTCCTCAAATTTTTTGTCAACTACAAATTTCAATAATATATAAATGTTATAAACCATAGTTGTTTGGTCATGACAATCTCTATTCCCCTTCAATTCAGCGTTCAGTATTTAAATTTGAATAACCAACTGTTTGAGGTCGAGCCCCATTGAGCATAGAAATGTGTTTTTTTCTGATCATAAAAACGTAGATATCAAATTTAATGTGCACCGCGCGTTTCCGGAATAACCCGGCTTCATCTGGTATGTTCAAAATCGAAAGATAGAACTAGTTAAGGATTGATCGGTTCGGTTCATGAAGAAATAACCCCAATAAGGTTGTATACACCGTGTAAAAGGCGTAGCGGGTTTCGCAAGGGTGTGTACAACCTGATTGAGGTTATTTCGAATGAACAGAACAAATAATTTCGATCAATTCTTATAAATTAATTTAACTTTTTTTGTTATGATATTGAAAAATATATTATTTTTTTTCAAAATAAAGCATATAATCGGAAATAAATTTAAATAACCTCAAAGGTGCATCATTTAAAGAAAATCACCCATAGACATAGAAAACTTTATTTTGATTCGGTATCTCAACAACATAATAACATAAGCTCTACAGAGCTTTTTACCGAATATTTACCCGTTGACAACGGCAGGCGACGCCTTGAGAACGACGTTTATTTTTAGATTCCGTACATTGACAAATAACCTCAACTTTTTAAACCAATCAAAACACGTTGAAAATAACGTGTGACTCTAAAATTAATTTATATTGATATAGCTATATTCAGTATTTGTTGCTTAAAATGGTCAAACAAAAAGACGTTGTTTAAATAAAATACGTTAGAAGATACCCATGGACAACCATAAACAGTAGAGACAGCCGTAAGCTAGGGACTGTTTTACACTCACATAAGGGTATAAGTTATGTTCATTATAGAAGACTCTGCTGCTACTGTGAAATGTAGAACAGAAATAAAAGCACCGTTTCTTGACATTAATCTGAGTTTGTGTAAGGTTGAATAGTCTCTCATGATCATTTACATCCATATCATTTCATTTTCCTACATATCGTTTCCCCAGACTTAGCGTTTATCGAATGAAGTAAAGAGTACCACTTGACTAGGGGCTGTTTTACAATACTTTTCAAGTACGAGTTATTCTGATTGTTGAAGAACCTAAGGTGACTGAAATGTAGAACAGCAATAAAACACTGTTCCTTTACTTTAATTTATGACTAAGTGTAATGTTAGATAGTCTCTCATGTTCATTTACATCAATATCCTTTCTTACTACAAGCTATTCCTTTACTTTAATTTATGACTAAGTGTAATGTTAGATAGTCTCTCATGTTCTTTTACATCCATATCCTTTCTTACTACAAGCTATTCCTTTACTTTAATTTATGACTAAGTGTAATGTTAGATAGTCTCTCATGTTCTTTTACATCTATATCCTTTCTTACTACAAGCTATTCCTTTACTTTAATGTATGACTAAGTGTAATGTTAGATAGTCTCTCATGTTCATTTACATCTATATCCTTTCTTACTACAAGCTGGTCCTTTACTTTAATTTATGACTAAGTGTAATGTTAGATAGTCTCTCATGTTCATTTACATCTATATCCTTTCTTACTACAAGCTGGTCCTTTACTTTAATTTATGACTAAGTGTAATGTTAGATAGTCTCTCGTGTTCATTTACATCCATATCCGTTCTTACTACAAGCTGGTCCTTTACTTTAATTTATGACTAAGTGTAATGTTAGATAGTCTCTCATGTTCATTTACATCTATATCCTTTCTTACTACAAGCTGGTCCTTTACTTTAATTTGTGTCTAAGTGTAATGTTAGATAGTCTTTCGTGTTCATTTACTTCCATATCCTTTCTTACTACAAGCTGGTCCTTTACTTTAATGTATGACTAAGTGTAATGTTAGAGTAGTCTCTCATGTTCATTTACATCCATATCCTGTCTTACTACAAGCTGGTCCTTTACTTTAATGTATGACTAAGTGTAATGTTAGATAGTCTCTCGTGTTCATTTACATCCATATCCTTTCTTACTACAAGCTATTCCTTTACTTTAATTTGTGTCTAAGTGTAATGTTAGATAGTCTTTCGTGTTCATTTACATCCATATCCTTTCTTACTACAAGCTGGTCCTTTACTTTAATGTATGACTAAGTGTAATGTTAGATAGTCTCTCATGTTCTTTTACATCCATATCCTGTCTTACTACAAGCTGGTCCTTTACTTTAATGTATGACTAAGTGTAATGTTAGATAGTCTCTCGTGTTCATTTACATCCATATCCTTTCTTACTACAAGCTATTCCTTTACTTTAATTTGTGTCTAAGTGTAATGTTAGATAGTCTTTCGTGTTCATTTACATCCATATCCTTTCTTACTACAAGATGTTCCTTTACTTTAATTTGTGTCTAAGTGTAATGTTAGATAGTCTTTCGTGTTCATTTACATCCATATCCTTTCTTACTACAAGCTGGTCCTTTACTTTAATGTATGACTAAGTGTAATGTTAGATAGTCTCTCATGTTCATTTACATCAATATCCGTTCTTACTACAAGCTGGTCCTTTACTTTAATTTATGACTAAGTGTAATGTTAGATAGTCTCTCATGTTCATTTACATCTATATCCTTTCTTACTACAAGCTGGTCCTTTACTTTAATTTATGACTAAGTGTAATGTTAGATAGTCTCTCATGTTCATTTACATCTATATCCTTTCTTACTACAAGCTGGTCCTTTACTTTAATTTATGACTAAGTGTAATGTTAGATAGTCTCTCGTGTTCATTTACATCCATATCCTTTCTTACTACAAGCTATTCCTTTACTTTAATTTGTGTCTAAGTGTAATGTTAGATAGTCTTTCGTGTTCATTTACATCCATATCCTTTCTTACTACAAGATGTTCCTTTACTTTAATTTGTGTCTAAGTGTAATGTTAGATAGTCTTTCGTGTTCATTTACTTCCATATCCTTTCTTACTACAAGCTGGTCCTTTACTTTAATGTATGACTAAGTGTAATGTTAGAGTAGTCTCTCATGTTCATTTACATCCATATCCTGTCTTACTACAAGCTGGTCCTTTACTTTAATTTATGACTAAGTGTAATGTTAGATAGTCTCTCATGTTCATTTACATCTATATCCTTTCTTACTACAAGCTATTCCTTTACTTTAATTTATGACTAAGTATAATGTTAGATAGTCTCTCATGTTCATTTACATCTATATCCTTTCTTACTACAAGCTGGTCCTTTACTTTAATTTATGACTAAGTGTAATGTTAGATAGTCTCTCGTGTTCATTTACATCCATATCCTTTCTTACTACAAGCTATTCCTTTACTTTAATTTGTGTCTAAGTGTAATGTTAGATAGTCTTTCGTGTTCATTTACATCCATATCCTTTCTTACTACAAACTGGTCCTTTACTTTAATGTATGACTAAGTGTAATGTTAGATAGTCTCTCATGTTCATTTACATCCATATCCTTTCTTACTACAAGCTATTCCTTTACTTTAATTTGTGTCTAAGTGTAATGTTAGATAGTCTTTCGTGTTCATTTACATCCATATCCTTTCTTACTACAAGATGTTCCTTTACTTTAATTTGTGTCTAAGTGTAATGTTAGATAGTCTTTCGTGTTCATTTACTTCCATATCCTTTCTTACTACAAGCTGGTCCTTTACTTTAATGTATGACTAAGTGTAATGTTAGAGTAGTCTCTCATGTTCATTTACATCCATATCCTGTCTTACTACAAGCTGGTCCTTTACTTTAATGTATGACTAAGTGTAATGTTAGATAGTCTCTCGTGTTCATTTACATCCATATCCTTTCTTACTACAAGCTATTCCTTTACTTTAATTTGTGTCTAAGTGTAATGTTAGATAGTCTTTCGTGTTCATTTACTTCCATATCCTTTCTTACTACAAGCTGGTCCTTTACTTTAATGTATGACTAAGTGTAATGTTAGATAGTCTCTCATGTTCTTTTACATCCATATCCTTTCTTACTACAAGCTATTCCTTTACTTTAATGTATGACTAAGTGTAATGTTAGAGTAGTCTCTCATGTTCATTTACATCCATATC
This sequence comes from Bathymodiolus septemdierum, assembly GCA_963383655.1. NCBI lineage: Eukaryota > Metazoa > Mollusca > Bivalvia > Mytilida > Modiolidae > Bathymodiolus > Bathymodiolus septemdierum. Next base: position 71,404,136 of record OY726523.1, on the reverse strand, counting down.
CTTTCTTACTACAAGCTATTCCTTTACTTTAATTTGTGTCTAAGTGTAATGTTAGATAGTCTTTCGTGTTCATTTACATCCATATCCTTTCTTACTACAAGATGTTCCTTTACTTTAATTTGTGTCTAAGTGTAATGTTAGATAGTCTTTCGTGTTCATTTACATCCATATCCTTTCTTACTACAAGATGTTCCTTTACTTTAATTTGTGTCTAAGTGTAATGTTAGATAGTCTTTCGTGTTCATTTACATCCATATCCTTTCTTACTACAAGCTGGTCCTTTACTTTAATGTATGACTAAGTGTAATGTTAGAGTAGTCTCTCATGTTCTTTTACATCCATATCCTGTCTTACTACAAGCTGGTCCTTTACTTTAATGTATGACTAAGTGTAATGTTAGAGTAGTCTCTCATGTTCTTTTACATCCATATCGTTTCTGACTAATTCACTAATACAATATATATATGACCAAAGAAAAAAGTAGGAAAGACCAAAAAAATGGTTGAGAGAACACTTCACACTAAAGATTGAGCAACACGAATCAACTGAAACTTGTAATGAACTCAAGGGCTCCGGAAGACATCTCCTTCACGAGTAGCACCTCTGTGTTAATTAGTTTCATGGGTTGTTTTCAATAGATACTCCTAAATTATCTATAACTGTGGAACTTTGTGATGTCATAATATTATTTGTATTTTAAGAATAAAACTAGATTTAATAATAAACACCGTTTATAATTCAAATGTCCCTATTATTTTTATCACTTTTTTCACTCAAATTGTCAGGCATGAAAATAATAAACTTGCTACACACAAAAAAACCAAAGCAAAACCAAACAATTTTCGCCTGCCCCATTTGAACTCACAATTATACCTTCAATAATCAGTTCTCCTCCATAAGGCGAGTAAGTTATGGAGTAATCAATTGTTGTTTAAACCATAAATGAGCATTTTATTAAGTTACAAAAATGTATATATATGCTTAGCAGATTATAGTTTAATCAGATGATAATCATAATGATGCCCGGTTTGTAACTGACCAACACTAAAAACTGGGCCTTTTGTGTTAGGTCTCTGAAACAACGGTTCGCATATAGACTCGGATAAATCGGGACTCCGAGCCAACCAGTCTTTGCTCTTACTCCTTAATGATGTGTGCTTAGAGGAGGAGCAAATATCAATTTTATAGTCTGACAAGAACAGGGATCGAACTCACAATCACACTAGAGAGGCAGTTTCCATAGCAACGGTATAGTTAATGGTTAAAATTTTGGTAATATCTCTTTAATGATGGAAGGGAACACTTAATATTGACATAAAAACGATGCTGGAAGATTGAAGCATGCCAGAAGCTTTTGTTGTAAATTTCTGGGGAAGAAATTGTATTGTAGAGCATAACCATACTCCATATCGTTATTGGCTTTGATTGAGCCATTCCATACATTTGTTGGGGGAAGAGGGTATATTGTCAATGTCCACTTAATTGTGACCCGGGGGCCTCTGACAAACCATAAAGGGGATTTCCAAATATCACTAGATTTATAGGTATAAAATACAATGCTTCCACTTGCAACCTATTTTTAGCTTTGGGCTCAATAGAACCTTATAGACCTATACATATTTTGCATAAACTTAAGCTGAAAATTACAATGATTTCCTACACAACTATATGTAAAATTTTGACCCCCAGGAGTAGAACAATTGGACCTGGTACTATTTCTAACTGAAACAAATTAGCAGAAACAATAGCTCTATCATCAGATCTTGAATCTTTCAAAAGTGACATCCCCACTCTAACATTTGAAGGATTCACCTCAAGTCAATAAATTTGTACTTAAGTCACTGTACATACAGTAAATAATTTATTTTATTGTTAATAAAGCTCATGTACATGCTCACTTAATACTGGATGTTTCACACTCTAACCTTGTGAGTTCGAATCCCACTCAGGCATATAACATTATGTGATAAAGATTGTCAGTGACTATCGACAGGTAGGTGGTTTTCTCCAGGTACCGCCACAATATGTTTGAAATGTTGTTGAAAGTGGTGTAAACACCATAAACCAACCATCCAACCTTAGAATCTACTCCTGTAACTAGAGAATCTACTCCTGTAACTAGAGAATCTACTCCTGTAACTAGAGAATCTACTCATGTAACTAGAGAATATACTCCTGTAACTAGAGAATATACTCCTGTAACTAGAGAATCTACTCCTGTAACTAGAGAATCTACTCATGTAACTAGAGAATATACTCCTGTAACTAGAGAATCTACTCCTGTAACTAGAGAATCTACTCCTGTAACTAGAGAATATACTCCTGTAACTAGAGAATCTACTCCTGTAACTAGAGAATATACTCCTGTAACTAGAGAATATACTCCTGTAACTAGAGAATCTACTCCTGTAACTAGAGAATCTACTCCTGTAACTAGAGAATCTACTCCTGTAACTAGAGAATCTACTCCTGTAACTAGAGAATCTACTCCTGTAACTAGAGAATCTACTCCTGTAGCTAGAGAATATACTCCTGTAACTAGAGAATCTACTCCTGTAACTAGAGAATCTACTCCTGTAACTAGAGAATATACTTCTGTAACTAGAGAATCTACGCCTGTAACTAGAGAATCTACTCCTGTAACTAGAGAATATACTCCTTTAACTAGAGAATATACTCCTGTAACTAGAGAATATACACATGTAACTAGAGAATCTACTCCTGTAACTAGAGAATCTACTCCTGTAACTAGAGAATATACTCCTGTAACTAGAGAATATACTCCTGTAACTAGAGAATCTACTCCTGTAACTAGAGAATATACTCCTGTAACTAGAGAATATACTCCTGTAACTAGAAGAAGAATCTACTCCTGTAACTAGAAGAAGAAGAATCTACTCCTGTAACTAGAAGAAGAATCTACTCCTGTAACTAGAAGAAAAATCTACTCCTGTAATTAGAAGAAGAAGAATCTACTCCTGTAACTAGAAGAAGAAGAATCTACTCCTGTAAATAGAAGAAGAAGAATCTACTCCTGTAACTAGAAGAAGAATCTACTCCTGTAACTAGAAGAAGAAGAATCTACTCCTGTAACTAGAAGAAGAAGACGAATCTACTCCTGTAACTAGAAGAAGAATCTACTCCTGTAACTAGAAGAAAAAGAATCTACTCCTGTAACTAGAAGAAGAGGAATCTACTCCTGTAACTAGAAGAAGAAGAATCTACTCCTGTAACTAGAAGAAGAATCTACTCCTGTAACTAGAAGAAGAAGAATCTACTCCTGTAACTAGAAGAAGAATCTACTCCTGTAACTAGAAGAAGAAGAATCTACTCCTGTAACTAGAAGAAGAATCTACTCCTGTAACTAGAAGAAGAAGAATCTACTCCTGTAACTAGAAGAAGAATCTACTCCTGTAACTAGAAGAAGAGGAATTTACTCCTGTAACCAGAAGAAGAAGAGTCTACTCCTGTAACTAGAAGAAGAATAATCTACTCCTGTAACTAGAAGAAGAATCTACTCCTGTAACTAGAAGAAGAAGAATCTACTCCTGTAACTAGAAGAATCTACTCCTGTAACTAGAAGAAGAAGAGTCTACTCCTGTAACTAGAAGAAGAAAAATCTACTCCTGTAACTAGAAGAAGAATCTACTCCTGTAACTAGAAGAAGAAGAATCTACTCCTGTAACTAGAAGAATCTACTCCTGTAACTAGAAGAAGAAGAGTCTACTCCTGTAACTAGAAGAAGAAAAATCTACTCCTGTAACTAGAAGAAGAATCTACTTCTGTAACTAGAAGAAGAAAAATCTACTCCTGTAACTAGAAGAAGAATCTACTCCTGTAACTAGAAGAAGAATCTACTCCTGTAACTAGAAGAATCTACTCCTGTAACCAGAAGAAGAAGAGTCTACTCCTGTAACTAGAAGAAGAAGAATCTACTCCTGTAACTAGAAGAAGAAGAATCTACTCCTGTAACTAGAAAAAGAGGAATCTACTTCTGTAACTAGAAGAAGAAAAATCTACTCCTGTAACTAGAAGAAGAATCTACTCCTGTAACTAGAAGAAGAAGAATCTACTCCTGTAACTAGAAGAATCTACTCCTGTAACTAGAAGAAGAAGAGTCTACTCCTGTAACTAGAAGAAGAAAAATCTACTCCTGTAACTAGAAGAAGAATCTACTTCTGTAACTAGAAGAAGAAAAATCTACTCCTGTAACTAGAAGAAGAATCTACTCCTGTAACTAGAAGAAGAAGAATCTACTCCTGTAACTAGAAGAATCTACTCCTGTAACCAGAAGAAGAAGAGTCTACTCCTGTAACTAGAAGAAGAAGAATCTACTCCTGTAACTAGAAGAAGAAAAATCTACTCCTGTAACTAGAAGAAGAATCTACTCCTGTAACTAGAAGAAGAAGAAGAATCTACTCCTGTAACTAGAAGAAGAAGAATCTACTCCTGTAACTAGAAGAAGAAAAATCTACTCCTGTAACTAGAAGAAGAATCTACTCCTGTAACTAGAAGAAGAAGAATCTACTCCTGTAACTAGAAGAAGAAAAATCTACTCCTGTAACTAGAAGAAGAAGAATCTACTCCTGTAACTAGAAGAAGAAGAAGAATCTACTCCTGTAACTAGAAGAAGAAGCATATAATCTTGTAACTAGAAAAAGAAGATGAAGAATATACTCCTGTAACTAGAAGAAGAAGAATCTACTTCTGTAACTAGAAGAAGAATCTACTCCTGTAACTAGAAGAAGAATCTACTCCTGTAACTAGAAGAAGAATCTACTCCTGTAACTAGAAGAAGAATCTACTCCTGTAACTAGAAGAAGAATCTACTCCTGTAACTAGAAGAAGAAGAATCTACTCCTGTAACTAGAAGAAGAAGAATCTACTCCTGTAACTAGAAGAAGAATCTACTCCTTTAACTAGAAGAATCTACTCCTGTAACTAGAAGAAGAATCTACTCCTGTAACTAGAAGAAGAAGAATCTACTTCTGTAACTAGAAGAAGAATCTACTCCTGTAACTAGAAGAAGAAGAAGAATCTACTCCTGTAACTAGAAGAAGAATCTACTCTGTAACTAGAAGAAGAATCTACTCCTGTAACTAGAAGAAGAATCTACTTCTGTAACTAGAAGAAGAATCTACTCCTGTAACTAGAAGAAGAAGAAGAATCTACTCCTGTAACTAGAAGAAGAATCTACTCTGTAACTAGAAGAAGAATCTACTTCTGTGACTAGAAGAAGAATCTACTCCTGTAACTAGAAGAAGAAGAAGAATCTACTCCTGTAACTAGAAGAAGAATCTACTCCTGTAACTAGAAGAAGAAGAATCTACTCCTGTAACTAGAAGAAGAATCTACTCCTGTAACTAGAAGAAGAAGAAGAATCTACTCCTGTAACTAGAAGAAGAATCTACTCCTGTAACTAGAAGAAGAATCTACTCCTGTAACTAGAAGAAGAATATACTCCTGTAACTAGAAGAAGAATCTACTTCTGTAACTAGAAGAAGAAGAATCTACTCCTGTAACAAGAAGAAGAAGAATCTACTCCTGTAATTAGAAGAAGAATCTACTCTGTAACTAGAAGAAGAATAAGAATCTACTCCTGTAACTAGAAGAAGAAGAATCTACTCCTGTAACTAGAAGAAGAATCTACTCCTGTAACTAGAAGAAGAATAAGAATCTACTCCTGTAACAAGAAGAAGAAGAATCTACTCCTGTAATTAGAAGAAGAAGAATCTACTCCTGTAACTAGAAGAAGAAGAAGAATCTACTCCTGTAACTAGAAGAAGAATCTACTCCTGTAACTAGAAGAATCTACTCCTGTAACTAGAAGAAGAAGATGAATCTACTCCTGTAACTAGAAGAAGAAGAAGACGAATCTACTCCTGTAACTAGAAGAAGAAGAATCTACTCCTGTAACTAGAAGAAGAAGAAGAATCTACTCCTGTAACTAGAAGAAGAATTTACTCCTGTAACTAGAAGAAAAATCTACTCCTGTAACTAGAAGACGAAGAAGAATCTACTTCTGTAACTAGAAGAAGAATCTACTCCTGTAACTAGAAGAAGAAGAATCTACTCCTGTAACTAGAAGAAGAATCTACTCCAGTAACTAGAAGAAGAAAAAGAATATACTCCTGTAACTAGAAGAATCTGCTCCTGTAACTAGAAGAAAAAGAATCTACTCCTGTAACTAGAAGAAGAATCTACTCCTCTAACTAGAAGAAGAATCTACTCCTGTAACTAGAAGAAGAAGAAGAATCTACTCCTGTAACTAGAAGAAGAATCTACTCCTGTAACTAGACGAAGAAAAAGAATCTACTCCTGTAACTAGAAGAAGAATCTACTCCTGTAACTAGAAGAAGAAGAATCTACTCCTGTAACTAGAAGAATCTACTCCTGTAACTAGAAGAATCTACTCCTGTAACTAGAAGAAGAATCTACTCCTGTAACTAGAAGAAGAAGAAGAATCTACTCCTGTAACTAGAAGAAGAAGAATCTACTCCTGTAACTAGAAGAATCTACTCCTGTAACTAGAAGAAGAATCTACTCCTGTAACTAGAAGAAGAATCTACTCCTGTAACTAGAAGAAGAATCTACTCCTGTAACTAGAAGACGAAGAAGAATCTACTCCTGTAACTAGAAGAAGAATCTACTCCTGTAACTAGAAGAAGAAGAATCTACTCCTGTAACTAGAAGAAGAATCTACTCCTGTAACTAGAAGAAGAAGAATCTACTCCTGTAACTAGAAGAAGAAGAATCTACTCCTGTAACTAGAAGAAGAATCTACTCCTGTAACTAGAAGAAGAGGAATTTACTCCTGTAACCAGAAGAAGAAGAGTCTACTCCTGTAACTAGAAGAAGAAGAATCTACTCCTGTAACTAGAAGAAGAATCTACTCCTGTAACTAGAAGAAGAATCTACTTCTGTAACTAGAAGAAGAAAAATCTACTCCTGTAACTAGAAGAAGAATCTACTCCTGTAACCAGAAGAAGAAGAGTCTACTCCTGTAACTAGAAGAAGAATCTACTCCTGTAACTAGAAGAAAAATCTACTCCTGTAACTAGAAGAAGAAGAATCTACTCCTGTAACTAGAAGAAGAAGAATCTACTCCTGTAACTAGAAGAAGAAGAATCTACTCCTGTAACTAGAAGAAGAAAAATCTACTCCTGTAACTAGAAGAAGAAGAATCTACTCCTGTAACTAGAAGAAGAAAAATCTACTCCTGTAATTAGAAGAAGAAGAATCTACTCCTGTAACTAGAAGAAGAAGAAGAATCTACTCCTGTAACTAGAAGAAGAAGAATATAATCTTGTAACTAGAAAAAGAAGATGAAGAATATACTCCTGTAACTAGAAGAAGAAGAATCTACTTCTGTAACTAGAAGAAGAATCTACTCCTGTAACTAGAAGAAGAATCTACTCCTGTAACTAGAAGAAGAATCTACTCCTGTAACTAGAAGAAGAATCTACTCCTGTAACTAGAAGAAGAATCTACTCCTGTAACAAGAAGAAGAAGAATCTACTCCTGTAACTAGAAGAAGAAGAATCTACTCCTGTAACTAGAAGAAGAATCTACTCCTTTAACTAGAAGAATCTACTCCTGTAACTAGAAGAAGAATCTACTCCTGTAACTAGAAGAAGAAGAATCTACTTCTGTAACTAGAAGAAGAAGAATCTACTCCTGTAACAAGAAGAAGAATCTACTCCTGTAATTAGAAGAAGAATCTACTCTGTAACTAGAAGAAGAAGAATCTACTCCTGTAACTAGAAGAAGAAAAATCTACTCCTGTAACTAGAAGAAGAATCTACTCCTGTAACTAGAGGAAGAATAAGAATCTACTCCTGTAACTAGAAGAAGAAGAATCTACTCCTGTAACTAGAAGAATCTACTCCTGTAACTAGAAGAAGAATAAGAATCTACTCCTGTAACAAGAAGAAGAATCTACTCCTGTAATTAGAAGAAGAAGAATCTACTCCTGTAACTAGAAGAAGAATCTACTCCTGTAACTAGAAGAAGAATCTACTCCTGTAACTAGAAGAAGAAGATGAATCTACTCCTGTAACTAGAAGAAGAAGACGAATCTACTCCTGTAACTAGAAGAAGAAGAAGACGAATCTACTCCTGTAACTAGAAGAAGAAGAAGACGAATCTACTCCTGTAACTAGAAGAAGAAGAATCTACTCCTGTAACTAGAAGAAGAAGAAGAATCTACTCCTGTAACTAGAAGAAGAATTTACTCCTGTAACTAGAAGAAAAATCTACTCCTGTAACTAGAAGACGAAGAAGAATCTACTTCTGTAACTAGAAGAAGAATCTACTCCTGTAACTAGAAGACGAAGAAGAATCTACACCTGTAACTAGAAGAAGAAGAATCTTCTCCTGTAACTAGAAGAAGAATCTACTCCAGTAACTAGAAGAAGAAAAAGAATATACTCCTGTAACTAGAAGAATCTGCTCCTGTAACTAGAAGAAAAAGAATCTACTCCTGTAACTAGAAGAAGAATCTACTCCTCTAACTAGAAGAAGAATCTACTCCTGTAACTAGAAGAAGAAGAATCTACTCCTGTAAATAGAAGAATCTACTCCTGTAACTAGACGAAGAAAAAGAATCTACTCCTGTAACTAGAAGAAGAATCTACTCCTGTAACTAGAAGAAGAAGAATCTACTCCTGTAACTAGAAGAATCTACTCCTGTAACTAGAAGAATCTACTCCTGTAACTAGAAGAAGAATCTACTCCTGTAACTAGAAGAAGAAGAAGAATCTACTCCTGTAACTAGAAGAAGAAGAATCTACTCCTGTAACTAGAAGAATCTACTCCTGTAACTAGAAGAAGAATCTACTCCTGTAACTAGAAGAAGAATCTACTCCTGTAACTAGAAGAAGAATCTACTCCTGTAACTAGAAGAAGAATCTACTCCTGTAACTAGAAGAAGAAGAATCTACTTCTGTAACTAGAAGAAGAAGAATCTACTCCTGTAACAAGAAGAAGAAGAATCTACTCCTGTAATTAGAAGAAGAATCTACTCTGTAACTAGAAGAAGAAGAAGAATCTACTCCTGTAACTAGAAGAATCTACTCCTGTAACTAGAAGAAGAATCTACTCCTGTAACTAGAGGAAGAATAAGAATCTACTCCTGTAACTAGAAGAAGAAGAATCTACTCCTGTAACTAGAAGAAGAATCTACTCCTGTAACTAGAAGAAGAATAAGAATCTACTCCTGTAACAAGAAGAATCTACTCCTGTAATTAGAAGAAGAAGAATCTACTCCTGTAACTAGAAGAAGAAGAAGAATCTACTCCTGTAACTAGAAGAAGAATCTACTCCTGTAACTAGAAGAATCTACTCCTGTAACTAGAAGAAGATGAATCTACTCCTGTAACTAGAAGAAGAAGAAGACGAATCTACTCCTGTAACTAGAAGAAGAAGAATCTACTCCTGTAACTAGAAGAAGAAGAAGAATCTACTCCTGTAACTAGAAGAAGAATTTACTCCTGTAACTAGAAGAAAAATCTACTCCTGTAACTAGAAGACGAAGAAGAATCTACTTCTGTAACTAGAAGAAGAATCTACTCCTGTAACTAGAAGACGAAGAAGAATCTACACCTGTAACTAGAAGAAGAAGAATCTACTCCTGTAACTAGAAGAAGAATCTACTCCAGTAACTAGAAGAAGAAAAAGAATATACTCCTGTAACTAGAACAATCTGCTCCTGTAACTAGAAGAAAAAGAATCTACTCCTGTAACTAGAAGAAGAATCTACTCCTCTAACTAGAAGAAGAATCTACTCCTGTAACTAGAAGAAGAAGAAGAATCTACTCCTGTAAATAGAAGAAGAATCTACTCCTGTAACTAGACGAAGAAAAAGAATCTACTCCTGTAACTAGAAGAAGAATCTACTCCTGTAACTAGAAGAAGAATCTACTCCTGTAACTAGAAGAATCTACTCCTGTAACTAGAAGAATCTACTCATGTAACTAGAAGAAGAATCTACTCCTGTAACTAGAAGAAGAATCTACTCCTGTAACTAGAAGAAGAATCTACTCCTGTAACTAGAAGAAGAATCTACTCCTGTGACTAGAAGAAGAAGAATCTACTCCTGTAACTAGAAGAAGAAGAATCTACTCCTGTAACTAGAAGAAGAATCTACTCCTGTAACTAGAAGAAGAATCTACTCCTGTAACTAGAAGAAGAAGAAGAATCTACTCCTGTAACTAGAAAAAGAAGAATCTACTCCTGTAACTAGAAGAAGAATCTACTCCTGTAACTAGAAGAAGAATCTACTCCTGTAACTAGAAGAAGAATCTACTCCTGTAACTAGAAGACGAAGAAGAATCTACTCCTGTAACTAGAAGAAGAATCTACTCCTGTAACTAGAAGACGAAGAAGAATCTACTCCTGTAACTAGAAGAAGAATCTACTCCTGTAACTAGAAGAAGAATCTACTCCTGTAACTAGAAGAAGAATCTACTCCTGTAACTAGAAGAAGAAAAATCTACTCCTGTAACTAGAAGAAGAATCTACTCCTGTAACTAGAAGACGAAGAAGAATCTACTCCTGTAACTAGAAGAAGAATCTACTCCTGTAACTAGAAGAAGAATCTACTCCTGTAACTAGAAGAATCTACTCCTGTAACTAGAAGAAGAAGAATCTACTCCTGTAACTAGAAGAAGAATCTACTCCTGTAACTAGAAGAAGAAGAATATACTCTGTAACTAGAAGAAGAAGAATCTACTCCTGTAACTAGAAGAAGAATCTACTCCTGTAACTAGAAGAAGAATCTACTCTGTAACTAGAAGAAGAATCTACTCCTGTAACTAGAAGAAGAATCTACTCCTGTAACTAGAAGAAGAATCTACTCCTGTGACTAGAAGAAGAAGAATCTACTCCTGTAACTAGAAGAAGAAGAATCTACTCCTGTAACTAGAAGAAGAATCTACTCCTGTAACTAGAAGAAGAATCTACTCCTGTAACTAGCAGAAGAAGAAGAATCTACTCCTGTAACTAGAAAAAGAAGAATCTACTCCTGTAACTAGAAGAAGAATCTACTCCTGTAACTAGAAGAAGAATCTACTCCTGTAACTAGAAGACGAAGAAGAATCTTCTCCTGTAACTAGAAGAAGAATCTACTCCTGTAACTAGAAGAAGAAGAATCTACTCCTGTAACTAGAAGAATCTACTCCTGTAACTAGAAGAATCTACTCCTGTAACTAGAAGAAGAATCTACTCCTGTAACTAGAAGAAGAAGAAGAATCTACTCCTGTAACTAGAAGAAGAAGAATCTACTCCTGTAACTAGAAGAATCTACTCCTGTAACTAGAAGAAGAATCTACTCCTGTAACTAGAAGAAGAATCTACTCCTGTAACTAGAAGAAGAATCTACTCCTGTAACTAGAAGAAGAATCTACTCCTGTAACTAGAAGAAGAAGAATCTACTTCTGTAACTAGAAGAAGAAGAATCTACTCCTGTAACAAGAAGAAGAAGAATCTACTCCTGTAATTAGAAGAAGAATCTACTCTGTAACTAGAAGAAGAAGAAGAATCTACTCCTGTAACTAGAAGAATCTACTCCTGTAACTAGAAGAAGAATCTACTCCTGTAACTAGAGGAAGAATAAGAATCTACTCCTGTAACTAGAAGAAGAAGAATCTACTCCTGTAACTAGAAGAAGAATCTACTCCTGTAACTAGAAGAAGAATAAGAATCTACTCCTGTAACAAGAAGAATCTACTCCTGTAATTAGAAGAAGAAGAATCTACTCCTGTAACTAGAAGAAGAAGAAGAATCTACTCCTGTAACTAGAAGAAGAATCTACTCCTGTAACTAGAAGAATCTACTCCTGTAACTAGAAGAAGATGAATCTACTCCTGTAACTAGAAGAAGAAGAAGACGAATCTACTCCTGTAACTAGAAGAAGAAGAATCTACTCCTGTAACTAGAAGAAGAAGAAGAATCTACTCCTGTAACTAGAAGAAGAATTTACTCCTGTAACTAGAAGAAAAATCTACTCCTGTAACTAGAAGACGAAGAAGAATCTACTTCTGTAACTAGAAGAAGAATCTACTCCTGTAACTAGAAGACGAAGAAGAATCTACACCTGTAACTAGAAGAAGAAGAATCTACTCCTGTAACTAGAAGAAGAATCTACTCCAGTAACTAGAAGAAGAAAAAGAATATACTCCTGTAACTAGAACAATCTGCTCCTGTAACTAGAAGAAAAAGAATCTACTCCTGTAACTAGAAGAAGAATCTACTCCTCTAACTAGAAGAAGAATCTACTCCTGTAACTAGAAGAAGAAGAAGAATCTACTCCTGTAAATAGAAGAAGAATCTACTCCTGTAACTAGACGAAGAAAAAGAATCTACTCCTGTAACTAGAAGAAGAATCTACTCCTGTAACTAGAAGAAGAATCTACTCCTGTAACTAGAAGAATCTACTCCTGTAACTAGAAGAATCTACTCATGTAACTAGAAGAAGAATCTACTCCTGTAACTAGAAGAAGAAGAATCTACTCCTGTAACTAGAAGAAGAATCTACTCCTGTAACTAGAAGAAGAATCTACTCCTGTGACTAGAAGAAGAAGAATCTACTCCTGTAACTAGAAGAAGAAGAATCTACTCCTGTAACTAGAAGAAGAATCTACTCCTGTAACTAGAAGAAGAATCTACTCCTGTAACTAGAAGAAGAAGAAGAATCTACTCCTGTAACTAGAAAAAGAAGAATCTACTCCTGTAACTAGAAGAAGAATCTACTCCTGTAACTAGAAGAAGAATCTACTCCTGTAACTAGAAGAAGAATCTACTCCTGTAACTAGAAGACGAAGAAGAATCTACTCCTGTAACTAGAAGAAGAATCTACTCCTGTAACTAGAAGACGAAGAAGAATCTACTCCTGTAACTAGAAGAAGAATCTACTCCTGTAACTAGAAGAAGAATCTACTCCTGTAACTAGAAGAAGAATCTACTCCTGTAACTAGAAGAAGAAAAATCTACTCCTGTAACTAGAAGAAGAATCTACTCCTGTAACTAGAAGACGAAGAAGAATCTACTCCTGTAACTAGAAGAAGAATCTACTCCTGTAACTAGAAGAAGAATCTACTCCTGTAACTAGAAGAATCTACTCCTGTAACTAGAAGAAGAAGAATCTACTCCTGTAACTAGAAGAAGAATCTACTCCTGTAACTAGAAGAAGAAGAATATACTCTGTAACTAGAAGAAGAAGAATCTACTCCTGTAACTAGAAGAAGAATCTACTCCTGTAACTAGAAGAAGAATCTACTCTGTAACTAGAAGAAGAATCTACTCCTGTAACTAGAAGAAGAATCTACTCCTGTAACTAGAAGAAGAATCTACTCCTGTGACTAGAAGAAGAAGAATCTACTCCTGTAACTAGAAGAAGAAGAATCTACTCCTGTAACTAGAAGAAGAATCTACTCCTGTAACTAGAAGAAGAATCTACTCCTGTAACTAGCAGAAGAAGAAGAATCTACTCCTGTAACTAGAAAAAGAAGAATCTACTCCTGTAACTAGAAGAAGAATCTACTCCTGTAACTAGAAGAAGAATCTACTCCTGTAACTAGAAGACGAAGAAGAATCTTCTCCTGTAACTAGAAGAAGAATCTACTCCTGTAACTAGAAGAAGATGAATCTACTCCTGTAACTAGAAGAATCTACTCCTGTAACTAGAAGAAGAAGAAGAATCTACTCCTGTAACTAGAAGAAGAAGAATCTACTCCTGTAACTAGAAGAAGAATCTACTCCTGTAACTAGAAGAAGAATCTACTCCTGTAACTAGAAGAAGAATCTACTCCTGTAACTAGAAGAAGAGGAATCTACTCCTGTAACTTGAAGAAGAGGAATCTACTCCTGTAACTAGAAGAAGAGGAATCTACTCCTGTAACTAGAAGAAGAATCTACTCCTGTAACTAGAAGAAGAATCTACTCCTGTAACTAATAGAAGAAGAATCTACTCCTGTAACTAGAAGAAGAATCTACTCCTGTAACTAATAGAAGAAGAATCTACTCCTGTAACTAGAAGAAGAATCTACTCCTGTAACTAATAGAAGAAGAATCTACTCCTGTAACTAGAAGAAGAATCTACTCCTGTAACTAATAGAAGAAGAATCTACTCCTGTAACTAATAGAAAAAATATCTACTCCTGTAACTAGAAGAATCTACTCCTGTAACTAATAGAAGAAGAATCTACTCCTGTAACTAGAAGAAGAAGAATAATCTACTCCTGTAACTAGAAGAATAATCTACTCCTGTAACTAGAAGAAGAATCTACTCCTGTAACTAGAAGAAGAATCTACTCCTGTAACTAGAAGAAGAATCTACTCCTGTAACTAGAAGAAGAAGAATCTACTCCTGTAACTAGAAGAATCTACTCCTGTAACTAGAAGAATAATCTACTCCTGTAACTAGAAGAAGAATCTACTCCTGTAACTAGAAGAAGAATCTACTCCTGTAACTAGAAGAAGAAGAATAATCTACTCCTGTAACTAGAAGAAGAAGTAATTTTCATCTGTAAACATTAAAATCTATTGCAAAACCATAGATGTTTTAAGATAAAAGAAGAGTATGTCATTAGGACACAGATGCCCCTACTTCTAGTTAATATTAAACTTAATTATATGGTTGGTCCAACAGATAACAACTCTCAGATGGTCAAGGGAAACTAAACATGAAGCATGAATACAAGAAAATTTGCCATTTTTCAATAAATAAATTAAAGGGGCATAACTCTGGAACTGTACAAGACATTACAGCCAAAATATGTGCATCCTGATAAAAAAAGACTAAAAAATCAAATCATTTAAGCCAAGGGTAAATACACCCATTAAATGGGTGTCAATTTCATTTGAAAAGTCTGAAAGTCTTCTTACCTGCCAAGTCTGGATCCATTTGGATGGGTAGTTCAACAGGAGAAGATTAAAATATGCAAAAATCAATTGATGTCAAAATCTCAGTTTGCCATCCCTGATTTTTCGTGAAAGGGTCAGATATATTTAACAGCAGTTAAATATAAATTTTTTGAAATAAATGACTTCAAATGTACACATAATGAAAACAATTATGTCGAAACAATTCCAATATTTGATTGAAAAATCATAGAAATGGAGGCAAAATCAATACTTCTAACACACAAGTATATGGCCGTTCACTTTCCTGGCTTGCTACAGGCACTTCAATAAAAAAGTGGTAGGATTAAACTAGCTTTATTGGCCCAAACTTTCCCTCTTAGTAGCAAAAAAATCGCAGAAACAGAGACAAAATCGATACTTCTAACACACAAGTATATGACTGCTCACTTTCTTGGCTTGTTACAGACACTTCAATATAAAAGTGGCAGGGTTTATTGACACAAACTTCTCCTCTTAGTGACAAAACAAGCCTAAAACAACAAATACATTTATTTGGCAAAGGTTTTATCTTATACAATGGTTTAATGGTGGTCTTTAATACATATCAATGTCAAGCTACTTGTAACAAAACAGGAATGTCTACTATTCTCGCTAATAGATAGATTCAGAAATTATATGTTCATATACTGCATTGTGCATCCATAATGACATCATAAGATTTGAATTGACCAACTAAAAATGTCATAGATGTTTACCCATAATGCAATTGCACTTCTAAATTCATCCATTTCTTTACTAAAATTTACATAACACAATCAATACAAAAAATCTTCATATACTGCATTGTTCATGCATAATGACATAAGATTTGAATTGACCAATCAAAAATGTCATAGATGTTTACCCACAATGCAACTGCATTTCTAAATCCATCCATTACTTTACTAAAATTTACATAACACAATCAATACAAAAATAACTATCTAATACATGTATATAATATTACTTCTATCAAAGTTCTAAACCAAACACATAACATCACACAACTCAATAAATAACATTAGTAAAACTTTTAACAAAACAAATACACAGAAGCATTTTTAGAATTTGAATATTATTTTCTTCACAAAACTGCCACAACTAATGTAAATATGGTGTTTGAGAACATTTTTGCTTTACTACAACAGAAGTATATTTATATTTACAGCTACTAGTAGCTAGGCCATGTTAGTATGGCTACCGTTACTTGATAAATTGGCAAGATGCTATACATACTTATTTAAATGTATTCTGTAATGGAAGTCATTTTACAGATATTTTAATACCATAAAGTTCATACCTGTTAACCCTCCCCCTTTTCGCGGGAGTCTCCTGCGTAAGAGCCTTATCTCCCGCATGGACTGGGTCTCATGCGTGGGAGACATCAATCTCCCGCACACACCTTTTCCTCCCGCACGATCTCCCCCCAACAAAAAAATCAAGTACAATAAAATCTTGACCTACATTTTGCGATCAATATTTCTGGAAATTCCCCATTTGGAACTCCCGCACTGATGAAAAACGCCGAGAGATACGAATGGCAAAGGTGTTTAAATGATATCCGGTTATTGATCTGTTTGACACCTTTACAGGTAAATTGGGTCATGGAGATTAATTAAGGTGTTGATGATTATACAACAATTATCCACTGATTGACAGTTAATTGGGGATAAGGAAGTGGGTTTGTGGCACACGCTTAGATGATTAGAAGTGTGATAGCGGCAATTAAAAATAGTTATAAACCGTTGTGCAAACAGGAGTCGGACAACCTTTGATGCCAAGGAAAACTTCTTGTTTCGATCAAACGTGCAATGAATTCATCTAGGATTGAGTTGCTATGGCTTGTTTGGGACCAAAGCCGATCAAAGTATTATTTAAGGACTAAGTTCCAGGATGGAATTGATAAACCACAAAAATGCCAAAACGTATGCTATTACCCAATGCACCAGCAGCAAAGTGACTTTTTAATTTTAGTGCTCTATGATTTTATTGTTCAGAGCATTCTGTCTTCATTGTTTTTGCTTTGTTATAACCTTATGATTATGAATGATTATGAATAAATTATAAATACAGTTTTTATCCTTCATTCATCATATGAAACACTACTAATAAGACAGAAATGTAAACAATATATATTGAAATGGGATGCAGTTGGTTCAATACTGAAACAAACAAAAAGAAAACATCAATTAACAATAAAAACA
Source organism: Bathymodiolus septemdierum (assembly GCA_963383655.1). Taxonomy (NCBI): domain Eukaryota; kingdom Metazoa; phylum Mollusca; class Bivalvia; order Mytilida; family Modiolidae; genus Bathymodiolus; species Bathymodiolus septemdierum. The sequence goes on along the minus strand of OY726523.1, from coordinate 71,387,031 downwards.
TGCATCAAATACGTCAATAAAAAATCTCCAGTTATGAGACCAAATCTCCAGCCAAAAATTTACAAATCTCCAGTTGTAGCATAGCAACTCTATCACATGTATGCAACTACAAGGTACAATTTTGTGCGTTTAAAGGTGACGCGCACAATCTCCCCCTTAGAAGAGTTGGTAGAGGGGAGATCTCTCCCCTAGCAGTTCCCAGAGGTTAACAGGTATGAAAGTTTTCAGTAAAACATGTTTACACTTTCCTCTTCTTTTTTTGTACTCTGAACATGTTTTTCATATACATGTACAGTCAAACCTGCCTTAAAGAACACCTCTATATGGTAAAGAACACCTTTATATGGTAAAGAACACCTCTATATGGTAAATCACTGTCTATAAAGGGCAATCTAATTTTTCCCATTAATGAATTGTGCATATAATTTGAACCTGCACATAAAAGGCAACTGATGATAAAGGCCATCAGTTTCCCTTGAGTGGCCTTTATATAGAGGTTTGAGTGGCCTTTTTATAGAGGTTTGAGTGGCCTTTATATAGAGGTTTGAGTGACCTTTTCATAGAGGTTTAAGTGGCCTTTATATACAGGTTTGACTGTATGTTCGTATTTATACTTATGGGGTACATCACAAAATTGTTGTGCTTTTTCTTCTGGTCATTGTATTGAATCGTCTTCTTCGATTTACGGCTTCTGATTACCCATTTGGCATCTTCAAACTTTTCTTAAGGGGAAAGTTACTACGACATGAGCAAACGAGTAACTTCTAGCTATCTCAGGAAATGACTCATCGAGTTTAAGATAACAATGTTTATATTTGTGTTTTGTGACATTATATGTATTGGTTAACAACAACAAAAAATAAACAAATAAACAAACAACATCTTGCTATACGTCAGACCTAGGGGTAAAATAATATCTCTGTTATATCTATATATATATATATATCACAGGTGTATACAAATAATACAAGGCAAATATATACCACATGATAAAAATTGGATACTTAAAATTGCATCAAAAACAAGTTCCATAATCAACTCCATTGTACAGGAAGATTGATGGGTTAGAAGAGAAATAACAAATATTACCTACACTGTATCTGTTGATGGAGAAATAACCAATATTACCTACACTGTATCTGTTGATGGAGAAATAACAAATATTACCTACACTGTATCTGTTGATGGAGTAATAACAAATATTACCTACACTGTATCTGTTGATGGAGTAATAACAAATATTACCTACACTGTATCTGTTGATGGAGTAAAAACAAATATTACCTACACTGTATCTGTTGATGGAGAAATAACAAATATTACCTACACTGTATCTGTTGATGGAGAAATAACAAATATTACCTACACTGTATCTGTTGATGGAGTAATAACAAATATTACCTACACTGTATCTGTTGATGGAGAAATAACAAATATTACCTACACTGTATCTGTTGATGGAGAAATAACAAATATTACCTACACTGTATCTGTTGATGGAGTAATAACAAATATTACCTACACTGTATCTGTTGATGGAGAAATAACAAATATTACCTACACTGTATCTGTTGATGGAGAAATAACAAATATTACCTACACTGTATCTGTTGATGGAGTAATAACAAATATTACCTACACTGTATCTGTTGATGGAGAAATAACAAATATTACCTACACTGTATCTGTTGATGGAGTAATAACAAATATTACCTACACTGTATCTGTTGATGGAGAAATAACAAATATTACCTACACTGTATCTGTTGATGGAGAAATAACAAATATTACCTACACTGTATCTGTTGATGGAGTAATAACAAATATTACCTACACTGTATCTGTTGATGGAGAAATAACAAATATTACCTACACTGTATCTGTTGATGGAGTAATAACAAATATTACCTACACTGTATCTGTTGATGGAGTAATAACAAATATTACCTACACTGTATCTGTTGATGGAGTAATAACAAATATTACCTACACTGTATCTGTTGATGGAGAAATAACAAATATTACCTACACTGTATCTGTTGAGGGAGAAATAACAAATATTACCTACCACTGTATCTGTTGATGAAGTAATAACAAATATTACCTACACTGTATCTGTTGATGGAGAAATAACAAATATTACCTACACTGTATCTGTTGATGAAGTAATAACAAATATTACCTACACTGTATCTGTTGATGGAGAAATAACAAATATTACCTACACTGTATCTGTTGATGGAGAAATAACAAATATTACCTACACTGTATCTGTTGATGGAGTAATAACAAATATTACCTACACTGTATCTGTTGATGGAGAAATAACAAATATTACCTACCACTGTATCTGTTGATGGAGTAATAACAAATATTACCTACCACTGTATCTGTTGATGGAGTAATAACAAATATTACCTACACTGTATCTGTTGATGGAGAAATAACAAATATTACCTACACTGTATCTGTTGATGGAGAAATAACAAATATTACCTACACTGTATCTGTTGATGGAGAAATAACAAATATTACCTACACTGTATCTGTTGATGGAGAAATAACAAATATTACCTACACTGTATCTGTTGATGGAGAAATAACAAATATTACCTACCACTGTATCTGTTGATGGAGAAATAACAAATATTACCTACCACTGTATCTGTTGATGGAGTAATAACAAATATTACCTACCACTGTATCTGTTGATGGAGTAATAACAAATATTACCTACACTGTATCTGTTGATGGAGTAATAACAAATATTACCTACACTGTATCTGTTGATGGAGAAATAACAAATATTACCTACCACTGTATCTGTTGATGGAGTAATAACAAATATTACCTACACTGTATCTGTTGATGGAGTAATAACAAATATTACCTACCACTGTATCTGTTGATGGAGTATTTAGCTCATTTAAGAGTACATAAATCTATAAATATAACCTGACATGTTAAGTGCACAATGTTGGGGGGGGGGGGGGGGGGGGGAGTTACGGTATTTAGCACCACTTTCAACAATATTTCAGTTATATCGTGGTGGTAATTTTTATTAATGGAGGAAACCGGAGTACCTGGAGAGAACCACCGACCTGTCGCAAGTCACTAACAAATTTTATCACATAATGTTGTATCGAGTACACCTCGTCATGAACGGGATTCAAACTCACAATTTTAGTGGCGATAGGCACTGATTGCACAGGTAGTTGTAAATCTAACTACCATACAATCATGACCAAGATGGTCCCTCTATAAAAATAAACTTGACATATTAAGTGCACAATGTAGGGGAAAATGTTATATTAGAACACATTATTAGTGACAAAACTTAAATGACATCTTGTTTTGCTTTATTTCTATTGGTTGATGCCATTAGTTACATTGTCTGATATAATGTTGTATTAACTTCCCATGAGGTTAATATAACATTCCAGTTGACATAGAGCCAAATGTTGAAATCCATGCAAAAGGGTCGAAATGTAATCGTGTGGCATTAGTTACATAATTATTTATTCTTTCAATCTTTCATTTTTATTGAAAACAGCAAATAAAAATATAAATATTTTGAAAAATCTAATAAATATCATTAATACTGTCATTTTTTTTTTATGATGTTAATATTATATAAATAACACAACAGCTGATATTGTAGTAGGGTGGATTGCTATCTAGAAAAAATCACAGACCTGCCTCAAGTCACAAATTTGATCACATAAAATAGTCTCAAGTTCACCTCAACAAGGGGAGATAATCACCAATCAATGGTCAAACTTTAGGAAGTTACATACAATTCAGAATTTTACCAATAAATAACTTGGCTTCAGTGAGTCAGTAGACTTCATATTACATCAAACTGTGGATATTGTACAAGATCTAAGCCAGGAAGGCCTGATATTATTGTAATCCATTTCAAGTCTCTGATTCCAAGGGTTTTAAAGCATATATAAGCATGATAATATACATACATCACACTTCATTATAGGTGGGTGGCAGCAATAGATAGTTTGTACATTTTCAATTTGATTCTCAAATTATACATTTTTTCATAAGAGTTATTTCCCTTACAACATGTAAAATGATAATCCAGTAAAAATAAAATGACAAAGACTTTGAGTACAATTTTCCTACAATTTGTAGATATTTAAACCTTGTCAAAAAACATACGATAATTATATAAGAACTAGAAAATAAACAAGTTGTTACAGCATTAAAATTGTGTACAGAGAATGGAGAACATATTTGTGTGTGTTTACATGTATGTCTCCAATCATTTCAATCATTGTATTAAATTGTTTGCTCCTTGTGGGTCCTTAATTGGCAATAAAAAAATCCTATTCTTATTTGTTATTTTCACTGAATTTTACATGAAATGAGACCCTTTTGTCTTCCTTAAAGGGAAATAACTCCTATTTAAACATGCTAAAATGTATAATTTTAGAGTCAAGTCTGAAATGTGCAAATGGTAAACATACTGTTGACCACATAATAACAATACAAATAAAACTTAATTACATACAAATAAAGGCTAAATTTGCATTTATATAAGTACAAAGTACAAAGTACATACATGTATATCACCTTCAAAACAAGAATAAATGTTTTATAGCAAATATCATTTTCCTACTTATTAATAACAATTCTTTAAAAAGATGTATGTATTACTTATAAATGTCAGTCACAGTGAAATCTGTCTAAACTGAACCCTGAATAAATGAGAACCGTGTTTAAACTTGACTTTAAATAAAGTCTCAATGTACAAAATCTTTGTTAATTTAACCTGTATAAACCAAACACATTCTGAACACAAAATGTGTTTCCATGCAGATTTGGTTTTAGACGGGTTTCACTGTATTCTAAAAAAAATGTATAAATATCAAGTGAGACTTCAACACAACATACAGCATAGCATAATCTCTCATTGTTTTTTTTTGTTTTTTTGGAAAAAAAGGCAATAAATGTGATCAGATAAATAAAGAATTTACTATGCCCTGTCACTGCATTCACAAAGTATAACTACACATGTATATTGAAAATGCATGAAAATATTAAAATTCCGACAACCCCTACAAAACTACAGATAATATGTGTCGACCTTCATAACTGACCTTATTATATTAAAAAAAACAACATTTATAATGAATAATTATAATATATTAAAGCTATTTCTGTTATTAACTAGACAAAAAAAAGTAAATAAAATTTAAACGAGACAAATTATTATAGAATGTTTTATTGTACTGAGTATGGCACTATATAATAAATATGTGTTTTAAGTTAAACTTTGAAGTGTGGAATGAATGTTAAGATTGATAGATACTACAGTAGTCCCCCTCTAACAAGGTCACTCGTACCAAAGGCCACACACTCTTAATCAGGACAGATTTCAGATGCCCTGAAATTGTAAAATACTACTAAATTGTCTCCCCCAAGAGAGGTCAGCCCTCTTATAAAGGTCACTTTCTCATTGTAGAAGGGGTCAGAGGTCAACATTATAAGAGGAGGACTACTCCTCCCTCAAGAGAGGCCAGCCCTCTTATAAAGACCACTTTCTCATTGTAGAAGGGGTCAGGGGTCAGCATTATAAGAGGACTACTCCTCCCTCAAGAGAGGCCAGCCCTCTTAAAAAGGTCACTTTCTCATTGTAGAAGGGGTCAGCATTATAAGAGGATTACTCCTCCCTCAAGAGAGGCCAGCCCTCTTATAAAGACCACTTTCTCATTGTAGAAGGGGTCAGCATTATAAGAGGACTACTCCTCCCTCAAGAGAGGCCAGCCCTCTTATAAAGACCACTTTCTCATTGTAGAAGGGGTCAGCATTATAAGAGGACTACTCCTCCCTCAAGAGAGGCCAGCCCTCTTATAAAGACCACTTTCTCATTGTAGAAGGGGTCAGCATTATAAGAGGACTACTCCTCCCTCAAGAGAGGCCAGCCCTCTTATAAAGACCACTTTCTCATTGTAGAAGGGGTCAGCATTATAAGAGGAGGACTACTCCTCCCTCAAGAGAGGCCAGCCCTCTTATAAAGACCACTTTCTCATTGTAGAAAGGGTCAGGGGTCAGCATTATAAGAGGAGGACTACTGTATTAGATTGATACAATGTAAAAGACATAAATAACACATTTTATCTTATTTTATATGAAGCAGATAATAAAACTTTTGAATAAGATTTTCAACCTCGTATTTTAAAATTATCCAATTAGAACATCGTCTGCTGGATACACTGTTCTCATTGGTTATGGGTTTGAGTACTTGAAATGAAGAGAACATTGTCATCAATAAATATCCTGGTCTTGTTTACCATCTGATTAATAGTTTATGGTGCTTAATGCCACTTTCAACAATATTTCAGTTATATCGTGGTGGTCAGTTTTATTGGTGGAGGAAACCAGAGTACCCGGGGTAAACCACCGACCTATCGTAAGTCACTGACAAACTTTATCACATTATGTTGTATTGCCGGAGTGGGATTAGAACTCACAACGCTAGTGGCGATAGGAATTGATTTCATAAGTAATTGTAAATCCAACTACCATACGATCACGACCACGACAGCCCCTTGTTTGCACATCAAATGTCTATAAATAACTGCACATGTATCTAATGTACTGACCATTAGAAGTACAATATTGTCTTTGCATGGCATTAACTATTATTTTTAATATTGATAATTACCATAGTTTATGGATGAGAATGAGATTTTGCTTACCTTAAAAATATGATTTTATCATAGCTCGATGTGATATTGCGTCATTCTTGGTTAACCGAAATATATTTCTGTGAATAACTTTTCTCATCTGAAAGTGAGGACAAAACTGTCTTTTTTAGTCACACAATGCCTTAATAAAACTCCATTTAAAAGGTCAAATAACTGTGTTTTACACCAATGCTATATTATAATATGCATATTTATTTTATATTTTTATAAAACAGATATCTAAACGACACAGAAATGTAACAACTAAGTCATTGTTAAAACAGTAAAAAAAATCAAATATAACTATTTGAATTAAAAATAAAAAAATTAAAGAAAAATTGCAAATAAACATTTTAATTAAAAAAATGAAACAGTATATATTTGTCAGAGCTTAATATACATATAGCACGGCAATCTTTGTTTGACATATATAGTCTTTCCCTTAATTTATTTCACCTACTTGCCCGAAAGCCAAATTTATATTTTTTTTTCTATTTATTCAGGCAAATTCTTTCATAATTTTCACTAGTCCGAATCCAGTTTTACTTGTTCCGGGTTTCGGGCATGTGGGTTAGTGTGAAGACTGCATATACGTATAACAAATTGTTTGATTTTAAACCAATTCATTAGTGAGTTAAAATAAAGACAAAATTCGATTATTTACAAAAAACAGGAAAACTAAAAAAAATATACTTTGAGTAAAGATGACTCAAAATGGCACAGAAATCTGAACATTTGAAGACACAAAAAACAAACAAAATTTCTAGACATAACAAAACAGAAACAAAATTTAGACAAATAATAAAACAAACAATATTTTCAGACTTTTAAAAAAAAGATTTCTTGCAATCTACGGAGGCATTATGGAGACATGGGATAGTTAAACCAACATGTTAACTTATAATGATATATTCATTTTCATTGAAATACAAATTTATATGAGATAAAAATGTTTGTTTTCATGGATATAAGCAATGTGAAAGTAACCAATGAAAAATTAATGTCACACTATCCAGAAATACAAAATTAATGTGACTATGGTAAATAAAGTGGACATTATCATGTGATTGAGGTCAAATATCATGTGATAGAGTTCAAAGGTACATAAGATACAACCAACTATTCCAAGACATGCAGTCTTAAAACCTTTGGGTACGATTTTCATACTGGTACTCCAAAATTGTCCAATCAGAACAAAGTATTCATTTGATAGCCAGTTAATGGTAATAAACAAATTACTAAATAAAACGAGACATGATTCAATTCTGAGAACACAGTATATGAAAAAAAAATCACAAAGTACAAACTTAGAACACCAGCAAATATAAATGTCCTTTAAATATTACAGTATATGTATTACTGGAGAAACAAACCCTCATATCAATATAAGTATATCTTAGGATTTAAGTCATGTTAGATTCAAAGTTACATGTATTCACTAATATAGATCATATCACAAGAATTACAGATTTTAAACCATTTACCTATTAAGAACAGTAAAGATCATTTTCTTTAAAGATAATGTACATTTTGTATTAGCAATTTGATGACAATTATATCACTCTCTTGCTCCCCTTAACCTATATCATAACCTTTGACATCCAATGAAAATGATATTTTCATAGCTATGAAAGTGCTATAATTCAATAATAAATTACTTTTACGTATATGAGCAATCTGATTGGCCGAAAAAGGTCATAACCCATATTTACCAGATCACTAAATATTCATAACATAGGGTCACTTGTATGTTATCCGTAATGGGGTTTCTTCAGATCCCCTATGCTGTGACATACAAGTAAAGTAGAACAAACGACAGATGTGATATTAAGAACATTTATGTACCAGGGTACTGATATTTGTCACTGTTGCTTACTCAAATTTTCTATTCCATCTTATTTTTGATCATTTTATACATTAACTAGGAAGAACTGTTTTAGATACCTAAAACTTATGTCTCCCCTTAATGCGACCATCTGTACAACAACCTATCTCGAAAGACAAAAATGTTATGGCCCGGACAAGAAAATACTATTTAAAAAACAATTATTTTACCTTGAGGTCAAAGGTCATTATGGTACGCGACACACCGCCTTATGGTCATGCACCCACATACCAAATATCATTGACCTATCTCGAAAGGCAAAAATGTTATGGCCCGGACAAGAAAATACTATTAAAAAAACAATCATTTGACCGTGAGGTCAAAGGTCAAGGTCACACGAAGGTCATTATGGTACGCGACACACCGCCTTATGGTCATGCACCCACATACCAAATAAATACTACTTCAAAAACAATTATTTGACCTTAAGGTCAAAGGTCAAGATCCCACAAAGGTCATTACAGTATGCGACACACTGCCTTATGGTCATGCACGCACATACCAAATAAATACTATTTAAAAAACAATTATTTGACCTTGAGGTCAAAGGTCAAGGTCCCACGAAGGTCATTATGGTACGCAACACATCGCCTTATGATCATGCACCCACATACCAAATATCATTGACCTATCTCGAAAGACAAAAATGTTATGGCCCGGACAAGAAAATACTATTAAAAAAACAATCATTTGACCTTGAGGTCAAAGGTCAAGGTCACACGAAGGTCATTATGGTATGCGACACACCGCCTTATGGTCATGAACCCACATACCAAATAAATACTACTTAAAAAACAATTATTTGACCTTGAGGTCAAAGGTCAAGGTCCCACAAAGGTCATTACAGTACACGACACACCACCTTATGGTCATGCACCCACATACCAAATATCATTGACCTATCTCGAAAGACAAAAATGTTATAGCCCGGACAAGAAAATACTATTTAAAAAACAATTATTTGACCTTGAGGTCAAAGGTCAAGGTCCCACAAAGGTCATTATGGTACGCGACACACCGCCTTATGGTCATGCACCCACATACCAAATATCATTGACCTATCTCGAAAGGCAAAAATGTTATGGCCCGGACAAGAAAATACTATTAAAAAAACAATCATTTGACCTTGAGGTCAAAGGTCAAGGTCACACGAAGGTCATTATGGTATGCGACACACCGCCTTATGGTCATGCACCCACATACCAAATAAATACTACTTCAAAAACAATTATTTGACCTTGAGGTCAAAGGTCAAGGTCCCACGAAAGTCAGTACAGTACGCAACACACCGCCTTATGGTCATGCACCCACATACCAAATATCATTGACCTATCTCGAAAGACAAAAATGTTATAGCCCGGACAAGAAAATACTATTTAAAAAACAATTATTTGACCTTGAGGTCAAAGGTCAAGGTCCCACGAAGGTCATTACAGTACACAACACACCACCTTATGGTCATGCACCCACATACCAAATATAATTGACCTATCTGGAAAGACAAAAAAGTTATGGTCCGGACAAGCTTCGCTGAGAAGAAGCAGAAGAAGTGGAAGCGGAAGCAGAAGAAGCGGAAGAAAAAATCAGACTAAAACAATATGTCTCCCTTCGTTTGAAGGGGAGACATAATAAGCACAAAATTAATAAAAACCTGATTTAGTTACAAAATATAAAAAAGGCACTTCAAACGTGGTACATTTTTAGTTATAAACAGCAATAAATCAATCAATACATTAGTTCTGTAACCAATAATTAAAAAATATATCATAAATACAATTTTTGTAGAGATTCTCTTGAACTCACCGTAACATATCTATAACCTGAAATCCACAAAATTTTGGTAAAAAAGCAGGAATTTAATATAATACATGACGTAAAACAATCTTTTTATTATTATTTTTTTTTAAACAAAAATGACTACTGACCAAGTTAAAAGTAAACTGTCTGATGTCTTGGGAATCTGTAACTATTTCTGTTAAAGACACTGAAGTAAGGGAGTTCACCCAACACAAATCTCAATGTTTTAATTAATTAATATTTGGTGATCAAAGTCAGGAAAAAAAAGCATGTACTGGTACATAGAAATCATGTAAATTTCAACTTTTTATTTCATGTAAATTTGGTGTGATATTTACCCAAATTTTACATTATTATTATATTACAAGTTTGAGTATTAAAAAGGTGTCATATAAAAATTCTAAGACAAAAATCTTTGATCAAAGGTTACAACTACAAGTTTGGAGTATTTCATTTTTAAATATGAGAGATTCAAGTTTTCAAGTTTGAGTATAATCTATTTTTGTAGTCTGACACAGCTGTAGGTTTATACAACTAAGTCTTGAGCATTTTATCCAATAACCTAATTATCTACTTAACTACCGATAGTCATAATGTGTTGTGCTAAAATAACTTAATCGTGATTGATCTAATAACCTAATGATCTATTTAACTACTGGCAATCTTAATGTGTTTAGTCAAAATAACTTAATCATGATTGATCTAATAACGTAACCATCTACTTTACTACCGATAGTCTTAATGTGTTTAGTCAAAATAACTTAATCATGATTGATCTAATATCCTAATGATCTACTTAACTACCGGTAGTCTTAATGTGTTTAGTCAAAATAACTTAATCATGATTGATCTAATATCCTAATCATCTACCAAACTACTGGTAGTCTTAATGTGTTGCCTAAAAATAACTTTATCGTGATTGATCTAATTTTCTAATGATCTACTGGTAGTCATAATGTGTTTCCTAAAAACAACATCATCGTGATTAATCTAATGATCTACATAACAAGTTCCATTAAAACATATTTCTGACCCAAATGTTAAAAGCCTTAACTACAGATTTAGACTTTCAAGTCAAATAACTTAAATCATGATTGATCTAATATCACCATGATGAATACTAGTAATATATTTCCAATCAATTTTCAAATTTAATGCCTTCTCTAATTTGCGATCTAACTTAGCTACAGTCTGAATTAGGGGAATCTGATGGACTAGAACTGGAGCTATACTTGGCTTGCTGTATCATACCCTCTGTAGATGATCCCATCTGAAATAATCCTGCTCGTTTGGTTGAGGTGTTCACCTCTCCTCTCAAAAATCGTTCTAACTTTTCAATGCAGGCATCTTGATAATCATGAATCCATCTAAAACAGAACAAATCTCAATAGATCACTGAATATTATTGTAAGGCAGGACAATTTTACATGAATTTTATATCTGCTTCAACCTTAAAATAAAGTGTTAATATACACTCCGACAAAAGTTAAGCACCACTATATTTTTATCGATATAATTTTTTACATCAATACTGTTAAAACAATAAAATAGATATCACCATTTTTCTTACACTTCTTAAAAGACTACACCAAGGGCTCTAAAATTACCAATCTACGAAGTATTTATCATCCTGAAAGAGGTGACTATGACGTGGCAAAAATGGGGTTCAAAACAGGCACTGGAAAAACGTAAAACCAGTTTGTCATTGATGGAAGTTTTTAACATTGCATTAAAATGCAGTCTTCAGATTTTAAGAACTTTTAAATGCATCTATTGTGCATATGTTTAAGGCATAAAAATCAATAACGAGTATATCCACAGCATTTATTGTGAAGTTCTGTAACACGCCTCGTCATGCTTTGCACAAGATGCCCAAGCCGTTCTTGGGGGAACTGTTGCCACTCCTGTAAGATAACAGTTCTTAATTCGTCAATATTTTGACATTTTGGATTGCGTTGGTTAATTTTTCGGCCAATAAAGTCCCATACATGCTCTATAGGGTTCATACCTGGCGACATCGCAGGCCATGGAATTGTCTGAACAGCCTCTTGCTGTAAAAAATGTTGTACAATTCGGGCTCTATGTGGCCTAGCGTTGTCGTCCATGAACATTGGCCTGTCAGCCAACGCATGATTGTCGAAATGGGGGACTACGCGTGGAGCGAGCACATTGTCACGGTATTTTTGGCCTGTCAGATTACCATCAAGAATGTACTTACAGTCAAAGGAAAAACAACCCCAGACAGTTACACCCCCACCCCCAAAAGCAGTTGTGCCCAAAATGTGGTTGCCCTTAAATGAAGTGTTTCGTTGGCGCCAAACCCTTGCACGACCGTCGGTAGGGCGTAACAAAAAACGACTTTCATCCCGTCTCCATGTGCGAATAGTCCACCCCAAATGATCATGTGACCAGTCAAATCGAGCATGGCGATGATGTAATGTCAACTGTGGACGTTTTATGGGTCATTGCACTCGCATTCGTGCTAATGTGGCCTCCAAATGCTAAATTACCACGAAGTGCACCAGCTGTACTGAACGGCCATTGCCGCGCCCGTCTGGATATGAGCCGGTCCTCTCTCTGCGTCGTTTTGCGAGGTCTACCTGCACGTGGACGGTCAGTAACATTCCCCGTTTGACGAAAACGCTGCATCAGTTGTACAATGATGGAATGGTTAACCCTGAAGTGGTCTGCCACCCTTCTATGGCTAAAACCACCGCTATCCATGCCAACAGCTTTCCACCTTTCTGGTATGGTTAATTTTCGCTGCACCATACCAAACCAGTAGAAAATGAAACTTAAAACTCTACACAAAAAAAATCAGCTTTCGTTCGCAAACACAAATGTTGAAAAGTACACGGTACTTTACACACCCTGTCATATACACATAAATAAAAATCGATCAATGACCTGTTTCACAGGTTAGTAAGTATGTGTGTACAGGTAACGAAAACAGTAAACCGATTTGAAATAAGTTCATTATTAAAAAAGATATTATTGAAACAAGTCAGGTGGTGCTTAATTTTTGCTGGACTGTATAGTTAGCATGCTTTACTAATAAAATATTAATAGTAAGCATGGTTTACTAATAAAATATCAATAGTAAGCATGGTTTACTAATAAAATATCAATAGTAAGCATGCTTTACTGATAAAATATCAATAGTAAGCATGTTTTACTAATAAAATATCAATAGTAAGCATGTTTTACTAATAAAATATCAATAGTAAGTATGTTTTACTAATAAAATATCAATAGTAAGCATGTTTTACTAATAAAACATTAATAGTAAGCATGGTTTACTAATACAATATCAATAGTAAGCATGTTTTACTAATAAAATATTAATAGTAAGCATGGTTTACTAATAAAATATCAATAGTATGCATGGTTTACTAATGAAACATTAATAGTAAGCATGCTTTACTAATAAAATATTAATAGTAAGCATGATTTACTAATAAAATATCAATAGTAAGCATGGTTTACTAATAAAATATTAATAGTAAGCATGGTTTACTAATTAAATATTAATAGTAAGCATGGTTTACTAATAAAATATCAATAGGAAGCATGCTTTACTGATAAAATATCAATGGTAAGCATGTTTTACTAATAAAATATCAATAGTAAGCATGTTTTACTAATAAAATATCAAAAGTAAGCATGTTTTACTAATAAAACATTAATAATAAGCATGGTTTACTAATACAATATCAATAGTAAGCATGTTTTACTAATAAAATATTAATAGTAAGCATGGTTTACTAATAATATATCAATAGTTAGCATGTTTTACTAATAAAATATCAATAGTAAGCATGTTTTACTAATAAAACATTAATAGTAAGCATGGTTTACTAATACAATATCAATAGTAAGCATGTTTTAATAAAATATTAATAGTAAGCATGTTTTACTAATAAAATATCAATAGTATGCATGTTTTACTAATAAAATATCAATAGTAAGCATGTTTTACTAATACAATATTAATAGTAAGCATGTTTTACTAATACAATATTAATAGTAAGCATGTTTTACTAATAAAATATCAATAGTAAGCATGTTTTACTAATAAAACATTAATAGTAAGCATGGTTTACTAATACTATATCAATAGTAAGCATGTTTTACTAATAAAATATTAATAGTAAGCATGGTTTATTAACAAAATATCAATAGTAAGCATGTTTTACTAATAAAATATCAATAGTAAGCATGTTTTACTAATAAAACATTAATAGTAAGCATGGTTTACTAATAAAATATTAATAGTAAGCATGGTTTACTAATAAAATATTAATAGTAAGCATGGTTTACTAATAAAATATTAATAGTAAGCATGTTTTACTAATAAAATATCAATAGTAAGCATGCTTTACTAATAAAATATTAATAGTAAGCATGTTTTACTAATAAAATATCAATAGTAAGCATGCTTTACTAATAAAATAGTAATAGTAAGCATGGTTTACTAATAAAATATTAATAGTCAGCATGTTTTACTAATACAACATTAATAGTAAGCATGGTTTACTAATAAAATTTCAATAGTAAGCATGGTTTACTAATGAAACATTAATAGTAAGCATGGTTTACTAATGAAATATTAATAGTAAGCATGGTTTACTAATAAAACATCAATAGTAAGCATGGTTTACTAATAAAATATTAATAGTAAGCATGTTTTACTAATACAATATCAATAGTAAGCATGCTTTACTAATAAAATATTAATAGTAAGCATGGTTTACTAATAAAATATCAATAGTAAGCATGTTTTACTAATACAACATTAATAGTAGGCATGGTTTACTAATAAAATATTAATAGTAAGCATGGTCTACTAATAAAATATTAGTAGTAAGCATGGTTTACTAATAAAATATCAATAGTAAGCATGGTTTACTAATGAAACATTAATAGTAAGCATGGTTTACTAATAAAATATTAATAGTAAGCATGGTTTACTAATTAACCATCAATAGTAAGCATGGTTTACTAATAAAATATTAATAGTAAGCATGTTTTACTAATAACACATTAATAGTAAGCATGGTTTACTAATAAAATATCAATAGTAAGCATGTTTTACTAATAAAATATTAATAGTAAGCATGTTTTACTAATAAAATATCAATAGTAAGCATGTTTTAGTAATAAAATATTAATTGTAAGCATGTTTTACTAATACAATATTAATAGTAAGCATGGTTTACTAATAAAATATCAATAGTAAGCATGTTTTACTAATAAAATATCAATAGTAAGCATGCTTTACTAATAAAATATTAATAGTAAGCATGTTTTACTAATAAAATATCAATAGTAAGCATGTTTTACTGATAAAATATCAATAGTAAGCATAGTTTACTAATAAAATATAAATAGTAAACATGGTTTACTAATAAAATATTAATAGTACGCATGGTTTACTAATAAAATATAAATAGTAAACATGGTTTACTAATAAAATATTAATAGTAAGCATGGTTTACTAATAAAATATCAATAGTAAGCATGCTTTACTAATAAAATATTAATAGTAAGCATGTTTTACTAATAAAATATTAATAGTAAGCATGGTTTACTAATACAACATTAATAGTAAGCATGGTTTACTATCAAAATATTAATAGTAAGCATGATTTACTAATAAAATAGAAATAGTAAACATGGTTTACTAATAAAATATTAATATTTACTAATAAAATATTAATAGTAAGCATGCTTTACTAATAAAATATCAATAGTAAGCATGCTTTACTAATAAAATAGTAAGCATAGTTTACTAATAAAATAGTAAGCATAGTTTACTAATAAAATATTAATAGTAAGCATGGTTTACTAATAAAATATTAATAGTAAGCATGGTTTACTAATAAAATATTAATAGTAAGCATGATTTACTAATAAAATATTAATAGTAAGCATGATTTACTAATAAAATATCAATAGTAAGCATGGTTTACTAATAAAATATTAATAGTAAGCATGCTTTACTAATAAAATATCAATAGTAAGCATGTTTTACTAATACAACATTAATAGTAAGCATGGTTTACTATAAACATATTAATAGTAAGCACGGTTTACTAATAAAATATTAATAGTAAGCATGATTTACTAATAAAATATCAATAGTAAGCATGGTTTACTAATAACATATTAATAGTATGCATGCTTTACTAATAAAATATCAATAGTAAGCATGTTTTACTAATAAAATATCAATAGTAAGCATGGTTTACTAATAAAATATTAATAGTAAGCATGGTTTACTAATAAAATATCAATAGTAAGCATGTTTTACTAATAAAATATCAATAGTAAGCATGTTTTACTAATAAAACATTAATAGTAAGCATGGTTTACTAATAAAATATCAATAGTAAGCATGCTTTACTAATAAAATATTAATAGTAAGCATGCTTTACTAATAAAATATCAATAGTAAGCATGTTTTACTAATAAAATATCAATAGTAAGTATGTTTTACTAATAACATATCAATAGTAAGCATGTTTTACTAATAAAATATCAATAGTAAGCATGTTTTACTAATAACATATCAATAGTAAGCATGTTTTACTAATGAAACATTAATAGTAAGCATGGTTTACTAATAAAATATTAATAGTAAGCATGGTTTACTAATTAACCATCAATAGTAAGCATGGTTTACTAATAAAATATTAATAGTAAGCATGTTTTACTAATAACACATTAATAGTAAGCATGGTTTACTAATAAAATATCAATAGTAAGCATGTTTTACTAATAAAATATTAATAGTAAGCATGTTTTACTAATAAAATATCAATAGTAAGCATGTTTTAGTAATAAAATATTAATTGTAAGCATGTTTTACTAATACAATATTAATAGTAAGCATGGTTTACTAATAAAATATCAATAGTAAGCATGTTTTACTAATAAAATATCAATAGTAAGCATGCTTTACTAATAAAATATTAATAGTAAGCATGTTTTACTAATAAAATATCAATAGTAAGCATGTTTTACTGATAAAATATCAATAGTAAGCATAGTTTACTAATAAAATATAAATAGTAAACATGGTTTACTAATAAAATATTAATAGTACGCATGGTTTACTAATAAAATATAAATAGTAAACATGGTTTACTAATAAAATATTAATAGTAAGCATGGTTTACTAATAAAATATCAATAGTAAGCATGCTTTACTAATAAAATATTAATAGTAAGCATGTTTTACTAATAAAATATTAATAGTAAGCATGGTTTACTAATACAACATTAATAGTAAGCATGGTTTACTATCAAAATATTAATAGTAAGCATGATTTACTAATAAAATAGAAATAGTAAACATGGTTTACTAATAAAATATTAATATTTACTAATAAAATATTAATAGTAAGCATGCTTTACTAATAAAATATCAATAGTAAGCATGCTTTACTAATAAAATAGTAAGCATAGTTTACTAATAAAATAGTAAGCATAGTTTACTAATAAAATATTAATAGTAAGCATGGTTTACTAATAAAATATTAATAGTAAGCATGGTTTACTAATAAAATATTAATAGTAAGCATGATTTACTAATAAAATATTAATAGTAAGCATGATTTACTAATAAAATATCAATAGTAAGCATGGTTTACTAATAAAATATTAATAGTAAGCATGCTTTACTAATAAAATATCAATAGTAAGCATGTTTTACTAATACAACATTAATAGTAAGCATGGTTTACTATAAACATATTAATAGTAAGCACGGTTTACTAATAACATATTAATAGTATGCATGCTTTACTAATAAAATATCAATAGTAAGCATGTTTTACTAATGAAACATTAATAGTAAGCATGGTTTACTAATAAAATATTAATAGTAAGCATGGTTTACTAATTAACCATCAATAGTAAGCATGGTTTACTAATAAAATATTAATAGTAAGCATGTTTTACTAATAACACATTAATAGTAAGCATGGTTTACTAATAAAATATCAATAGTAAGCATGTTTTACTAATAAAATATTAATAGTAAGCATGTTTTACTAATAAAATATCAATAGTAAGCATGTTTTAGTAATAAAATATTAATTGTAAGCATGTTTTACTAATACAATATTAATAGTAAGCATGGTTTACTAATAAAATATCAATAGTAAGCATGTTTTACTAATAAAATATCAATAGTAAGCATGCTTTACTAATAAAATATTAATAGTAAGCATGTTTTACTAATAAAATATCAATAGTAAGCATGTTTTACTGATAAAATATCAATAGTAAGCATGGTTTACTAATAAAATATTAATAGTACGCATGGTTTACTAATAAAATATAAATAGTAAACATGGTTTACTAATAAAATATTAATAGTAAGCATGGTTTACTAATAAAATATCAATAGTAAGCATGCTTTACTAATAAAATATTAATAGTAAGCATGTTTTACTAATAAAATATTAATAGTAAGCATGGTTTACTAATAAAATATTAATAGTAAGCATGATTTACTAATAAAATATTAATAGTAAGCATGATTTACTAATAAAATATCAATAGTAAGCATGGTTTACTAATAAAATATTAATAGTAAGCATGCTTTACTAATAAAATATCAATAGTAAGCATGTTTTACTAATACAACATTAATAGTAAGCATGGTTTACTATAAACATATTAATAGTAAGCACGGTTTACTAATAAAATATTAATAGTAAGCATGATTTACTAATAAAATATCAATAGTAAGCATGGTTTACTAATAACATATTAATAGTATGCATGCTTTACTAATAAAATATCAATAGTAAGCATGTTTTACTAATGAAACATTAATAGTAAGCATGGTTTACTAATAAAATATTAATAGTAAGCATGGTTTACTAATTAACCATCAATAGTAAGCATGGTTTACTAATAAAATATTAATAGTAAGCATGTTTTACTAATAACACATTAATAGTAAGCATGGTTTACTAATAAAATATCAATAGTAAGCATGTTTTACTAATAAAATATTAATAGTAAGCATGTTTTACTAATAAAATATCAATAGTAAGCATGTTTTAGTAATAAAATATTAATTGTAAGCATGTTTTACTAATACAATATTAATAGTAAGCATGGTTTACTAATAAAATATCAATAGTAAGCATGTTTTACTAATAAAATATCAATAGTAAGCATGCTTTACTAATAAAATATTAATAGTAAGCATGTTTTACTAATAAAATATCAATAGTAAGCATGTTTTACTGATAAAATATCAATAGTAAGCATAGTTTACTAATAAAATATAAATAGTAAACATGGTTTACTAATAAAATATTAATAGTACGCATGGTTTACTAATAAAATATAAATAGTAAACATGGTTTACTAATAAAATATTAATAGTAAGCATGGTTTACTAATAAAATATCAATAGTAAGCATGCTTTACTAATAAAATATTAATAGTAAGCATGTTTTACTAATAAAATATTAATAGTAAGCATGGTTTACTAATACAACATTAATAGTAAGCATGGTTTACTATCAAAATATTAATAGTAAGCATGATTTACTAATAAAATAGAAATAGTAAACATGGTTTACTAATAAAATATTAATATTTACTAATAAAATATTAATAGTAAGCATGCTTTACTAATAAAATATCAATAGTAAGCATGATTTACTAATAAAATATTAATAGTAAGCATGATTTACTAATAAAATATCAATAGTAAGCATGGTTTACTAATAAAATATTAATAGTAAGCATGCTTTACTAATAAAATATCAATAGTAAGCATGTTTTACTAATACAACATTAATAGTAAGCATGGTTTACTATAAACATATTAATAGTAAGCACGGTTTACTAATAAAATATTAATAGTAAGCATGATTTACTAATAAAATATCAATAGTAAGCATGGTTTACTAATAACATATTAATAGTATGCATGCTTTACTAATAAAATATTAATATTTACTAATAAAATATTAATAGTAAGCATGCTTTACTAATAAAATATCAATAGTAAGCATGCTTTACTAATAAAATAGTAAGCATAGTTTACTAATAAAATAGTAAGCATAGTTTACTAATAAAATATTAATAGTAAGCATGGTTTACTAATAAAATATTAATAGTAAGCATGGTTTACTAATAAAATATTAATAGTAAGCATGATTTACTAATAAAATATTAATAGTAAGCATGATTTACTAATAAAATATCAATAGTAAGCATGGTTTACTAATAAAATATTAATAGTAAGCATGCTTTACTAATAAAATATCAATAGTAAGCATGTTTTACTAATACAACATTAATAGTAAGCATGGTTTACTATAAACATATTAATAGTAAGCACGGTTTACTAATAAAATATTAATAGTAAGCATGATTTACTAATAAAATATCAATAGTAAGCATGGTTTACTAATAACATATTAATAGTATGCATGCTTTACTAATAAAATATCAATAGTAAGCATGTTTTACTAATAAAATATCAATAGTAAGCATGGTTTACTAATAAAATATTAATAGTAAGCATGGTTTACTAATAAAATATCAATAGTAAGCATGTTTTACTAATAAAATATCAATAGTAAGCATGTTTTACTAATAAAACATTAATAGTAAGCATGGTTTACTAATAAAATATCAATAGTAAGCATGCTTTACTAATAAAATATTAATAGTAAGCATGCTTTACTAATAAAATATCAATAGTAAGCATGTTTTACTAATAAAATATCAATAGTAAGTATGTTTTACTAATAACATATCAATAGTAAGCATGTTTTACTAATAAAATATCAATAGTAAGCATGTTTTACTAATAACATATCAATAGTAAGCATGTTTTACTAATGAAACATTAATAGTAAGCATGGTTTACTAATAAAATATTAATAGTAAGCATGGTTTACTAATTAACCATCAATAGTAAGCATGGTTTACTAATAAAATATTAATAGTAAGCATGTTTTACTAATAACACATTAATAGTAAGCATGGTTTACTAATAAAATATCAATAGTAAGCATGTTTTACTAATAAAATATTAATAGTAAGCATGTTTTACTAATAAAATATCAATAGTAAGCATGTTTTAGTAATAAAATATTAATTGTAAGCATGTTTTACTAATACAATATTAATAGTAAGCATGGTTTACTAATAAAATATCAATAGTAAGCATGTTTTACTAATAAAATATCAATAGTAAGCATGCTTTACTAATAAAATATTAATAGTAAGCATGTTTTACTAATAAAATATCAATAGTAAGCATGTTTTACTGATAAAATATCAATAGTAAGCATAGTTTACTAATAAAATATAAATAGTAAACATGGTTTACTAATAAAATATTAATAGTACGCATGGTTTACTAATAAAATATAAATAGTAAACATGGTTTACTAATAAAATATTAATATTTACTAATAAAATATTAATAGTAAGCATGCTTTACTAATAAAATATCAATAGTAAGCATGCTTTACTAATAAAATAGTAAGCATAGTTTACTAATAAAATAGTAAGCATAGTTTACTAATAAAATATTAATAGTAAGCATGGTTTACTAATAAAATATTAATAGTAAGCATGGTTTACTAATAAAATATTAATAGTAAGCATGATTTACTAATAAAATATTAATAGTAAGCATGATTTACTAATAAAATATCAATAGTAAGCATGGTTTACTAATAAAATATTAATAGTAAGCATGCTTTACTAATAAAATATCAATAGTAAGCATGTTTTACTAATACAACATTAATAGTAAGCATGGTTTACTATAAACATATTAATAGTAAGCACGGTTTACTAATAAAATATTAATAGTAAGCATGTTTTACTAATAAAATATCAATAGTAAGCATGTTTTAGTAATAAAATATTAATTGTAAGCATGTTTTACTAATACAATATTAATAGTAAGCATGGTTTACTAATAAAATATCAATAGTAAGCATGTTTTACTAATAAAATATCAATAGTAAGCATGCTTTACTAATAAAATATTAATAGTAAGCATGTTTTACTAATAAAATATCAATAGTAAGCATGTTTTACTAATACAACATTAATAGTAAGCATGGTTTACTATAAACATATTAATAGTAAGCATGCTTTACTAATAAAATATCAATAGTAAGCATGTTTTACTAATAAAATATCAATAGTAAGCATGGTTTACTAATAAAATATTAATAGTAAGCATGGTTTACTAATAAAATATCAATAGTAAGCATGTTTTACTAATAAAATATCAATAGTAAGCATGTTTTACTAATAAAACATTAATAGTAAGCATGGTTTACTAATAAAATATCAATAGTAAGCATGCTTTACTAATAAAATATTAATAGTAAGCATGCTTTACTAATAAAATATCAATAGTAAGCATGTTTTACTAATAAAATATCAATAGTAAGTATGTTTTACTAATAACATATCAATAGTAAGCATGTTTTACTAATAAAATATCAATAGTAAGCATGTTTTACTAATAACATATCAATAGTAAGCATGTTTTACTAATAAAATATTAATAGTAAGCATGTTTTACTAATAAAATATCAATAGTAAGCATGTTTTAGTAATAAAATATTAATTGTAAGCATGTTTTACTAATACAATATTAATAGTAAGCATGGTTTACTAATAAAATATCAATAGTAAGCATGTTTTACTAATAAAATATCAATAGTAAGCATGCTTTACTAATAAAATATTAATAGTAAGCATGTTTTACTAATAAAATATCAATAGTAAGCATGTTTTACTGATAAAATATCAATAGTAAGCATAGTTTACTAATAAAATATAAATAGTAAACATGGTTTACTAATAAAATATTAATAGTACGCATGGTTTACTAATAAAATATAAATAGTAAGCATGCTTTACTAATAAAATATTAATAGTAAGCATGGTTTACTAATAAAATATCAATAGTAAGCATGCTTTACTAATAAAATATTAATAGTAAGCATGTTTTACTAATAAAATATTAATAGTAAGCATGGTTTACTAATAAAATATTAATAGTAAGCATGATTTACTAATAAAATATTAATAGTAAGCATGATTTACTAATAAAATATCAATAGTAAGCATGGTTTACTAATAAAATATCAATAGTAAGCATGCTTTACTAATAAAATATTAATAGTAAGCATGTTTTACTAATAAAATATTAATAGTAAGCATGGTTTACTATAAACATATTAATAGTAAGCACGGTTTACTAATAAAATATTAATAGTAAGCATGATTTACTAATAAAATATCAATAGTAAGCATGGTTTACTAATAAAATATTAATAGTAAGCATGCTTTACTAATAAAATATCAATAGTAAGCATGTTTTACTAATACAACATTAATAGTAAGCATGGTTTACTATAAACATATTAATAGTAAGCACGGTTTACTAATAAAATATTAATAGTAAGCATGATTTACTAATAAAATATCAATAGTAAGCATGGTTTACTAATAACATATTAATAGTATGCATGCTTTACTAATAAAATATCAATAGTAAGCATGTTTTACTAATGAAACATTAATAGTAAGCATGGTTTACTAATAAAATATTAATAGTAAGCATGGTTTACTAATTAACCATCAATAGTAAGCATGGTTTACTAATAAAATATTAATAGTAAGCATGTTTTACTAATAACACATTAATAGTAAGCATGGTTTACTAATAAAATATCAATAGTAAGCATGTTTTACTAATAAAATATTAATAGTAAGCATGTTTTACTAATAAAATATCAATAGTAAGCATGTTTTAGTAATAAAATATTAATTGTAAGCATGTTTTACTAATACAATATTAATAGTAAGCATGGTTTACTAATAAAATATCAATAGTAAGCATGTTTTACTAATAAAATATCAATAGTAAGCATGCTTTACTAATAAAATATTAATAGTAAGCATGTTTTACTAATAAAATATCAATAGTAAGCATGTTTTACTGATAAAATATCAATAGTAAGCATAGTTTACTAATAAAATATAAATAGTAAACATGGTTTACTAATAAAATATTAATAGTACGCATGGTTTACTAATAAAATATAAATAGTAAACATGGTTTACTAATAAAATATTAATAGTAAGCATGGTTTACTAATAAAATATCAATAGTAAGCATGCTTTACTAATAAAATATTAATAGTAAGCATGTTTTACTAATAAAATATTAATAGTAAGCATGGTTTACTAATACAACATTAATAGTAAGCATGGTTTACTATCAAAATATTAATAGTAAGCATGATTTACTAATAAAATAGAAATAGTAAACATGGTTTACTAATAAAATATTAATATTTACTAATAAAATATTAATAGTAAGCATGCTTTACTAATAAAATATCAATAGTAAGCATGATTTACTAATAAAATATTAATAGTAAGCATGATTTACTAATAAAATATCAATAGTAAGCATGGTTTACTAATAAAATATTAATAGTAAGCATGCTTTACTAATAAAATATCAATAGTAAGCATGTTTTACTAATACAACATTAATAGTAAGCATGGTTTACTATAAACATATTAATAGTAAGCACGGTTTACTAATAAAATATTAATAGTAAGCATGATTTACTAATAAAATATCAATAGTAAGCATGGTTTACTAATAACATATTAATAGTATGCATGCTTTACTAATAAAATATCAATAGTAAGCATGTTTTACTAATAAAATATCAATAGTAAGCATGGTTTACTAATAAAATATTAATAGTAAGCATGGTTTACTAATAAAATATCAATAGTAAGCATGTTTTACTAATAAAATATCAATAGTAAGCATGTTTTACTAATAAAACATTAATAGTAAGCATGGTTTACTAATAAAATATCAATAGTAAGCATGCTTTACTAATAAAATATTAATAGTAAGCATGCTTTACTAATAAAATATCAATAGTAAGCATGTTTTACTAATAAAATATCAATAGTAAGTATGTTTTACTAATAACATATCAATAGTAAGCATGTTTTACTAATAAAATATCAATAGTAAGCATGTTTTACTAATAACATATCAATAGTAAGCATGTTTTACTAATAACATATCAATAGTAAGCATGTTTTACTAATAAAATATCAATAGTAAGCATGTTTTACTAATAAAATATCAATAGTAAGCATGTTTTACTAATAAAATATCAATAGTAAGCATGTTTTACTAATACAACATTAATAGTAGGCATGGTTTACTAATAAAATATTAATAGTAAGCATGGTCTACTAATAAAATATTAGTAGTAAGCATGGTTTACTAATAAAATATCAATAGTAAGCATGGTTTACTAATGAAACATTAATAGTAAGCATGGTTTACTAATAAAATATTAATAGTAAGCATGGTTTACTAATTAACCATCAATAGTAAGCATGGTTTACTAATAAAATATTAATAGTAAGCATGTTTTACTAATAACACATTAATAGTAAGCATGGTTTACTAATAAAATATCAATAGTAAGCATGTTTTACTAATAAAATATTAATAGTAAGCATGTTTTACTAATAAAATATCAATAGTAAGCATGTTTTAGTAATAAAATATTAATTGTAAGCATGTTTTACTAATACAATATTAATAGTAAGCATGGTTTACTAATAAAATATCAATAGTAAGCATGTTTTACTAATAAAATATCAATAGTAAGCATGCTTTACTAATAAAATATTAATAGTAAGCATGTTTTACTAATAAAATATCAATAGTAAGCATGTTTTACTGATAAAATATCAATAGTAAGCATAGTTTACTAATAAAATATAAATAGTAAACATGGTTTACTAATAAAATATTAATAGTACGCATGGTTTACTAATAAAATATAAATAGTAAACATGGTTTACTAATAAAATATTAATAGTAAGCATGGTTTACTAATAAAATATCAATAGTAAGCATGCTTTACTAATAAAATATTAATAGTAAGCATGTTTTACTAATAAAATATTAATAGTAAGCATGGTTTACTAATACAACATTAATAGTAAGCATGGTTTACTATCAAAATATTAATAGTAAGCATGATTTACTAATAAAATAGAAATAGTAAACATGGTTTACTAATAAAATATTAATATTTACTAATAAAATATTAATAGTAAGCATGGTTTACTAATAAAATATTAATAGTAAGCATGATTTACTAATAAAATATTAATAGTAAGCATGATTTACTAATAAAATATCAATAGTAAGCATGGTTTACTAATAAAATATTAATAGTAAGCATGCTTTACTAATAAAATATCAATAGTAAGCATGTTTTACTAATACAACATTAATAGTAAGCATGGTTTACTATAAACATATTAATAGTAAGCACGGTTTACTAATAAAATATTAATAGTAAGCATGATTTACTAATAAAATATCAATAGTAAGCATGGTTTACTAATAACATATTAATAGTATGCATGCTTTACTAATAAAATATCAATAGTAAGCATGTTTTACTAATAAAATATCAATAGTAAGCATGGTTTACTAATAAAATATTAATAGTAAGCATGGTTTACTAATAAAATATCAATAGTAAGCATGTTTTACTAATAAAATATCAATAGTAAGCATGTTTTACTAATAAAACATTAATAGTAAGCATGGTTTACTAATAAAATATCAATAGTAAGCATGCTTTACTAATAAAATATTAATAGTAAGCATGCTTTACTAATAAAATATCAATAGTAAGCATGTTTTACTAATAAAATATCAATAGTAAGTATGTTTTACTAATAACATATCAATAGTAAGCATGTTTTACTAATAAAATATCAATAGTAAGCATGTTTTACTAATAACATATCAATAGTAAGCATGTTTTACTAATAACATATCAATAGTAAGCATGTTTTACTAATAAAATATCAATAGTAAGCATGTTTTACTAATAAAATATCAATAGTAAGCATGTTTTACTAATAACATATCAATAGTAAGCATGTTTTACTAATAAAATATCAATAGTAAGCATGCTTTACTAATAAAATATCAATAGTAAGCATGCTTTACTAATAAAATATCAATAGTAAGCATGTTTTACTAATAACATATCAATAGTAAGCATGTTTTACTAATAAAATATTAATAGTAAGCATGCTTTACTAATAAAATATCAATAGTAAGCATGTTTTACTAATAACATATCAATAGTAAGCATGTTTTACTAATAAAACATTAATAGTAAGCATGGTTTACTAGTAAAATATTAATAGTAAGCATGGTTTACTAATAAAATATCAATAGTAAGCATGGTTAACTAATAAAATATTAATAGTAAGCATGGTTTACTAATACAATATCAATAGTAAGTATGGTTTACTAATAAAATATCAATAGTAAGCATGGTTTACTAATAAAATATCAATAGTAAGCATGGTTTACTAATAAAATATTAATAGTAAGCATGTTTTACTGATAAAATATTAATAGTAAGGATGGTTTACTAATAAAATATTAATAGAAAGCATGATCTACTAATAAAATATCAATAGTAAGCATGGTTTACTAATACAATATTAATAGTAAGCATGTTTTACTGATAAAATATCAATAGTAAGCATAGTTTACTAATAAAATATAAATAGTAAACATGGTTTACTAATAAAATATTAATAGTAAGCATGCTTTACTAATAAAATATCAATAGTAAGCATGCTTTACTAATAAAATAGTAATAGTAAGCAGTGTACTAATAAAATATTAATAGTAAGCATGGTTTACTAATAAAATATTAATAGTAAGCATGGTTTACTAATAAAATATTAATAGTAAGCATGGTTTACTAATAAAATATTAATAGTAAGCATGGTTTACTAATACAACATTAATAGTAAGCATGGTTTACTATTAAAATATTAATAGTATGCATGGTTTACTAATAAAATATTAATAGTAAGCATGGTTTACTAATAAAATATTAATAGTAAGCATGATTTACTAATAAAATATCAATAGTAAGTATGGTTTACTAATAAAATATTAATAGTAAGCCTGGTTTACTAATAAAATATTAATAGTAAGCATGTTTTACTAATACAATATTAATAGTAAGCATGTTTTCCTAATAAAATATTAATAGTAAGCATGTTTTACTGATAAAATATTAATAGTACACATGTTTTACTAATAAAATATTAATAGTAAGCATGTTTTACTGATAAAATATCAATAGTAAGCATGTTTTACTAATAAAATATTAATAGTAAGCACGTTTTACTGATACAAGATTAAAATTTGCAAACGTAATAAAGGATTAAGCCGGGCAAAGAATGTCAACAAGGGCTTCCTTCTGCACCAGTTTTACTGCAATCAAGCTTAACTTGAAAACTATTACTGATAGAGGACATCCACAGGAATACTACCTGAAGCTCCCTTTTAAACAAAATCAGAAAATACCTTTTTTGGCACTTTGGGGCTTATTATTCAGTAACAGGTATGGCTATAATACTCCTACTCAATCCTAACCTTGATTCTGTCCCACAGATCAGTGTGTTCAAAATTCTGAAATTTTATCACATTTAGAAATCCTAGTACTTTTACATACATATGCATGTAATGAATAAAAAATCAAGCATACCTGATACCATTAAAATAAGAAATCTGTTTCATATCTTCTGGAAGTTGGTCAGCTGCAGGCCAGTTGAAGTTGTCCATAATAGGTATGATATTACATTTACTCTCCAAGGCAGCTACTATCTCCTGTTAATACAATGACATAATAGGTATGATATTACATTTACTCTCCAAGGCAGCTACTATCTCCTGTTAAAACAATGACATAATAGGTATGACATTACATTTACTCTCCAAGGCAGCTACTATCTCCTGTTAAAACAATGACATAATAGGTATGATATTACATTTACTCTCCAAGGCAGCTATTATCTCCTGTTAAAACAATGACATAATAGGTATGATATTACATTTACTCTCCAAGGCAGCTACTATCTCCTGTTAAAACAATGACATAATAGGTATGATATTACATTTACTCTCCAAGGCAGCTACTATCTCCTGTTAAAACAATGACATAATAGGTATGATATTACATTTACTCTCCAAGGCAGCTACTATCTCCTGTTAAAACAATGACATAATAGGTATGATATTACATTTACTCTCCAAGGCAGTTACTATCTCCTGTTAAAACAATGACATAATAGGTATGATATTACATTTACTCTCCAAGGCAGCTACTATCTCCTGTTAAAACAATGACATAATAGGTATGATATTACATTTACTCTCCAAGGCAGCTACTATCTCCTGTTAAAACAATGACATAATAGGTATGATATTACATTTACTCTCCAAGGCAGCTACTATCTCCTGTTAAAACAATGACATAATAGGTATGATATTACATTTACTCTCCAAGGCAGCTACTATCTCCTGTTAAAACAATGACATAATAGGTATGATATTACATTTACTCTCCAAGGTAGCTACTATCTCCTGTTAAAACAATGACATAATAGGTATGATATTACATTTACTCTCCAAGGCAGCTACTATCTCCTGTTAAAACAATGACATAATAGGTATGATATTACATTTACTCTCCAAGGCAGCTACTATCTCCTGTTAAAACAATGACATAATAGGTATGATATTTCATTTACTCTCCAAGGCAGCTACTATCTCCTGTTAAAACAATGACATAATAGGTATGATATTACATTTACTCTCCAAGGCAGCTACTATCTCCTGTTAAAACAATGACATAATAGGTATGATATTACATTTACTCTCCAAGGCAGCTACTATCTCCTGTTAAAACAATGACATAATAGGTATGATATTACATTTACTCTCCAAGGCAGCTACTATCTCCTGTTAAAACAATGACATAATAGGTATGATATTACATTTACTCTCCAAGGCAGCTACTATCTCCTGTTAAAACAATGACATAATAGGTATGATATTACATTTACTCTCCAAGGCAGCTACTATCTCCTGTTAAAACAATGACATAATAGGTATGATATTACATTTACTCTCCAAGGCAGCTACTGTCTCCTGTTAAAACAATGACATAATAGGTATGATATTACATTTACTCTCCAAGGCAGCTACTATCTCCTGTTAAAACAATGACATAATAGGTATGATATTACATTTACTCTCCAAGGCAGCTACTATCTCCTGTTAAAACAATGACATAATAGGTATGATATTACATTTACTCTCCAAGGCAGCTACTATCTCCTGTTAATACAATGACATCAACTTATTTATATTTGAACCTGTTTAACATGAAATCAAGTAAAAGTAATAGACTAAGGTCTCTTTATAGTATAGTAGTCCCCCTGTTATAACACCACCCCTTTTACAATGAAAAAGTAGCTTTTCCTGAGGGTGACAATTTACTAGTATTTCACTATCTAAGCAAAACTGAAATCTGACCCAATAATTGAGCAGCCTTTAGTAAGATAGGAACTACTGTAATAATGATTATATTTCACACTGTAAACTGACACTTTTTACATTGGAGAGATATTTTCCCATCTATAGCCAGGACCTATATTTCACACTGTAAACTGACACTTTTTACTTTGGAGAGATATTTTCACATCTATAGCCAGGACCTATATTTCACACTGTAAACTGACACTTTTTACTTTGGAGAGATATTTTCCCATCTATAGCCAGGACCTATATTTCACACTGTAAACTGACACTTTTTTACTTTGGAGAGATATTTTCCCATCTATAGCCAGGACCTATATTTTACACTGTAAACTGACACTTTTTACTTTGGAGAGATATTTTCCCACCTATAGCCAGGACCTATATTTCACACTGTAAGCTGACACTTTTTACTTTGGAGAGATATTTTTCCATCTATAGCCAGGACCTATATTTCCAATGACTTCTGTTGTTTGTGTGTTTGTAAGTTTAGAAGTTTGCTGTTTTACAGGAGGGATTTGTATTGTGATTGGTTCTATTGGGCAGTTTTAACTTTTCAATTTTTGAATTAAATTTTTTTTCTTCAATGGGTTGCTGTTAAGAAGGAAGCTACTGAACCAAGGTTTCCTAGTTCCTAAGTTGAAGTCATCAGGTTCCTAGGGGCTAAGTTGAACTCATCATTTCGTAAGTTTTATGGTCGTCATGGCTTAATTAACCGTTGTGTAAGATATGTGACACAGATAACCACGACTATGTTCCATTTGTCATAGTCACAATCCTATCCTCCTTCATGTCTTGTCACAAGATTTTTGAACAAGAGTAACATGACAGGTGTCACTAGTGGAGCAACATGACAGGTGTCACTAGTGGAGTAGGAAATCTTTCCCTTCTTGTGCACCTGTGTCACCTTTTTTGTGAGTTTCATGCTGCCACATCTCTAGTGGATCAGTCTTTTTGTCCTTGTTCTTTTTGCCATTGCATTTTCTGCCATTCGCTTCAGATTCCTGTTTTGGTATATACAAATTTTCTTCAAATAATAAATGAAATATAGAAAAAAAACATATCCACGTACCCTATGAATCCAATCTTTCTTGGTTACATCACCAATACATCTGTCTAAGGCATTAGGTGTTAGGACAAGTATAAAGTTCTTAGATGCTACAATACTGGCTAATAACCCTTCATCAAATTTACCAGCATTTAACTTCTCAATGTCTAAAAATACTGAATATCCTCTAAGCTGTAAAAATACCTTTAACAGACTGAAAAATAGAGAAAAATAAACTGTAAAAATACCTTGAATAGACTGAAAAATAGAGGGAAAATAAACTGTAACTAGTATTACTGTGAGCACAGCTCACTAAGATATACTCCCCGCTCCCCACATCTGTCCAACCTATTTCCATAACCAAAATATTACTGATTGTTCCGACCAAAAATGAAAGGGACCCTCCTCTCTTCACCGATAAGCTGCTGATAAAATTTCAAAACATTCTGAGAAACACTACTCAAGTTATCATACGACATAGGGTAAACATTTTATTTTCCGTCAAATCCTATTTTCCGTCATATCAAGTCCAATAACTCTGGAATGGCAAAAGTGAAAATCGTCAAAAATGAAAGGGATCCTCCTCTCTTCACCGGTAAGCTGCTAATAAAATTTCAAAACATTCTGAGAAACACTACTCAAGTTATCATACGACATAGGGTAAAAATCCTATTTTCTGTCATATCAAGTCCAATAACTCTGGAACGGCAAAAGTGAAAATCGTCAAAAATGAAAGGGATCCTCCTCTCTTCACCGGTAAGCTGCTGATAAAATTTCAAAACATTCTGAGAAACACTACTCAAGTTATCATACGACATAGGGTAAAAATCTTATTTTCCGTCATATCAAGTCCAATAACTCTGGAACGTCAAAAAAGAAAGGGATCCTCCTCTCTTCATCAGTAAACAGCTGATAAAATTTTAAAAGATTCTAAGAAATATAACCCAAGTTATCGTACGACATAGGATTTGTCTACATACGGACATGGTGAAACCAGTAAAAATACCTTTAACAGATTGAAAAATAGAGAAAAATAAACTGTAAAAATATCTTTACCAGATTGAAAAAGATAAGTATGTAAAAATCTCATGTCAAAGGTCATAATAGCATAAATATTATATAAACCACATCGTAACATACACAAAACAGTGTCTCTAACAAATAAACTGCTTTCACTTGTGTAGAATTTCAATGCTCTCCTTGTTAGCAACCAGCTCAATTATCTATCAAAAAACATTCTTTTATTACCTTAATTTTATCTGCTTCTAAGGTGCATTTTTGTTAATATAAGCCAGAACACTGTATTAAATAAAAAAAAGAGTTCTGATTGGATAAAATTGGATTAGGGGTATGGTTTCTTGACCGTAAGTCCTAACATACAGAATAATCCAATACACACTTTCGTGAATTTTTTGTTTTTTTTGTTTTGTTTGATCATCAATACAAAAATTTATCTATTGTATATCTGTATAACCCTCTCTTCAAATCGTTTCATTTATTAAAGAGATTTACACACAGGTTTCCAATACTGATTATTCTTACCTGGCTAACATTTATTAAAGAGATTTACACACAGGTTTCCAATACTGATTATTCTTACCTGGCTAACATTTATTAAAGAGATTTACACACAGGTTTCCAATACTGATTATTCTTACCTGGCTAACATTGAACCATTTGATCTTCTGTAACTTATAAACACATCAGTAACTTTACGTCCATCAACACAATCTCCGGTATCGTTATCAGATATCTGTTCTTGTAAAACTGTAGAAAAAACAAAAGTATGAGATATATTTTTAGTAAATAGTTTGAAGGCTTCGCTTAACACCAAATGAGATTTTTCAGTAAATCATATTCTATGAAACAAAAATGATGTCTGCTTTGTACTAGGCCAACATGCTTAATTGGATTTTTTAAGTGCTAGCTCACTGAAGCAACAGTTTGTGAGTAGACATGTTGCTCCACTCTGACACATCATTTCTATTCTGACAAAATCAGTCTTTGCTCTTACTCCTTAAAGCTGCTTCCTTAGTGGAAGAGCAACAAATACCAAGTTATAGTCATTGGTTTGACCCAACTGGGGAATGAACCCCGGATATACAGCATTCCAGGCAAAAACGCTAACAATTACACCACAGATGCAGTTTTGTGACTAGTATAACCTGTATTTAATGGTATGTACATATTCAACTGGTTAAATCAAGACCAAACCAGGTGTTTTGTTATGTAGCACTCTAATCAGAAAACAAACCTAGAATTTTTTGCAATATTTTACTCCTGTGTATTCCATTAACAATACCACAGTCATTGATGAGTTGTTCCTCGGTCAGTAGGGGGAGGAATGTAGTATCTATACCAGCCTGTAACATGGAGTAAGTATACTGGCTGAACTCTGACCCTACGTCTTCCAGAAAGTCATTCAGTTTACTGGGGTCAGATGAGGCATAATCAGCTGTTATCTTTAGATTTTTCAATTCTCTCATGAATCTGAAAAAATGATTTCAAGTGTCAAGTCTTCTACAAGAAACTGTGAATCACATTGTTGTATTTTTCATTAAAACTTGAGAGATGGGAAGTTTATTTACAAATAAATGCAATAACTCTTTTCACATTTTATCGGTAGGAAATTTACTAGCAATAATAATAATAATAATAATTTATTTTATTTACATGTCATGCATCAGTTGACATAAACATGCATAGAAAAATCAAAAATGCTCGCTAGCATTATCATGTTTATGACCGCTCTAGGTTTTAGAGTTACGTCCCTTTTTTAAAACTCGATGGAGATCATGCAGTTGTCAATGTAAACCTACATGGCCGAGGGTACTTAGAAAGTCTTATCTCTTTCAATGAAATAAAAATAATAGTTACTTACATATAGGGCATTATTGTAATAGAATGCCCATGGGACAGTAGTATTGACTTCAACATTGATAATGACCTCGCCTGCGGCTCAGGCATCATCAATGTTTCATTCTGCGTCTCAGGCATTATCAATGTTTCATTTGATACTACAGTCCCTTGGGCAGTCTATAAATCATGATAATGCCCTATAGTATGTAACAATTATGCAATTAATTATTGTACCTAGGTTGAATATTTCAAAATAAAATAAATTTCATTGCATAACTACAAATTTTTCAAAGCATGACACCTCTTGATTATTAAAAAGGTTATTGAGCTTAATAAAAATTAACTTTTGACACTGAATATGTAAATTTTGGAATAGCCCTTACCTTTTGTGTGCTATTCTACAATTCATCTTTAGACTACTATCTAAATCTTCTTCTGTTAACGTTAACAGTAAATCGCCATCAACTTTACACTGCTCAAAATTAACAGCATACTCCTCAAATCCAATCTAATAAAATAATAATAATACAGCATACTCCTCAAATCCAATCGAATAAAATAATAACAAGGGCAACGCAAAGCGTGGTGTATCTCCTCGCCTAAAAATTTGACCCGGTGACCTTGACATTTGACCTATGACCTTGAAAATCAATAGGGTTCCAGATTCTCTTAAGGACTAAGTATGTACCCAGTTTGGTCAAAATCCATTGAAGAATGTTGATTCTAGAGTGTTCACAAGGATGTTACGTGGTAAACAATTTGACCCGGTGACCTTGACCTTTGACCTTGAAAATCAATAGGGTTCCAGATTCTCTTAAGGACTAAGTATGTACCAAGCTTAGTCAAAATCCATTGAAGGATGTTGATTCTAGTGTTCACAAGGATGTTATGCAGTACAAATTTGACCGTGACCTTGACCTTTGACCTTGAAAATCAATAGGGTTCCAGATTCTCTTAAGGACTAAGTATGTACCAAGTTTGGTCAAAATCCATTGGAGGATGTTGATTCTAGAGTGTTCACAAGGATGTTAAGCAGTAAAAATTTTCCCTGATGACCTTACCTTTGACCTATAACCTTGAAAATCAATAGGGTTCCAGATTCTCTTAAGGGCTAAGCATGTACTAAGTTTGGTCAAAATCCATTGAAGGATGTTGATTCTAGAGGGTTCACAAGGATGTTAAGGAGTAAAAATTTGACCCGGTGACCTTGACCTTTGACCTTGAAAATCAATAGGGTTCCAGATTCTCTTAAGGACTAAGCATGTACCAAGCTTGGTCAAAATCCATTGAAGGATGTTGATTCTAGAGTGTTCACAAGGATGGTAAGGAGTAAAAATTTGACCCGGTGACCTTGATCTTTGACCTTGAAAATCAATAGGGTTCCAGATTCTCTTAAGGACTAAGCATGTACCAAGCTTGGTCAAAATCCATTGAAGGATGTTGATTCTAGAGTGTTCACAAGGATGTTACAGAAGGACGGGACGGTAGCGTTACTATATCCCTTCGCAACTTCGTTGGTGAGAGGATAATAAAGGAACTGAGTGAACCATGGCAACAGAGCAAAATGTCAGCTATATCATGGTGAGAATAAGTTACTACAGAGAAAACTGTCTGTACCAAACCCTGAACAAACCAGAATCTCATATAAATCAAACTTTAAATAAAATGTTAATGTAGGAAATTTTTGTTTACTTAACTTGTATAAACCAAACACCTGTCTATTCTGAACACAAACATTGGTTACAAAGAGGTTCCGCTTAGACAAGTTTCACTGAATTTGATGAGACGGTGAAGATGAATGCTTTGTACTAAACCCTCATACAGAGTTAGAAGTTTTGTAGAACTAACTGACAGAGACAACATCATCAATATTTCAAGCTAAAGAAGTCATACACATATTGATTACAATATCTTTCTGATTAGATAATATACATATATTCAATTGACAAATGTTTTTTTAACCAAAAAAAAATTTTTTTTTAACAAGGAATCTATGAACATTGGTAATGGACAGTGTATATGTCACAAAACAGTCATTTCCAAGTCCTCATAGGAGCTGTCATGGTCGTGATCGTATGGTAATTGGATTTACAACTACTTGTGAAATCAGTGCTTATCACCATTAAAGTTGTTAGTTCGAATCCTGCTCATGGCAAGGTGTACTCGATACTCCGATTCCCTCCCCCAATAAAACTGACTGCCATGATATAACTGAAATATTGTTGAAAGTGGCATTAAACACCATAAACCTAAACCCTTGAGTCCTAAAACTGGTAGTTATTTTACTTCATACATTGTTTTTTAAGAGTATTCATAATATATGAGGTTCCTTAAATCTTAGAATAACCCATCCTTACCCCTGCCCTAAAGCACTGGAAGACAATTCATGATGGGAATAAGGGGTGTATATTTAAGACAACTTTCATTTTACACATGTACATTAAAACCGGTCTAAACCTGAGATTGAATAAATTAGAATCCTGTATAAGCCGAACTTTAAATAAAGTCTCAAAGTAGGAAATCTTTGTTTATTTAACCTGTATAATATGAAGACCTCCATATCATGAAGACAAACGTTTGTCCCCATGAGGTTCAGTTTAGACAGTATGAAGACAAACGTTTGTCCCCATGAGGTTCAGTTTAGACAGTATGAAGACAAACGTTTGTCCCCATGAGGTTCACTTTAGACAGTATGAAGACAAACGTTTGTCCCCATGAGGTTCAGTTTAGACAGTATGAAGACAAACGTTTGTCCCCATGAGGTTCACTTTAGACAGTGTTCACTGTATTATCTAATTATCTACCTGTGAAATCCAGAATTTAACATCTTCCACTATCCAGACAGGGACCTGTGCTGTTAGTTTGTGTGGTAGATTTTCTCCTATGATTTTCAATGCTTCACAAGCTAGTTTAGAAGTAGTGGCATTTGGACTACTGGCTAACCTCTTTAATGGTTTTATAGCTCCAACTTCATAAAATACCTGGAAAGATTACGTAGAAATTAATTACAAAAATTAAATTAAAAATAAAAACACATTCAAATCATTAAATATAATGGTTGACACCGTGGTATTGTCCCTTTATATTTTGTATACATCAATGCTAATCGTAGTGATTGCTGTTTAAAGCCAAATTAGCAATTTTTTAGCAATATTATGGCAAGAACAAGTTAAATTTGCCGAGATGATAATGATATCCCCTTTGTACTATACCAGTACACTTAATGAGATCTTTATAGTACTAGCTCACTGAAACAAGTTAGTAGGTAAATATGTTGATCCACTCAAACATATTATCCTGATTCCAAGCTAATCAAATCTTTCCACTTGCTCCTTGATGCTGCTGTATGCTTAGTTGAGAAGCAATAAATACCAATTTTCTAGTCTTTGGTTTGATGTGACCAAGGCTCCAACCCAAGATCTACCATACCTGAGTCAAACTATTACATCACCAATGCAGTTCCATATCATATTGGATGTTGCATCAGAATTATATATAACATTCTGGATCTTTGATGTATATATATACAATATACGTACATTGTTGGTAAATATAAGATTTATTTGTACAAGCTTTAGAAACAGGCAGAATAGCGAGCCGTTGGCAAGCTTTTCATGCCTGTTTCGCAGCGAGTACAAATGAATTTTATATTTACTGACAATGTACGTATACTGTGTTTATCCTGCCATGTAAAAAAAGTCGGAAAACTTGTCAGATTTAGACAAAAAGGACAGAAACAAGCGTCATTCCTCGCCTTTCATAAATGTTGTCAAGGGTGTCTTCTTCGTGGTCCGCATTACATTAGTACCAGTTTCATACTTGTCTGCGCCCTCTGCAGTACATAGCTACAGGGTAACAGGAAAGTTTATTCGTAGGCTGAAAAGTTTATTCGTCTAGTACGAATAAAGCAAAAATTTATTCGCATAGCATATTTGTACAGCAAATGTACTGATTGCAGGATAAACCATATATACTGTGACTGTGAAATGTAGAACAGCAATAAAAGTACTGTTCCTTTACTAGAATTAATTGTGTCTAAATGCAATGATGAATAGTCCCTCATATTCATTTACATCCATATATTTTCTTACTAACATATATAATATAGTTTTATCAAATTATATCTTTTATGAAAATACATTCAAAATAACAAAACTTTCAACTCACTTCTGTTCTTTTCTGTAATGATTTGATCCCAGCCTCCATAGCGAAGTGAAAAGCAGCTAAAGCTTCTGATTCCTCTCTCTTGCTAGACAGTAACGGTACCAATCTCTTTAACCATCCCCTAGATCTACCATGACGGTGGGACAGATCCATTCTCCCAAACTCACTCGGTGTATGACTAGCAATGAAAGGAAGTACCAGGTCTAAGGTACCAGATTGTGATACAGCTGATTCAATCTCTTTGTTGGCAACCAGGACAGAGATTGCAAGGCAAGCATAGTACCTGACACTGTCGTCATCATTAAATGCCAAAGGAAAGAGCCATTCTGGTACTTTATGTTTGGCCATTTCTTCTTGATTTTCTGGGCCGCCATATAAAGCCATATTAGATAAACCTATAGCACAGTGTCGTAGCGTTAGACGATCATTACATCGACACCAATATAAAATAACATCAAGTCCACCTAGAATTGTTAGCTTTCTACAAATCTCCTCGGATGTTTTAAATAAACTCTCCAATACTCCCGTACAGAATCGAGCCATATCAAACTCTCCTTTTGCTTCAACTGTCATTTTAACCACGATTTCCAGTCCGTGACTTGCTACTCTTTGCCTGTTTCCTGTGGTTAAGATTTTATCTAACAAACGCCCTGAGGTTTTCATAAGTTCTTTGTTTTTAGAGGCACAGTTACCAATAACAATATCTAACGCATGTTCATCGCGCATCATATCACATAAATTATAGGCCACATCCCGTCCATGAGTTGGAATGGCCCAAGCTTGCTCCATTAACAGACTTATATCTCGTAGAGCCTGTATATGATTTTCATTAGAACCAGATGATTTGATGATGTCAATTTTGAGCTTTAGTTGTTCGGTAAGCTGTTGAAGACTAGAAGACAAATCTAACTTCTGTAGAGTAGCCTCAGATTCCGCAATAGAATCTTCTTCCATTTTTTCATTACCTGTAGAAAACGAACATTTTCTAGTGTCATTTTTCATGTTGGAATCGTCGCTATTCTCCACTTGAGATAAATCTAGATAAACTTTAGAACACTCTGAAACATTACAATGTGGCGACTCGTTGCTAGTGTCTGTGGTATCTTCATTGTCATCAATGTCTTGTAATAATGTTTTAGCAGATTGAGATCTTTCTAAGGCTTTATAAGGATCTGATGGTAGTCCAACAAATTTGGCCTCCGACTGAATTCTTCGGACATTAGATTTTGTCTCATGATTCTCCATGAAGGTCTAATTCACTGGAAAATATAAACAACACATAATTCAATAAATAAAAAAAAACATTAAATGTTTGATTTATAGTTTTCATCTTTTCACGATTTAAACACAGTATTATATTCTTGAAGTTCAAAAATACTATAAATACATAGTGGGTTGGCACCTTCAAATTAAGATTTGTGTTTAAACTGTGATTTTTAAAACTCTTAAATCACAAAATTATATGGAAATTATAAAGAAAAACTTGTGGACGTAAATTTCAGCAAAAATGGTCAAGAAATGACCTCTGTATATTTTTTTGTGACAAATTGTGGTTTTATATGAAATATATAAGGAAAAATATCTGAGGTTACGAATAATTATATCCACTTGCTACATACATCAGCAAAATAGTTTGTTTTACATGCTTAAAAATATATTCTGGAGCCAAATGAAGGTAAGGGTTAGGGGTTAGGGTTATGGTGTCAAACGTTACTTTCAACAATATTTCAATTATACCATGGTGGCAAGCTTTATTAGTGGATGAAACCGGAGTATCAGGAGAAAACCACCGACCTGTCGAAAGTCACTGACAAACTTTATCACATAATGTTGTATTGAGTACGCC
This sequence comes from Bathymodiolus septemdierum, assembly GCA_963383655.1. Classification (NCBI taxonomy): domain Eukaryota; kingdom Metazoa; phylum Mollusca; class Bivalvia; order Mytilida; family Modiolidae; genus Bathymodiolus; species Bathymodiolus septemdierum. Next base: position 71,346,228 of record OY726523.1, on the reverse strand, counting down.
TCACCTGAACGTGATTCGAACTCACAATGTTAGTGGTGATAGGTTTAGGTTTATGGTGTTTTATGCCACTTTCAACAATATTTCAGTTATATCGTGGTGTCAAGTTTTATTAGTGGAGGAAACCGGAATACCTGGAGAAAACCACTGACCTGTTGCAAGTCACTGACAAACTTTATCACATAAAGTTGTATCGTGTACACTTCGCTATGAGCGGGATTCAAACTCATTTTAGTGATGTGAAGGTTAGAAACTTGTATAAACTTGATTTTTCTTAAACTACAATATATTATAGTTTTTTTTTAGTAATTGTGTGCATTTTGGAAAATTTCTATCAACAGTATTAGTAGATATAAGACTTTGAAGTGAGCTGGTAAAATTTTGTTGTTACCTTTCTTAGTATGATAAGATATATCCTGGTATTATCGGTTTTCGACAGTCTTACTCACAAATATTAATATATCAATAGTGTGACCAGATTAAAGGCTTATTAAATGAAAAATTGGTCATTTGTGCATGATTTACTAAATTAAAAAAAAAAAAATTCTCCCGTTTCATAACGGTGACATGAAAAACAACACACATATGTTAATTCATAAACCATGTGTACTATGTCACCAGTTTTCAACGATCTAGGTAAATAAAACATGAAGCACTTGTAACTCAATGGTACGACATCACTATTTACATTATCAATGACACTGTAGTCAATGAAACCAAAATTGGACTGCACCAGTGAGTTTTCTAAATAATAAATCTTGTTTTGTGATAAGGAAAAAGTGGAATAACTAAAAAAGTATGTTTTTCAACCTGAAAAAAATAGATATTGCAGTTCCTACCTCTAAAGATAACATTTCAAACTCAGATTTCTTGTGATCATTTCACATTATTTCAGCATCATATTGCAACCTCTGAACAAATCAAAACTAGATATCATGGAGAAGGAATCCATCTCTGTGGGCCCCGCCATAAATAACTTGTGGTAAAAAATTTGTAAGGACAGACTGATGTTAACCTCAGTAATAAACACTTTTGGTCTTTGTAGCCAATAATGAATATCACTGATTCAAAACAGAAATCACACTAGAAGACTGGAGGGAGAATATGATGCTGACATATCACTGTCCCTCAAATCTTCCATAGTGCCATATAGAAGTATTACAACAAAAGCATAAAAACATAAGATTTCTTACCTAACATATACCCTAGTGACAATTAATAATCACTTTAGGCATCAATGATGAAGTATCAAAATGCCACGAACAAGATGACACAGTTTGTTACGGTAAGATCACTAATTTGACCTTGAGGTCAAAGTTCAAGGTCAAAGGTCACCAACAATGGTACGTGACACATCGTCTGGAGGTGGTCTACCTACATGCCAAATATGAAAAGCCTATCTTCAACGACAAAAAGTTACAGCCCGGACACGATTTGTTACGGACGCAGGGACCGATTTGACCTTGAGGTCAAAATTCAAGGTCAAAGGCCACCAACAATGGTACACGACACATCATCTGGAGGTGGTCTACCTACATGCCAAATATGAAAAGCCTGTCTTGAACGACAAAAAAGTTACAGCCCGGAGACGATTTGTTATGGATGCACGGACCAGTTTGACCTTGAGTTCAAGGTCAAAGGTCACCAACAATGTTACGCGACACATCATCTGCAGGTGGTCTACCTACATGCCAAATATGAAAAGCTTATCTTGAACGACAAAAAAGTTACAGCCCGGACACGATTTGTTACGGATGCACGCACAGCAAGACACACGGATGGACGGACAGACTGATCACCATAGGGCGTCCGCCACAAAGTGGCAGGGCCCTAATAATGTGAGATTTCTTCACATGAAACAAAGCATTGAAATTGGGTGATGTTACAAATATAGAGATTTGTGATATTTCATGCACTGATTGTTACCACCAGTGGCGGATTTAGAGGGGGGCGTGCGCCCCTCCCCCCCCCCCCCCCCTAAAATTCGCAAAGCATATGTTATACAACGTTAATTAAGCAGTTCAATAAATAACTTTTTCATGAATGGTTAACTCGTGACCTGTAGTAAAATATTCTTACACATTGTAAATACACGTCTGATTGGTTCCGAGGTACCAGACATCAACTATTTTCTCACGCTAATTAAACATTATTTCTGCAGTCAATTTTACAACTACATGTACACGTGCTATTTAGAAATTATAAAATGGACGAAAATTCTAGGCCAAGAAAACAAGCAAGATTGGATACATTTCTGATTCCTCGATGAGACGAGAAAAGTCAAAGGTAAACTAAAAAGTAAATTCAATCAATACTTCAAATAATTAATTTAACAATTGATCTCATTTATAAAACATACAACGAAAACCTATAACGAGAGAATCAGATGATGAAACTGAGACAGTGTGGAGAAACTTGAGTGTCCCAAGAAAATGGTCACTTCTCTTTAAATAATGGTTCAAATAGTTCTTGAATTCGAAATTCTGCAATTTCATATGAAAAAAAAAATATAAGTTTGATTTGTTGCCTTTTACTTTTCAAGTAAAGATCAGTAAAAATACGCATTGGTATATTGTACATTAAAATACAAAAGTAACAAATTAATAAAAAAAAAAAAATTAGTGGCAATTTATTTGTAACAATCTCTGCATCTGCCCGGGGTATTTGCACAAGAAAGTGTGAACAAATCCTTTGTCCGGGTACGTTTATATTATTGATATCTACCAATAGATGTCTGTACAATTTTTTTACACATTGATTTTTAACAAAAAATTCTGACTACAATTTATTTGTAATAAATGAATATCTACAACTGCACATGAAAGTGTGAAAATATTCTCGACAAAATGGTTTATGCATATCTCACACCTGATTTCCGTAAACATATTTCTCGAGAACTTTGATACATTTTTTTGTTTGATCTTTTAGTGTAATGAGGTTTTTAAGCCTGTTGCTCAAACAGTTGATGTCCCTCCGTCCGTCTGTAACATTTCTGCAATCCGCAACTCCCCTGACTGTAACCATGCAATTGATTGACGTTAATCTATATAATGTACTTGAAATACATTGTAGTTGTCCACAATGGTTTTTAGATTTTTCATTGAAGGCCGGGTGGAGGGGTAGGAGGATGATTCTGCAACCCGCAACTCCTAAATCAGGGGCGGATCCAGGGGGGCGCACCTGGCACGCTCCCCCCCTAAAATTGGAAAAGATATGATTTTTTTGCGTAAAATGGTGATTTTTCACACGAAATACCCCAACATTTTCACCGCCTCCCTCCGCTCGGCGCAACTTTTTAAAGTGCGCCCCCCCCCCCCCCTAACTTGAAATCCTGGATCCGCCCATGACCACCCCCGTCAGGCTGTGGCTGTATAAGAAAAGTATACCACTCAGAGGGCACTCTTCTGTTTGAATGTGCATACATATATCTTACTATGTCAGTGTATCACAGCTAGTTCTAGTTTCATTTGGTTTCTGCCTCAGGTTCAGATAAACATTTGTGGATGGAATCTAGCATCACCGATTTGATTTGGAAATAACCGGAGTTTTTTTAACACAAAAAATGCTTTGAACTGCATGTCATGTGAATTTAACTTTATTTTAACAGAGACAGATTATTTAATGGTGCTACACATGCATGTCTCTGTATTAAGTTCAACATGAAGCAATAACCTTCAAGTCAAAATGAGCAATCTAATTTTTCCGCAGCTTCCTTCATGATCAACATAACTAAAATTGCAGATCTTTGAACAAAGCGAATTAAAGATAAAACACATAAAATTGACAAATAATGAAAATCTACAAATATTATTGTATATTTTAGCTGTCTGGTGGGATAATTACGTTTAAAAAACAGTCTCTAATAATTTTGCAGCAAGTGTTCTTTCCCTTCAAAATATTCAATAATTTGGATGCTGCTAGTTTGTGTCTTTGTTTTCCGTACACAAATTGCTAGACTCATAATAACTATTTTTTTTTATCTATATATGAACTTCAAGACAATACTATGTTGTGGATTTATTTGGATCTTGGAGTAATAACATTACTCCCAATTTGGATGTATGGCAGTTATAACTTTAATCATATATATTTTAGGAGTCAATACAATTTTTTAAGATAATAACAAAGGAGTAAAGTGGTCGCAAGTCGGACAATTTCAAGCCGATTTTAATTCAATTCCGTGCATCTTTAGCTTCGTTACTTTTATATATTCTAATAAATCGACGTTTTAATCTTTTAAAATTGTCTTTCTTTTCGTCGTTCACGAGTTTTCGGTCTTTTCAGTCAATAACACTGAGAAGTAATTGAAAAATCGGTAAATTTTGAACATGTTCAATGTATTTTTTTCCGAAATGAAACATATTGAAGGTTGCCATATTTATGCACGGCTCGTTTGTTACTTAAAAAAGATGGACTGTTCAGTAAAAACATGAATATTAACTTTTCTAATTATATACTAGTATAGACACAGTAAGTTTACCGTTAAAATAGAACAGTAAATACTTTATTCTAAAATCAATGGAAGGCGTTTAATTTCGGATCTGTACTCACAGACATGATATTGAGTCGGACAGCAAAAAATTGTGGATTTGATCACAAAAAAGTTGGACACTGTCTAGCTCTGGTATAAATTCTCTCCAGATCCAGTGAGATCGTACATAGATTACTTTCGCCGGATCAATTACGATCTTTCCATCCTCTACACAAACAACAATCTCCTCCTCCATCTGCAAGTGGAATAAACTTAAGCTTCCAGAAGGAACATTTCCACGGCCCAAAACCCCAAAGAATAAGCGACGAGGTTGATTTTTTTTAATGATTTCTAAAGCCGAAAATGTCAGTAACAAATGAAAGGAAAAAGCGTGTTCAATGTCGAAGTCGTGGAGGTATCAATCTTACAGTGCAATAAGTAAGATAAGCTAAGTTTTATTTAAAGTCAGCATGTGAAAATACGATACAAGCTCTACTGATGAGCTTTTGAGCGACATAGTGAGCTTAGTGACCGACATAGCAAAGTAAGACGAAATGCTTAGATTACCTGTTAGTGTGAGGGGATAGACATGTATATATGTATGAGGTGATATACATGTATATATGTATGAAATGATTGACATGTATATATATATATGTACAGTGGTATTGTTGTATAGAAAACCGTATCAAATGAAATTTATAATGCACATAATTTTGTGTTTAATATGCGCAATGTTAAAGTTCCCAAATATACAAGATTCTAGAAAAAAAACTTACTTTTCTTATCAAATTCCACTAAAATTAGATTGCATTACGAACCACAAAGGATTGTAATTTGTATTTCCAGGTAAAAACAACTATCTGATCTGGGGGTGCTCTCGGCTACTCAAGAATAATAAGCAGTTCCTGCATTTTTAAAGACGTCAAGGGCGATGTTGTCGTTGTAAAAGTGCAGTACTAAGACAAGGCTTTCACAAGAAAAATCATATTTGTTTTTTTTCAAATTTTAATAGTTATATACATTTATATTTGCACCTATATTAACTTCCTCATAAATTAATTCCCACCCATTGATATATTGAAGGGGGTATGAAATAGAAATAAAAATAAGTTTATTAACCAAATCAGAGCCCCAGGAGGGCATATACAAATAACAATTATGATTGATACACAACAACAATACATCAAACTAAATATTCGCGGTGAAATATCAATAATTGTGGTGCAGGCACACTCGGGCAGGAAAAGAGGTATATGCACATAAACGTACATACTCTTGCTCACATATATATAAGGGGGGAGGGGGGGGGGGGGGGGGGGGGGGGTATGAGAGAGAACATGAATTATAGCTGAGACAAAGTGAAGAAAATATAAAAGGAACTGGAACAAAGGATGAACACTAAAATATATTATTTTCAACAAACATGGAAAAACTTCCAGCCTTACCACATAATAAGAACACTTAAAAATTCCACCATACGATCATTTTATTCACCACTCATCGGACACACATGGGCGTAAACAAGAATAACATTTATGATTAACATGTAAATGTATATATATTCAAGGAACATAACATTTTAATATATGTAGTGTAGACAGCTGCGATATAAATGAATGACATAATTAATATTATATAGGGTTGAATTAGTTATTTTTCCTGCAAAGGGCAAAAGGTGACCATCCTTAAAAACGTTTTAAACTAATGCTTGTTCCTAATGCAACTTTTAACTTTTAACTTTATTCAATAAACTCAGGCGCAGCAGAGTGCGCTACAGGAGCATCAATTATTTACAAATAATTACTATATGATGACAGAACGAGTAGATAATGTATACGTATTACACAAAAACAGATGATAGGTGATGCACAAGTTATTACGGTCAGAGGTTACGACTTGGGTCTACTCGACTCATGCTATATTTATTACCAGAAAACCAAGTTATTTATCAGACGATCTCACCCAACTATTCCTACACCCAATTATTCTGAACCCCCAATCATGCATAACGCGAAACCCTCATGTTCCGACACGCTTAAAAACTTGAAACATTTTCCTATGGCCATTGTCCATCATGCTATTTTTTTTCGGGGAACAAAAAAGCATGTTATAATTCAACTTCAACAAGGGATATGGTAAAACAAAGCAAAAAAGTTTGAAAAATTTGAAAAGTGATAATTATAATTGTCAAATAAGAGAAATAATGATTTTTATAACAGACTTCAGTACTTTTCCATAAAATGGATTTTTTTTGTTTACTTCTGTTACAAAATGACTTTCAATTAAACAACACATAAAATATATAAGAATGTCTTCAGGGAAAATTCTTTTCCTTGAGAGTTAAAATGGGTGAACTCTTTTTACTAGATATACCTATATGTGTAACATTTTATTTTTTCCTCCATAATATTCTTTCCGGCGGAATATTTTTAATATAAAATATTATCCTTGGACAATATTTCAATATTAAATTTCTTCCAATGCTATTATATATTTTCCGGATGAGGTGGACGAAATTGAATATTAAAATATATCCGTGGATAACATTGCATATCATATTTCATTCTGAAAAAATACTATAGAGGAAATAATCTGATTTTATATGTTACTAATTTTTTCAATTAATTAATTCACATTGCTGCAAATAAATATGTACTTAATACTAGTGTACTATTTCTTTATTACTGCAGTATTTTTTAAGTAATTATATAAATCATTACAATTACAATGATTTAATAATATTCATAAGATTTTCTCTTGTTACTTTTCCTCAGTCGTTTTGGTTGAGGATTACACAAAAAATATACTGTGGTGATACTTGTAAATCAAACATTACTAGTTTCTGCATTCTGTGGATACTTTTTGTCTTGTATATATACAACTATATCATTGTATTCTTCTTCTGCCATTATTTAATATCTACTGTTACCGATGAATCAGATTTTTAATATATTTAAACTTACATGACTCTATTGATTTTATAATGAGTTTGAATACTACTCAATCTGTCATTTAAATTGACATGGTTCTGGCTATAATATATTTACCTGTAAATTGTATTTATAAAATATTTTCCGGATGGGTCGGTTGATTTATTAATCAGCGTCGGAAATAATATTACATACCTTAGTATAAACTATTATCCGGATTAGCTCATTTGATGGTTCGGGTGATTTATCTATGAGTGTAGGTATTAATATTACAGCAATCGGCAAACCTCGGGTGAGTCCGCTTCTCTCCCTCAATACCTTGGCTGTAATACGGTATTTGATATGCGTCTACGCGTCACATTTCTTCGCCGGAAGACCGTATCACTTCAATCAAACATTGCGCACCGCGAATAAGTTCTAAAATGGCGACAATAGATGAGTTTGCTTTGAAAAAATATTGGTCTTTGATGAAGGTACGGAATTAGCAGACATTGCGACGAATGAAAATATATTATTATTGGACGAATATTCGAAAGTGAAATTATTTTAATACCTCCTTCATTGAAGATTTCCGAAAGTAGTTCCAATGGGAGCTATCGTAATACGGACGAGGTATGATCACTGGTATTAAACTGATGTTCGTAACTTTAGTTACCTACATCCCAACATGGCGGACACGAAAAATGGTAAATTAGAATATCTTTGTTTTCTCTTTATCAGTAGCGCTTATTAGTAAGTCCAACGGTATGATTACAGGTGGGAATATTAGATACTCGAATGCATATATAAAAATGACGAAACTCTTATGAGAGCATTGAAATATTAACGTGAACAAATTTGAAGTGATGTTCGTAACGTTAGAAAGATATTTAAAGAGATGTCCGTAACTGCAGATTTCCATAACTGTTAAATAATAAGAAGGTGTTTAATTGCTCGTTAATAAACTCTTGGTTTCAATTTAAAAGCAAAATTAAGCATGCAGACAACTTAAAAGTAAAAAGAACAACAAGCAACGAAACGAAAGCATATAGAACGAGTATTAAGAAGAAAAACAATTCAGGGTCGCATACATGTACAGTATTCTACCTTTCTCACATTATTAGGATGTTGATTTGTTTTAGCATCATATGCGACTTATTGACAGTTAAAGACTTGTTGATCCATAAAACATCGTAATCATGTCAATGTAAACAATTATAGACTTGCTACAATAAGTCCCTTGCTAACCTATGTGTATCTTGTGCGTACCCCTTTAATACGTTTGCTGCTGAAAGCAATGTATCTGTACTACATAAATATTGTCGGTAGAGATATATTACCTATAGCAACATATTTACTAAAGTATACACGAATATAGATAAGGGACTTGTAGGAAATCTATGTGTATGATTATATTTAACATGGGTGAAGGAAATTCATGTATGCGATCTTGATTTAAACTAAAACTGTGAGTGACCTCACTGAGTGATACCCCCAGCTTGCAATACTATGATGTTCAAACTTTGGAATACAGGTATATTAGCAAGTTACCTATGAAAAATGAACGGATATGGAGTTATGTCAAGGAGACAACATCCCATCTCCAAAATAAACTAACCAAGAACATACATCTAGGGGTCGCCACAAGTACACGACCCCCTTTTTCGTGAAAGTATAAGTTGAATTGTCTCCCCTTCTAAATTTTAGACAGCACCGGTATTCCTTCATGCACATCTGCAGGTTGTGTACTACAACTGTGTAAAGTTTCATAAAAATTCAATAAACAGTTTAGTAGGAGTTGCGCTTACAAGGTACATGCTCCCCTTTTCGTGAAAGTATAAGTTGAATTATCTCTCCTTTTAAATTTTGGACAGCAACCATATTCCTTCATGCACATCTGCAGGTAGTGTACTACACATGTGTAAAGTTTCATCAAAATCAAATAAGCGGTTTAGGAGGAGTTGCGCTTACAAGGTACATGGACGGACGGACAGACGGACGGACTGGGTGATTCCTATACATCCCCCAAACTTTGTTTGTGGGGGGTATGGGTATAAAAACTATTGATATTAAACTAATTCGTTTATATACCGTCAAGACTGTTCAGAGTAACATCCTGTCAATTTCAATGCATATTTATAAATGTATATGTATTTGTAAAACTTGATATGGTATGATATAAAAAAAAATGAACTTTTCGAAAACAGCTTTACCATAGATTAATCCAATTTTAATACTTACAAATTATAGATTCGTTAAAAAGTATTATAAATCTTTATTTATCTGTATTTAATACAATAGTCTAACAAATTAATAATAAATTAATCTGGTTTCATTTCAGCATTAAAGGGAAATAATTAGATGTGTCATTCTTAAAATACTTGACACACCGTCCATTTTTATTAAAATAAGCAAAAAACACAAAGGACAATTAATTTGGTAATAATTCACGGCATATTTACACATAGAACTGTTAATTTACATACAAATATACTTTGTTAGAATTTATATATGAGACCCAGAATGGCCCTAATCGAATTTAATGATGATGTTGGAGGTCGCCATCCATGGGAGGTCCTAAACACCCAAAGGTCGGAAGTCAAAACGCCCTATTGCAAGGTCGTAGTTTATGAAAGATCCTTCTAGAGCACACAGTCCAAGACCAAATAGAAATATCAATATAATACTAAACAACTACATATGTTGTATCGACTGCCGCATCGGCCTCAGCACTATTAATTATCTGGTCATTCTCGATATCCATCGCTGTAAGATTACAAAAGATTACAGGAAACGCAAAGCCACGTGTTTATTATTGCTAATTGGAAACGAGCGTTGGACAAGGTGTTCTTCTCCCGCTACCCTCATCTTTCGTTCATCTCACTCATTCATAACCTTCTCATCCTCCGCTCTGTATTTTTTTCTCTCTCGTGCATTATATAATCTCTCCCACCTCTATTACCCTCTCGATCACTTCAGGGATGTTTTTCTTTGTTTTCAAATTTTATTTATTACAAAAGCGTTGTTCTTTAAATGTTTTAAACATGATTTTAGAAACACCAAAGTTTAAAGTTACCAACATCATATTTGAAAGTTACGAACATCGTTCAAAAATAATTTTACAGTTACTTACATCATTTGTATTTCTTAAAGTAGGTTTTGTGCCACATAGGAGAATTTACAGTTGATTTAAGCATATCACTACAGTTAATTGTTAAAATATCTATACATTTGAAATGAAAATATTTGAAAATAAACTAAAAACAAAGGGAAAACACTGATATTCTATTTTACCATTTTCGGTGTCCGCCATGTTGGGATGTAGTTAACTAAAGTTACGAACATCAGTTTAATACCAGTGTATGATGAAGGTACGGAATCAGCCGAAGTTGCGACGAGTGAATATTACAGATGCGTCTCGTGATTTAATGATCAGCGTCGGACATAATATAACACACAGACCTTAGTATAATTTATTATCCTGATACTTTTTTTTATAGCAATGGAAAGTATTTTGTTATAAAATATTTACCGTGACATAAAATTTAATATTAAATTCTTTCCACCGGAAAAAATTATGCCTTACATATGCATATATATTACATATCATTATGGTCCTGTCAAACAACCAAATGGGACCGAGAGCTTCTTCGGATTGAAGGGGCGTCCGTCGGTTGTGCGGGTTGTAGAAATTCACAACGTAAATAAAACCGAGGTCCCGTGTTGAGAGATTGCCACCCTCTCCACACGTTAAAGAACCCAGTGTAACAGCTCATTATGAGCATTATGCTCATGATGAGTGGTCCATAAGAGACCTGTTGCACTGGCAAAATTATCCGTCCCTACCCATCACCTTTCCTTGTTTCGAGTCCCGTGGCGTTTAAATTTTTAAATGTTCTCGTCCTGAATATAGCTGAAAAATTGCTCGCTGGACGTTAAACACCAATCAATCAATCAATCAACCAATCAATCAATCAATCAATCAAACAGTACAAGGAAAAGTTGCTGTAAACATGAATAGCTGCACATGTAGTTTTTATAAGCGTATGCTTCTCCCATGTAGACATATACTTAAGTTTAGAGAAAAAATAAAAGGGGAAGATCTCTTTTCGAATGACTTAATTAGTATTCGATGGAAGCTGAGTTATTTGAAGAAGAATCTGAAGCCTCTCCTTCACCAGTTTGCTCCATTGCAAAAACACCCAAACGAGTCGGAAACATGTCTCAAAGCTCAAAGTTCAGAGAATTACATATGATTACAAGAGAATTGGCAAGTGTTGCGTCAGAGGCTACCGGTGATGAATATGAACAAAAACGTGACATTCTACGAAACTTAGTTCAGTTATGGAGCAAAAACAAAACATGCATGGTAATTGAAGTGCTGGAGACGGATCAAGTTAATGACTCTACATCCACATTGGAAAACATATGTAGAAATGAGAAACTTGTAAGTGAACATTCAGAAAGAAAACAATGAAGATGAAGGTGAAATGGAAACAGAAAGAGACACAACTGAACAAGAAGAAACTCTGTTAGATAATGATAAACAGCCTTGGCTATCTGATATAGTTCTCCCCCTATGATTAAGAAGCGGGGAAGACCCAAAGGTTTAACACAAACAGTGATTAGAGTACCAAAGAAGCGAATGCGTTCTTCAAAATGCGCACCCTTCCAAAAGAAATCTTCAATTGAAATTGAATGTCTTACATTAGGATGGTTTGTCGGGAAGGATTATGCCACTAAAGCGATAAAGGACAATTTCATCATAAGTGAGGAGCAAAGGCCAGAGTTAGTTTCCTCATCTTGTTTGGACTCACTTGTGAATATTGAAATTATAAGAAAACGCTGCACAACTGAAGCTTGGAAAGCAATTGAGATGGTTTATGGGGAAAAAGAGGAGAAATCCAATACACATATATGAAACATGCACTCTTGACGCAGATACAAAAGAAGCAAGTGTGATGTGCAGTTCATGCTTAGAATGGCAGCACTTGTCATGCGCAAGACTGAAACTCTTCCAAAAAGAAAAACACTGGTTTTGCAACAAGTGTAAAAACCAAAAAGTCACCAAAATATGCATGTATCAAATAATTTCTGATATCCATAAGCTCTTTAAAAATCATATTTAAAAAATTTTGATTTAAAAATTTTATTTCATTAATTTAATTTTCTGAATTACCCTATTTAGATATCTTAATATTTCTTTTTTTTTTAATAATTTTAATTATTATTGATTCTGACTAAGCATTTTATTTATAATTCTTATTTTCCATTGTATATAATAAATGTTCTTCCATTATGATTTTTATATCTTACACCTTACATTTTCTATAATAATCACGGCAAAATAGCCATTTACCATTTTTTTTGCTTATTTTTCCGGCCTCGGCAAAATAGCCACTGCCTTATTTTATACAGGGGTTTGGGTCATAATTCATGCCAGACTATAATTGTTACCCGTCTCCGCTTGGTTTGGGCCAAATGTATGTCAACAAATTGTTTAAAATAGATCGCTCCAACTAAATAGAGATAAATAGAAATACCATTAATGTAATTGTATAGATGTATTTATATTATAAGAAAAACTCGCAGTTTCCTTTAGTCGTCATGTAAAAAAATCCGGAATCCGTTTATATTTTGACCGACATAGATCTGTTATTATATTCGATTGTAAACAAATCACCTGAGCGTTTACAACAAAGAGAAATAATTCGTCATTTTTAGAACTTTTGGAACATTGAAAAAAAAAAATTGCCATGGCGGACCTGTACGAACCTGATTTTGGAGCTGCTTATTACAGATCAAAAGACCCTGTTAAGAATCTAAAGTTCACGTAATAATCATTTTCGTTATTGATATACCTATGTCAATGAGTGGTTGATATGGCGCTCCGAAAACACTACAATTTACATCATATTTGTATGTCTTGTATGTTAAATCCAATCAATCTAATCATACCAATTATAGTCCGAGATTCCTCTGCCGTCTAACGGCTTTTATGGATTTGCTGTAGCCGTGGGACGTCAGAGCGCTATATATACGGAAAACAGCTGATTGGCCTCTCCAGCTCTTGGTCGGCACATTTCCACGTTTCGTGGCTATCAGATTTTATTTTCTATCAGAAACCCTTATATAAATCGCTTCACCAATCATTTTTCTATTCATTCATAACCATCTTACCCTCAGAAAGTGGTGTTACACTCCATTACAGCACGATTTTGCCTTAGATCCTATTATTCCGCCATTTGACTTCCATTTTCGAATCTACAAACGTGATCTCGCGATACTAACTGAATGATGACAGTAACGCATTGCATGATGGGAGCTACTTAATGCAGCACGCCAAATTATTTGAGCATTATTTGCATACGTAAACAACATTCAAATCACATGGAAGACGATACATTTAAGCGTATTCTGCAGGACAAACAGTCCATCTACAGATCAAAGCAGAGCAGAAGGAAATAATAAAGAATGTGTTGGAAAGAAAAGATTCAATGGCAGAGTGTTACCAACGTGCTTCGGAAAGAGCATGTGTTACGTCCCCCGTTTTTTGGACAAGGTACATGTACTACATCATTTTTTTTTTCTTATGGTTATCTGTAATTCACTATTGCTGTTAAGATCATTACCAATCAATATAATCATCTGTATTAAATTTTATGTTAATTGTTCTGCCTTAACAGGCGTGTATGAATGGCAATAAAAATATTTGTTTGTTTGTTTATATGCAAATCATCTCCCATGATACATTGCGGTAATCGTGGTTTTCTCGTAGTCACGTGACAAATGTTTGAAAAATGGAAGACAAATGGCGGAATCATAGGATCTAAGGCAAAATCGTGCTGTAATGGAGTGTAAGACCACTTTCTGAGGGTAAGATGGTTATGAATGAATAGAAAAATGATCGGTGAAGCGATTTATATAAGGGTTTCTGATAGAAAATAAAATCTGATAGCCACGAAAAGTGGAAATGTGCTGACCCAGAGTTGGAGAAGCAAATCCGCTGTTTTCCGTATGTATAGCTCTCTGACGTCCCACGGCTACAGCAAATCCATAAAAGCCGTTAGACGGCAGAGGAATCTCGGACTAACCAATTAATGTAAATATTGTGATTTTCATGTAATTGACAAATAAACATATTCTATTCTATTCTATTCTATTCATCCTCTTCTTGAAGTTCTGCTTCCAATCACATTCACAGTTCCCAGTTGGAAATTTTATGTGTATGGTGAACTTCTTCTTCTACTTCCGCCATCAAATTGTTAATTATTCTGCCACTTTCCAGTGTGTGCATAAAAATAAATTACACAAAAAGTTCATCAGAGTGCTGTACATTTAACGAGGTGCAAATAAAAACAAGGCTCCCGATATTATCATTTTATGGTCGGAGCAAAGTCTTGAAAGTGGCAAGACTCGTGACAGTCTCTGTAGTGGCTGGAAGAGCATTTCAATCATTTATAGTTCGTGGATAGAATGATTCCCTCCTTGCGGTGGTACGGCATGCTGGGATTTGGAATGATCTTCTATGCATATTCCTGCTGAATCGTGTTGGTGTGATTTAGCCTATCTGCAGCGTTAATTTTTACTAATCCATTTGATATTTTGTATAGTAGGATTAGTCTGGCTGTTTTCCTTCTTTCTTCTAATGATGTCCACTGCAGTTGTCCGATGATTTCTGTAACCGATGAGGTGTTGTGATATCGGTTTTTCACTTATCTTGCTGCTCTTTGCTGGACCATCTCAATACAGTGTTTATTATTCTGCTGATATGGATCCCAGGTTGTACAGGCATACTCCAGGGTTGGTCTAACTAGTGACTGGTATGCTTTTTCCTTTAGATTTGAGTTACTGATGTTGATGTTTCTCTTCAAGAAGCTTAAGGTGTTGCTTGCTTTCATGCAGATGTTGGTGATGTGTTCGATCCACTTCATATCTGATGTGATGGACACACCTAGATATTTAGTTGACTGAACTTGTTCTAGCTGATGACCATGAAGAAGATAGCAATTTGTCACTGGGTTACGCTTCTTGGTAATTGACAGGACATTACATTTTTCTGGATGGAAACTCATTTTCCAAGTTTGTTCCCAATGAGCTAGTCTGTCAAGGTCTTCCTGGAGGTGTACTCTGTCCACATCTGATGTAATTGTTAGGTAAACAATGGTGTTGTCAGCTAACAGTCTAACTGTAGATTTGATGTTTTCTGGCATGTCATTGATATAATACAGGAATAGGCTTGAACCAAGTACTGAGCCTTGAGGTACTCCTGATTCCACATTGATGTAGTCTGATGTTTCTCCCTCTACTACTATAGCCTGTTTCCTGTTGCTTAAGAAATTTCGGATCCAGATGTTCCTTTTTCCTTTTACCCCATAATGATCTAGTTTATGTGTTAAGAGGCAATGGCTCACTTTGTCGAATGCCTTATTAAAATCCATAATTAAGCAATCAGTTTGTCGGCCGACATTCAGGTTGTTTGTGATGTCATCAATAAACTCCACCAGTTGGGTATCACAGAAGAGTCCCTTCCAAAAGCAGGGCCAGGGTGGCTCAATGAGTTAGGTAGTTGGATTACCTAACAACTTATACAAGCCTATCACCAATATGGCATGGGTTAGTGCCCGGCTTTGTAAATTACAAAAAAGGGTGCACTTAACTCACCGCCACAAGTGATTAAGTTTACCAGTTGCTTGCCCATGGTCGGTGGTTCTCTTCAGGTACTCCGGCTTCTTCCACCACTAAAACTGGTCGCCATGATATAGCTGAAATATTGCTGAAAGTGGCGTTAAAACACCAAAAATCAAATCAATTCCTTCTGAAAGCCATGTTGAAGTGGATTTAGTATTTGGTGTTGGTCCGTATGGGTCATGATGCTACTTGTTATAATGTGTTCCATGATCTTGCAGGCAATACAAGTCAGTGATACCGGACAGTAGTTTAGGGCATCAAACTTTTTTCCTTTTTTGAAGATTGGACAAACAAATGCGGTCTTCCATACGTGTATATTTGGCACATCACCAGTATCATAGGATTTCCTAATGATAAGTGTCAGGATTGATGATACTTCTGATGAGAGCTCTTTTAAGACTCTTGGTGTTATATTGTCTGGTCCTCCTGCTTTATATGGGTTTAAATTATGTAGTAGTTTGGCAACTCCATTTTCTGTGATTTGGATATCGGGCATGGTTGGAAAATTGCCTGCCATATTACACCTATCTTTAATTTGTTCTTTTGGTGGTTTCAGATTTTGTTGAGAAAGCCATCTGAAATTGTGTGTTTAGGATGTTTGCCTTGTCTTTTGAGTCTAAATGGAGGGTCCCTGCTGATTTGAGTGGTGGTACGTTGTTGTTGTCTGATCTTTTATGTTTAATATATGACCAAAAGCATTTCATGCAGTTTTGGTTGGCATTCTGGTTTAATCTGTCTGTGGTGTTACTATGCCCTCTATATATTTCCAGTAAGCTTTTCTTTAGTTGCCATTGTGTCTCCTGTTTGAGTTGTTTATACTTTGTAGCGTCATTTTTGTTTCCAGACTTCTTTTTGCATTTGTACAATCTGTCACGTTACCTAATGAGCCTCTTAAGATCTCTGTTTATCCAAGGACATCCGTCTTTTTGTTTTGCTGTTTTGTGTGGGATGTTTGATTTTATGCTTTCCTCTACCTTAATTTGAAATATGTTCCACATATTGTTAACATCATTTTCTGTTGTTGTTAGAGTATGGTATATATCTGTCAGATCGTTGCGGACATTTTCCCATTTCGCCTTGCTGTAGAGTGGTATTTGGCGAGGTTTTTGACGGTTTCTTACTGGTAAAATATCGATTTCAGCATATACTATATCATGGTCCGATAGACCGGAACGACTTTGATTCTCCAAAAACATGAAGAGTGGTTTGTAACTATTAGGTCCAACATATTATCCCCTCTAGTTCGTTCTTCTACAATTTGATTTATCATCCAGTATGTCTGTAAACTTATGATGGACATTGATGTACTGTGATATTATATCATCATCATCATGTTACTTGCCATTAAATGTTTGCTCAGGCCTTTTCTCTGAATCATGATCTGTTGTGATTCCATAGCATTTCATTCCAGAATGGTATCGACCGTCCTTAGCAAAAAGTAAAATGCTGCAATGTAAGCAACAGGAAACAAGTAGAAGAACACAAGCAAAGAACAGATATTAAAAAACCCAGTACCATTAAAGGAGATGGAAAGTTTTGTCATTATCTAAGTTCTGACTGCTAATTAAAGGAGATGGAAAGTTGTCATTATCTAAGTTCTGACTGCTAATTAAAGGAGATGGAAAGTTGTCATTATCTAAGTTCTGACTGCTAATTAAAGGAGATGGAAAGTTTTGTCATTATCTAAGTTCTGACTGCTAATTAAAGGAGATGGAAAGTTGTCATTATCTAAGTTCTGACTGCTAATTAAAGGAGATGGAAAGTTGTCATTATCTAAGTTCTGACTGCTAATTAAAGGAGATGGAAAGTTGTCATTATCTAAGTTCTGACTGCTAATTCTTTCATATATTTTGGCATTATGTTAGTCTATGACTATAAAAGTTGATTAAGAGATGGAAAGTTTTGTCATTATCTAAGTTCTGACTGCTAATTCTTTCCTATATTTTGGCTTTATGCTTATTAAGTCTATGATTATAAAAGTTGATTAAGAGAAGATCTACTGAATCATTTTTGTTTTACAGAGTTCAGTTAGACAGAGTAACATCATCAAACATAGTACCCACTAATATCACAGAAACAGAAGATCAAAATGGTGAAATACATAGTATGGCTAATGACATCCAGAAAGACTCGGAGGAAATTGTTATCGCCTGGCAACAGAAAATATTTAGTCAGGTAACATGTTTTATAGATTTAGATTAATTTTGAAAAGAAAGTTTTACAGACCTGCCAACCTCTTGATATGCTATGGTGGGTCATGACCCACCAGCCAGGACTGTGATGGTGGGTCATAGGGCGTGACACACCATTTTGAAGAAAAGTTACGTAATGTTGGAAAATATATTCATACATACCGGGTATATAGAAAGAATGATATAATACCAGTTACACAATTTATTTCAGACTCAGATTGTAATTAACACATGCCATCTTAGCACTTTTAAGAACATCAGGTGATGGCTTAAAGTCGTAATAGTCACTTACATAGCTTTGGTAGTAATTTTGTGAAGTGGTCTGCAAGTGAAAAAGGCAAATTGTGTTCAGCTACAAAATTGCTGAATAATGTCTCGGATAATATAACACTGGATGATTTCTTATCATCAACAATGTTGGTTATACTCTTGGTTTTTGAGGACGTCTCTACAGCAGTAACATGAGTGGACCTCTTGGCATGTCGTTTAACATCATAAAGGGCACCGGCAGCAACTGAAAAATTGGTATTACAAAGTTTACAGTATGCCATGTCTTCACCAGTATCGCTTTTTTTAAACCACGTAAACTCTTTCTCCCAGAACTGCTGATATTTGCAAACATATTTCTTGCGTTTTGATGGTGTACAGGGCCCTGAAGAAGCCATTTCTTAAATCTAATTCATTATGATTATAAAAACAACTCGCCAAATTGTCTTGCAGCGATTTTTTGTTGATTACATCCGTTCCTAAGAAAAGCGCCATCTAGCGTTGTACATCTGATTTTAATTGAATAAGATAAGAGATAAGATACTTTTATTTACCAATTATGGACCCACGAGAGGCATGAATATTCACATATATAATTATTTAAAACATAACATATGTTTAACAAAGACAAAGATACAATAACATATATTTATAACATGTCATTTATATGCTCAGTGTGTTGATATAATTTTAATACATCCAGCTATGATATATGTATCATATAAATAATTAGAGTTATCTTTCTTTACCCATTTGGCATCAATTTTTGGTGGGTGATTTTGCGGGTGAAAACGATGACCCGCCGCGGGTGATAGGGCGTTTTTGTGGGTGTGACCCGCCAAAGGCGGGTCAGTTGGCAAGTCTGGTTTTAACAGTGGTTGTCAAGAATTCCATCAATATCCAAAAAAAAATAATGAAAAACTACCTCTCACCTCAAACCTTTGAACACAAAAAAGAAGAACAACGATTGTCAGGCATATGGCATTTGAAATCCAGGTTCTAGCTCGGACAAGCACAAACTGTGTCTGAGTTTAATCGGTTAATGGGATTCCAACCCTTGCCATTTTCAACTTTATCAAATTTGAAAAGTATTGATATAATACTCTATAAAGATAGTGTTATTGCACTGAAAGTAATGGGTATCTGTAGATAAGTCTGAAGTAATAACTTTTTTACAAAAATATTGATGTCAAATCTACATACAAATGTATTATAAACTATGGCTTTCAGGAATTATTTCTTAAGTCTATGTATAGGTAACTATTTAAAGTTATCGATATAGCACACAGTTTCTTTCCATAGTTTAATTATACCCCCACTCGTAGAGAGAGGGCTATATTGCAATCACCTTGTCCGTCCGTCCGTTAGTCCGTCCGTCCATTTGTCCGTCCATTCACACTTTCGTAACAGATATCTCAGCTTCTATTGGAAGAAATGATTTTATATTTGATATATGGCTTTGGCATGGTGACTTGTACCATGTCTCCCCTTTCCAGGTTTACCGCACATCTACTTCCTGTTTACCGTGCGACTTACAAATGAATGAGTGGGGTATTCTTGTTTTGTTTTACAGTGAACCTGTCTAGACTGAACATCATTAGGACAAAGGATTTTTGTTCAAAACAAACTTTCGGTAAAAATTTGTTAAATAACATATTTATTGATGTTTACAAAAGAGTTCCTTTATAACTACGTTCTTTGTTTATTTTGGAACTAATTTTGATGATTAATTTGCACATGTTTTTTTGTTGTTCAGATTAGAAATGTTTCACTCTGTAATGGCATTATTTAAATTGTTGATTTTTTAAAATTATTTTACAGAGAGAAATTGAAATGTACAAAATAGATAACAACTTTGATGGGTTGGAGAAAAAGTATCACGAAGAAATCACAGCTATATTGTAAGATACATGATAGTTCAATACTCGTTGAAATAAACAAAAATGTTACTCAACAATTAAATGGTGCACAATATAACCGATACATGTACATACCATTTCTCTGTGTAATTCTCTTTTTAGATTTCTTACACACAGAAATGACAAAGTCAAAATCAGATACATATACCGGTAAAATCTAGGTACAGTCAAGTCTATTTATGGTGAAGTCGATTATAATGAAAAATTGGTTATATTGAATAGATTATTTATCCTCACCAACTCCTTTGATCTGATCTCTAGCAACCAAACAAAAATGTCCCTGCATCTAGATATATGATTGAAGCCATTAAATAGTGATTTTGAATCCATTAAAATTTGTTTAGCCTTTTTGAGATTGTTAATGCTGATGCAACACTGAAAATGTTATGGCATCAATTGAAGACTGATGGACAGCAGTATGATTCTGATAGTCATGTAAAAAATAATCTTCTGACAGTTTAATTAAAATATTGAAATCAGTATTGTTCATGTTATGAATATTTATTGACTTCAATCAATTATTTGAGTTGTCACAAAAATCCATTTACTTCTGGAATACTCCATTTAACACTGTTACATTAGTGATAAAAACATCGATAACTTAGTGTGCACAACACGTTTCTGAAATAACCTTCATCAGGTACGTTTCTGTAATAACCTTCATCAGGTATGTTTCTGTAATAACCTTCATCAGGTACGTTTCTGTAATAACCTTCATCAGGTACGTTTCTGGAATAACCTTCATCAGGTACGTTTCTGTAATAACCTTCATCAGGTACGTTTCTGGAATAACCTTCATCAGGTACGTTTCTGTAATAACCTTCATCAGGTACGTTACTGTAATAACCTTCATCAGGTACGTTTCTGTAATAATCTTCATCAGGTACGTTACTGTAATAACCTTCATCAGGTACGTTTCTGTAATAACCTTCATCAGGTACGTTTCTGTAATAACCTTCATCAGGTATGTTTCTGTAATAACCTTCATCAGGTACGTTTCTGTAATAACCTTCATCAGGTACGTTTCTGTAATAACCTTCATCAGGTATGTTTCTGTAATAACCTTCATCAGGTATGTTTCTGTAATAACCTTCATCAGGTACGTTACTGTAATAACCTTCATCAGGTACGTTTCTGTAATAACCTTCATCAGGTACGTTTCTGTAATAACCTTCATCAGGTACGTTACTGTAATAACCTTCATCAGGTACGTTTCTGTAATAACCTTCATCAGGTACGTTTCTGTAATAACCTTCATCAGGTACGTTACTGTAATAACCTTCATCAGGTACGTTTCTGTAATAATCTTCATCAGGTACGTTACTGTAATAACCTTCATCAGGTACGTTTCTGTAATAACCTTCATCAGGTACGTTTCTGTAATAACCTTCATCAGGTATGTTTCTGTAATAACCTTCATCAGGTACGTTTCTGTAATAACCTTCATCAGGTACGTTTCTGTAATAACCTTCATCAGGTACGTTTCTGTAATAACCTTCATCAGGTATGTTTCTGTAATAACCTTCATCAGGTACGTTACTGTAATAATCTTCATCAGATACGTTTCTGTAATAACCTTCATCAGGTACGTTTCTGTAATAACCTTCATCAGGTACGTTTCTGTAATAACCTTCATCAGGTACGTTTCTGTAATAACCTTCATCAGGTACGCTCATACTCAAAAGATTAGAAAGCCAAATAATTTAGAAAGTCTTTGGGAGCAAGAAAACCAAAGACCTTCAACAGAATAACCAAAATATATTTACCTCACCTGTATGTCCAAGGAAGATTGACCATAGTTTTAATGAAATTACATTATGTAGGAATCAATTGATGTCTTCATCATGTCATGCCTTATGCTTATTATTCAAGACCTCAGAAATGCCACAAGATGAAGAACATCAATAACAATTATATTCTTTATCTTTTGATATTATAAACCATGTACAGTACTGATATTTTATTTCTAATGTAGAAAATAATTCAAAATGGAATTTTATATTGCAGTCATTTCTGTTGTTAAACTACCTCCCCAAAAATGTGATTGTGAAGACTAATATTTGGTTGAATATGGTATATTATTGTATAACATGTGTTAATTCTAAACATTTCTTATTAGTTGATTAAAGGAGAAGAATCCTGAAACATAGACTTTTATTTATTTATTTGTAATAATTGCACAGGGATATCAATTTTGTTCTGATTACAAATAAAAATGTAGGAAAAATCAAATTTAGTGTACATGACACACTTCTGGAATAACCTTCACCAGGTACCCTCAAAATCAAAAGATTGACAAGTCAAATAATTTAAAAGTCTTTGGGAGCAAGAAAACCAAAGGGTCTAAACAGGAGAGACAAAACTGGCTAAGGTCACATATGCCTGAGGGAGGAGAACCTTAGTTTTAATAAGTATGTTATGTAAGGACTGTTAGTTTTAATAAGTATGTTATTTAAGGACTGTTAGTTTTAATAAGGATGTTATTTAAGGACTGTTAGTTTTAATAAGGATGTTATTTAAGGACTGTAAATTTCAATAATAGATACATCTAATAAACCATGTCAATATGATGTTTTATTAATTAACTTTGATTTATTAGCCTTTATATGATCAAATCTGTCAATGCAATATAGAAACTTTCAATTCCAGTCAGTCCAATAACAACTAGATCGGAATCCGCTAGACATTTTGACAATTGCAAGGAAAAATCTTGAGAGATATTGAACTGGTTAATTAATAAATGTATCATTACGTGATGTTTTTCATATTGGCCTAGTAATAGGTCCTCGGTCTGCTGTATTGGCGTTCGGCTGCGCCTCAGGCCAATACAGCAGGCCTCGGACCTATAACTAGGCCAATATGAAAAACATCACGTAATAATACTATGTTATATAGAGTTGACTATGATATACCATACCCTAGATTTTATATACAAATATGTTACAGGTCCAGAGGTACAGCACCTACCAATAGAATATTTACTTATGTTGACCACGACAACTTCTCTCAAGCAGATGAGGTATTTATAGATGTCATTTTTACACTGCCGGCTGTTGTTAAATGTCAAGTATTTTAACAACAGGAGCCCAGTAGCCCATGACATGTGGCTACTGAAATATTGAATATTTCATGTGCCAAGTAAATTATTTTTTTCTGTGTTACTAAGATGGTTATTTTAGGGAGTCCAGCAGACAACTGCAAATTACAAAGTTTTGTCCCTGTATATTCAGGACGAGAACAATTTTATGAATAATAGATCATATAGATAAAATGATGACAATGTGAAGGGGCTATGTGCTGATTGCCGCAAGTAAATTAAATAGGTAAATCGTTTCCTTGAATAACTCAAATAATTTTTTTTTTAGTTTGTTCCTTGCTTTCAGCTTAATTTATCTGGGATAACTTGAATACTTGAATATTGCGAAGTAAATTCAATTGTCCCTGTGACGTCAACACAAGAAAGTTTGACTGTATTAATTTTCATATTTTCAAAGATGTAATTTATCTTTAATATTTTTTTACCAGTAATTAGTGTAATTATTTTACAACCGTGACATAACCAGGTTCGGCTGTTTTTGTAATTATTTTACAACTGTGACAGAACCAGGTTCGGCTGTATTTGTAATTATTTTACAACCGTGACATAACCAGGTTCGGCTGTATTTGTAATTATTTTACAACCGTGACAGAACCAGGTTCGACTGTATTTGTAATTATTTTACAACCGTGACAGAACCAGGTTCGGCTGTATTTGTAATTATTTTACAACCGTGACAGAACCAGGTTCGACTGTATTTGTAATTATTTTACAACCGTGACAGAACCAGGTTCGGCTGTATTTGTAATTATTTTACAACCGTGACAGAACCAGGTTCGGCTGTATTTGTAATTATTTTACAACCGTGACAGAACCAGGTTCGGCTGTATTTGTAATTATTTTACAACCGTGACATAACCAAGTTAGGCTGTATTAATTTTCATATTTTCAAAGAAGTAATTTATCTTGAATTACTGTAATTACCGTAATTATTCGTAAGAAATCAAATTTTAGGAATTACATGTATATTTTGTATGCTTACAGAATGTTTTCTTCATGACAAACTCACCTGCAGAAAAACCAACAGTTTTGTCTGAAAAAATGGCACATCTCCGTAGACGTCGTGTGGGTGGAGGAAAACAAACAAGACAAAGGTTTGTATTTCTCTATTGCTTTTTTCAGCCATTTAAAAATAATGATGTCAATAGTTACTAGAGCTGTGATGGCTTCACTGTGATTGACCTGAATGTTTCTGTCATAGTCACTAGAGCTGTGATGGCTTCACTGTGATTGACCTGAATGTTTCTGTCATAGTCACTAGAGCTGTGATGGCTTCACTGTGATTGACCTGAATGTTTCCACTTCCTTGACATCATTTGTTATTTTGTTATTAAGATCTGCACCACATACAATTTATGCTTTTTAACTTTGTAGTTTAAGGTTTGAAATGTAATAAATATCTGACTTCCTTGTGGAAGATATATATACAATATCCGCACATTGTCGGTAAATATAAAATTTATTTGCATGAGCTTTAGAAACGGGTAGAAAAGCGAGCCTTTGGCAAGCTTTTCTAGCCTGTTTCGCAGCGAGTGTAAATTAATTTGATATTTAACGACAATGTATGTACAGTCAAACCTGATTTAAGCAGCCACTGAAGGGAAATTCAAAAGTGACTGCTTAAAAGAGGTGACCTTTAATTCAAGGTTCAAGTTTCTATAATGAGGAAAGTTAGCCATTACAATTTTCAATACCTATTAGCATGTGCAACTATTAAGGATATTGAAAAATATAATGTTTCCATCTCTTGCCACATGGAGGCCTTCCTCTTAAGAGCCATTTAATATTTAATTGGTAAAATGGTAAAAGCAGCACTAAAAGTTCAACTGTTTGTATTTACCATAAACGTCAGTAATATTTACATGTCATTAAACTGGTTTATAAAGTGGTCCAGTAACATTTATCCTGTGCAGCACAGCATCCTGGAACCAAGTCCAACATTAACATAAATCATTAATCTCTTCGTTCCCTGTTTTGTGTCGTTTTCGGTCTGATGAAACGTTATTCTCATAATCTTCCAGAATTTCCGCCTTCATCTTGTTAATATTTGTATTTGTGTCCTTCCAACGCCCATTATTTGTGCAATTTCTCTCGATCTTTTACCGTTTTCCAAATGTTTTACAACTTCAAGTCGCTGTTCAAGCGTCAACACTTTTCGAGACATTTTGACAAATTAATGCAATTTTTTAAACAGACATGGATATAAAGCCATAAAATTTACTCACCTGTTCACTTACCTGTAAATTTTCACACCTCAAACTGTCAATAATTAGGTTGAAGTCCAAAATCAATACCAATCAACTGCTAATTAACACAATTACGTTTGGGACATTTTAGCGTTTACCAGTAAAATGTGTATTGGCACAAGGGAGATAACTGTGATCACATGACATGACCGCTAAATTAAGGAAAAATATAATTTTGGGATCAAAATAGCTGACCGCTTTCTGGAGGTGACTGCTTATTTCAGTTAAATTTCTTCAGGAAAACCATCGGGGGGGGGGGGGGGGGATGGGGGGATCTGAAAGTGGCTGGATAAGGAAGGTGACCGTTTATCTAAGGTGAACGTTAGGGCAGGTTTGATTGTTTATTGTGTTTATCCTGCAATATCAAAAGGTCCAAAACAACTGCCAAATTTCCTGAAAATAGCTGAAACAAGCATCGTTCTACATGTTTTCAAAGGCATCATCATGTGACGCCAGTGCTTATACTGTTACCGTTTCTTTCTGTTGCTCAACATGTATCAGGTACCATAAAAGCTATATCTTGGTCAGTGACCATATATAATAAAAATTTATCCAGTCAATGCAATTTGACTGCTCAAATAGAACAAGTGCAGGATAAATATAGATTAATGATAGTTATGAAGGTTGGGACAGACATTATCACTAGTATAGCAGTGAGTCCTACAAGACGAACTGTGATACTAGTGATAATTAGTGATGGGAATCGGTAACATTTTCAAGATCGATGATCGTTATATCAACATCGACCGATGATTGATCATCGGTGACAATTGCCTGCTAAATGTATTTACTGACTATAATTAATCAAATAGTCTTTATTTCAAGAGTAAAGATGTGAATAAAATTGTATCATAAATTTATAAACTATAATTTTTCCATTAGTAAACATTAACTTTAAAATAGAACAAAAGATCGTTTTCCATATGTGTAACACCTGATATAGATAGATAAATAATAGACTAGTCCAAATATGTGTTTGACAAAAGTAAAGATTTGAATAAAATCAAATAATATATTTACAAACTACAATTTTTCCATTTGTAAACATTAACTTAGAACAAAACAAAAGATCGTTTTCCATATGTATAACACCTGATATAAAATAGACTATTCCGGGAAGTAGATAAATAATAGACTAGTCCAAATATGTGTATTGACTGAGTGTCAAAAGTATGCTTGGACAAAATTGCCAGATGTTTGTCAGTATGAGGGCAAAAAAAACCAGCTGGGATAAAACTGCAATATTTTTGTCAGTATGGAGACAGAAAAAAAAACCAACCAAAGAGCAAAGTTAAGCATATATATTTTAGACACTATAGAATCAGAATCGACCACCAGGTTTAAGAATCGATCATCGGATTGTATGATAACGTCCGACTGATTAGTCGATGTTTCCGATGATCGGTACACCACTAGTGATAATATTCATGTATGTCGAGCCATTCACAATTGACATATATACAAAAGGCCAGATAATATTGTTTTATGATTATATGAAAAAAAACTTATTTATTGTTTTTTTTATGAATTTATCAAAAAACTGGGTTTTTTTTCAGAAATACAGGATTTGTACCTAAAGTAAATATTGTTGACCAGGACCCATCAGACGATCTACGCTACAGAAATCATATAATGGATGCTCCCTCACAAATTATGTACATCATGGGAGATTTGAGTCCTAGAGAGAGGTAAGCAAATTTAAATAAAGGATGCTTAAAAATATGTCATTATGAGAGATATGTATACCAGAGAAAGATAAATTATCTTTACTGAAGGCTCCGTAAAAAAATATGGCAAGGGAGGTCGAAGTCACAGAGAAGATGAAACAGAAATAAATGAAGGCTCCCTAACAAATTATGTCATCAGTGGAGATCTGAATACCAGAAAAGGATAATAAATAAACTGAAGTTTCTTCAATTATATACATTATTAATGCAATCAGTGCCTATCACCACTAACATTGTGAGTTCAAATTCCACCCAGGCGAAGTGTACTCGATACAGCATTGTGTGATAAAGTTTGTCAGTGACTTGCGACAGGTTGGTGGTTTTCTCCTGGTACTCCGGTTTCCTCCACAAATAAAAAACTAACCCCCACGATATAGCTGAAATATTGTTGAAAGTGGCGTTAAACACCATAACCCTATCCTAACCCTATACATTATTGGAGTGCAGAGTTTCAGAAAATGGTAAAAAAGATAAATGAAGACACCAAAAAGAGAAAAACAATCTTTTTCCCAAAACTGCTCAAGACAAAAGTCTGAGGTGTTTGTACATTAATCAATAAATTTCATCTTAATATATATTACTTTTAAAAAAGTTCAAATGAATTATGTGTGTGTTAAATTATTTAATTTATAACTCTTTTCATTGTTAACAATGACTCTAGAAGTAGGACAAGATAAATGCTTATATCCATTGATGATCAGAATCAGCTATGTATAAAAGTAGCCTGTAACTGGGGTTAGCAGCTACTGTACAAAAATAACACTGCTGTTGATATTATCATACAAATGTATTATATATTGTAATTCTAGATCTGCCCTTCCTGATGATGAAGTCATTTTAGGAACAGCAACATTAGATTCTAATGGTGTGTTATGTATGAGACCTGATTTTAACAGAGGCAGAAAACCTTATGTTGTAGAAACCTCCAGTTTTGGTAAAGGTAAGAGTTCATTTGAATGTTCATGGCGAGGTGTACTTGATACAACATTATGTGATAAACTTTGTCAGTGACTTGTGGCAGGTCAGTGGTTTTCTCCAGGTACTCTGGTTTCCTCCACAAATAAAACTGACCGCCATGATATAACTGAAATATTGTTGAAAGTGGCGTTCGACACCATAAACCAAACCATCATGTAAATGACTCATTGTTACTTCTTCTGTAAATCAGAAACTACAGTTAAATCTTCATTAAAGGGTACCTGTATATAGCAAATCACTGAAGGGCAGACATTTTCTCCATTTAATGAATAATGAATATAATGTGAACCTGTACATAAATTGTAACTGCTCATAGAGAGACACATTATCAGGTTCCCTTCAGTGACCTTTATGTACTGGTGTGACTGTATTCTTTCAAACTTAATTTTTTTTAAACTGATGGCGAATTTACAAGAAATTTCGGAAATGATGAAGATGGATTAATTCAGTTTGGTGCTTACTTCTGAATCCCAGTCTTTTGTACCAGAACATTTTATGATTATTGAATAAAAAAAATTTGGCATAGATACTTTATTAGTTGAAAACTGGTTTAAGATTTATCTGTGAATTTTGTAATTTTCTACTGTGAATTGCAGTAAATTTATTTTAAAAAATTTGAGAGCAACAAAATAAAAATAGATATCATTGGGAGTATTTTAATAATAATTAGATTTCAAGTTCATTTTCCTCTATTGTAAAGTAAATTATACACAGACTGGTTTGTTTCATGTATACAGAGTACTTACTATTAAAATTATGTTTTTCATCAATAGCATTGAATATTGAAAACTTTATATTTGTATACAGTTACACATAATCTATATATTTTAAATTGTCTGCAACTTGTTTATTGTTATTCAAAAACCGAATTCAAATAAAGTTTTCTTATCTTATCTTAACTGAATAGAGCAAAATACTATACATGAAGACTTCTTATAAGATCAACAACAACAAAAATTAAACTGTTGGAAGATTATTTTGAAAGATTGTTATATCACCGGATTTAAAACAAATTTTGTCTTTGATACATTCACAATTTCTGTTACTTTTACAGAAGTATTTGAGTACACAATAGAGCATACATCCAAAGTAATGAACAGGTAATTATTGTCTTAATGAACAGGTAATTATTGTCTTAATGAACAGGTAAATAATTCTTTAAACAACTTCCCATCTCACAGGAGTTCTAATTACTTGTTTGTTGTTATGCTACATTTGCTCTCATGGCAGACTTGTGCAGGAGAGATCAGAAATTGTCTTTATGTAAGATTTTCAAGATGTTTTGATTCATTCTTTTTTTAATTGTCTTTTAATATTTAAAAGTTTAAATCTTAAAATTTGTAGACCATCATTGTTTGTAGCCTTATGTATTGTACTTTGTCACTGATTTATAGAATGTCAGTGGCTTTCTCTAGATAGATATCCTTATGTATTGTACTTTGTCACTGATTTATAGAATGTCAGTGGCTTTCTCTAGATAGATATCCTTATGTATTGTACTTTGTCACTGATTTATAGAATGTCAGTGGCTTTCTCTAGATAGATATCCTTATGTATTGTACTTTGTCACTGATTTATAGAATGTCAGTGGCTTTCTCTAGATAGATATCCTTATGTATTGTACTTTGTCACTGATTTATAGAATGTCAGTGGCTTTCTCTAGATAGATATCCTTATGTATTGTACTTTGTCACTGATTTATAGAATGTCAGTGGCTTTCTCTAGATAGATATCCTTATGTATTGTACTTTGTCACTGATTTATAGAATGTCAGTGGCTTTCTCTAGATAGATATCCTTATGTATTGTACTTTGTCACTGATTTATAGAATGTCAGTGGCTTTCTCTAGATAGATATCCTTATGTATTGTACTTTGTCACTGATTTATAGAATGTCAGTGGCTTTCTCTAGATAGATATCCTTATGTATTGTACTTTGTCACTGATTTATAGAATGTCAGTGGCTTTCTCTAGATAGATATCCTTATGTATTGTACTTTGTCACTGATTTATAGAATGTCAGTGGCTTTCTCTAGATAGATATCCTTATGTATTGTACTTTGTCACTGATTTATAGAATGTCAGTGGCTTTCTCTAGATAGATATCCTTATTACCTCCACGAGATAAAGCTGATGGATACAATATATATAGAATAATGGGAGAGTCCGATGCGATGAGCTGTGATACTAGTGATAATGTATGTCATTACCTTCAAAACTGGCGTTATTGTTTTTATCGGTTTTAAACGTCAATAATGTGACGTGACATTGACTAATATTTTCCAGTATCAGAGTCCGTCCAATGATACTGACAATGTCAGTGAGAACAAGGAAAAATGTCTAAATTACTGGTAAAACTAAAATATTATTGACAGTGGGGTTATACAGTGTGAGGGCAGCATGGTATTGGGATAAGGGAAGCCATGGTGTGCCACACTAAGATTGTCTATGGAAAATACTAGACATGAAACTCAACAATGGTCCTTTCAATAGTTGTTTCGATAGAAGCATTTACCCATTCTGCAGTCCTCGAAGTCGAAATGAAAATTTGAATTTACTCTGCCGAATCAAATTCTTGAATTAATTTTTATATAGTTCTAATTGAAAGCTGAAAAATTTACTGGTCTGAAGAAAGTTTTACTGGTCTTGGGCCGTAGGACCAGTGCTCATCGTGAGGACTGATTCTGATTGCTTTTATGAGTGTATATTATAATTTATGCACAAATTATTACACTCCTCTGGATTATACATTTTGATATGGAATTCTAAAAATAGAGACACAGTATTCAAAACTTAATATAATAAATTTTTTCTTATAGACAAGAACAGGACAAGGAAGTAAAAATGTACAGAGAAGTATATAACAGACATAAAGATTTCTTACAGGCTTGTGTGGGTGACGAGTTTGAAATGGTAGGTTTTATTCTGATGACGATTCTGGGATGTAATAAGATGTCAAGAAAAAAAGAATAAACAGCAACATTTGTCAACACGTTATCTAGTTTCAAAACAACTTTTTTTTTTTACTTTAAACAAGCATGATCTTAAATAATTTCTTGAAATAAGTTTTAAATAGGTGTAGAAATGTGTGTCAAGTATAAATTGTATTAACCAGTGAATACAAAAATTGATTGATTAATTGTTATTTTAAAACTACTGTTGCTCTCCGAATATAAAAATAAATAGGGAGTATACGAACAACGCAGTAATTCACAAAAAGGCTTCATTAAAATTTTACCAGCAGCATTTTCATTGGCTAATTATGAGTTCATCTTGCCATGACCTCTAATAAGGTTCTGTCAGATGTTAGGGGAGCGTAGTATATTTTAACAGCTGATTTTGATCTGGGTAGAAAATAGAATTGTCTGTCCTGCCTTAACCATGTAAGACAAATCCTTTCATGACAAATTGTATTGTCAATTTTCCTGTTTCAATTTCAGCCTTCACCAGATGTATTACGATTACTAGTATATGGAGAAATAGGTAAGAATGAGAATTTGTTGTATTACGATTACTAGTATATGGAGAAATAGGTAAGAATGAGAATTTGTTGTATTACGATTACTAGTATATGGAGAAATAGGTAAGAATGGGAATTTGTTGTATTACGATTACTAGTATATGGAGAAATAGGTAAGAATGAGAATTTGTTGTATTACGATTACTAGTATATGGAGAAATAGGTAAGAATGGGAATTTGTTGTATTACGATTACTAGTATATGGAGAAATAGATAAGAATGGGAATTTGTTGTATTACGATTACTAGTATATGGAGAAATAGGTAAGAATGAGAATTTGTTGTATTACGATTACTAGTATATGGAGAAATAGGTAAGAATGGGAATTTGTTGTATTACGATTACTAGTATATGGAGAAATAGGTAAGAAAGGGAATTTATAGTATTATTTTATGATAGTAATTTCTCTATTGATATAATACTGCTTCCGTAGATATATTCAGTGAATCAGTGAAAAAATACAAGAAAAAAAAGCAATATAAACCAGTGTAATTGGACAGTTGGGAAAGTTCATGGAAAATTGTAAAGTCACAGATAAGTTTCTGCTGTCCTTCAAGTATACAAAATGCAGTCGATCTACTACAAGCATACGTCATGGAATTAAATCACTCAAAATGTTAAGTTTTCTTTTTGTCTGATTTCAATTTAAATACTGTTAATATTATTTTATCTGAAGAGAATGCTGGTGAAATAGTACCTGTATTAACTGCTTGACTTGAACATCACCAGTTGAAGTTTTAAAAAGTGTGTTGTTGTTATTCTGAAATAGAATTAGAGGATTTAAATACAATTTTAGAAGAATTTATCAATATGTAGACCTGGCCTTTCACTCTCTCATTACATAGAGTAATTCAGATTTAATTCAGTTTCTGTGTGATGCCGCCATGCTTATTCATCCATAGACCACTACAAAGTCATATTAAATCCTTTGATATTTCCTTCAAATCACCATAGTAAAAATTGTTGAAAAATTCAGACTTGTCATAATATATTATTTTCATGCTAAGCATATCTCCCCCCCCCCCCCCCCCCCCCCCCAATCTTGTTATATATATACATTTAACTTATAAACAAGCAAATCTCTTAAAAAAAAAAAAAAAAAAAAATTGTCTAATGAAAATATCCAAACAGTCCTATATGTTTATATTTGACAGAGTCAGCTAAGAATTTTGAGTTTGATGATCTATATGTTTATATTTGACAGAGTCAGCTAAGAATTTTGAGTTTGATGATCTATATGTTTATATTTGACAGAGTCAGCTAAGAATTTTGAGTTTGATGATCTATATTGCCATTTCTTTGTTGATCTACCAAAATGTAAGTATTAACTTTAAACTACTTGTTTTCTAGGTATTAACTTTAAACTACTTGTTTTCTAGGTATTTTCCCTTGTAATTTTAGCTCATGTGGATAAAAATCACATCATTTTTTGTCTTCAATTAATGTGTGTTGTCTCTTGTTCATTGTTCATTAAAAACATTACGTTTGGTTTTCTATTCATGAACCACACTACACCATTTGAAATTTGTAGGCATATTCTATGTATGATCCTCAAGATATTTTACTTCTTTTGTTTGGATATAACATCTTCCATAGGGCATGATCATTTCTCATTTTCACTTGAATAGTCACTCTGTTCATTTTAATATTTAATTTTAATTACAGTGTTAGTTTCTGTGTATTGAATGGGTAATAATTACTAAATAATAGTTCTTAGGAAGTGTAGCAAAAATACTATCTTGACTTGTTAAGCTAATTGTCTCAGAATGCCAAAGCAATTTCTATTATGTTGAAACCTGTCTAAACGGAACCATGAATGAACCTGAATCATGTATAAACCGAGGTTTGAATAATGTCCCAAAGTAGAAAATCTTTGTTAATTATTCACCTGTCTATTCCAAACAGGTTCAGTTTAGATAGGTAATTATTCACCTGTCTATTCCAAACAGGTTCAGTTTAGATAGGTAATTATTCACCTGTCTATTCCAAACAGGTTCAGTTTAGATAGGTAATTATTCACCTGTCTATTCCAAACAGGTTCAGTTTAGATAGGTAATTATTCACCTGTCTATTCCAAACAGGTTCAGTTTAGATAGGTAATTATTCACCTGTCTATTCCAAACAGAATAGTTGGTACTAAGAAGGTTCAGTTTAGACAGGTTTCACTGTATTGAATAATTCCTTGTCGAGACAGAATAAAAGGTTTTTACACTCAATTCTATCACATAATCATGGGTAAGAATTAAATGAAACCATACAAGATAAAAAAATATAGTTGATCATATATTACAGTTTGGACGGCAGAGAAACACCAACAGTTGTCATGGGTTACGCAAACATGTTCTACAAAAATTGAAGGCAGGGTAAGTTAAACTTGGAATTAAACATTTGCTACAAAAGCTGAAGTATAAAGTGGAAAAAATACCAAAGTTGAAGAAAGATCAAATAAAAAATCAACCAATCAATGTTTTGCTATAGAATCATGTGACTGAATTTGAATCCGAGTTTTGTTCATTATTATAATAAATGTACATACCTAATTTGTTAACATGGGGGATATAAAATTTATTAACATGGAGGATATAAAATTTGCATGTAATTCTCTATTTTTAATAACATACAGGAACATATTAAAATGGAAATCAAACTGTTATGAAAAGAAAGTTTAAAACAGTGATGGTCATAAAATCTACCAATATCAACAAAACAAACAATGGCCTCTTACTTCAAATCATTAAGCTCAAAAAAGACCATGACACATATGCTGATGGAAATCCAAGTGTTGGCTTGGGATAGACACACAATGAGATAGGGTTATTGGAATCTCCCCCTCTTGATAATTTCATCTCCATTTCTATTTTATATTCATTTTTTTTTAGGATAATGTTGCCCACTTCAGTTTTCCATTCAGTTTTGAACTGTTCTACAAGAATGATTCAGTAAATGAGGAAGATAAAGGTTTGTTTGTCTGTTATTTTGTCTTTACATCACATCTTATAGAATGAAATAATTTTTTTTTCTATTAATGGTGTTTATTCCATTGATAATAACCCACCTTTATTACATAGAAATACTGAGATTTTCAAATAAAAGAGAAACTAATATTTCACCCAGTGAACAGTGATACACAGAATATCGAAAATAAATCACTTGTAAACAAATAACACTGTTAATTCAGTCATGTTCTAATATGAATTCGTGATTTATTTTGGATAAGTCTGAATGCTAGAGTAGTTATACTATAAATCTTCACAAATCGTCGTCAAATGTTGTAAAAGTAAAATTTTGAAATTAGCTTGTTTTTTTAATGTCATCTGGTGGTAAAAGATCAAACACTATCACCAAGAAAATATATTTCTGAGCATTTTTGCATTCTCATTATTAGTAATATATACGTTAATAAAATGTACATCTTGTTTCCGTAAATTCATCGTTTATCTTTCAGTACCTGTTGTAAACCAGTGTATTTTTGCTCTTGAACATTTTTGTGGTTTGATAGGTGTTTCCTGATTAACTGTTATTCAAGCTAAAGGGTCTATTTAAATCAAACACTTTTAAATCTTAATTAAGCAAACACACCGAACATTCAAATTGTATTAATTTTTCTAATGTATTTAACATTGATTTTGTATGTATTTCAGACGAGATGCCACATTTTCCACTGATTTTGATAGAGGTTCTCTCCCTTGACTCATTTAAAAGATTTAGAACAGAAGGATATACATATGTAACTGTTCCTAATAAACCAGGTATAGTGACCGACGGTGTTTGTAATAGACAGGTGTTCAGATTAGAAAGGTTAAAAAGTTTTAACATTAGAACTTAGTTAATATTCAGAGCATACGGTCTCAAAGCTTTCGAGTTTTGTTTGCGTACTGGAAAAACACAAAACACTGTATGCAACAAATACGGTGTGTCAATTGGATGAAAGTCATATTCAAACATTTAATGCTTATGGCCAGGTCTCCAATTTAAAACGAGTTCTCAATAGTCAATAGTTTAGTTGATATTCAGGATTTAGTCTCAAAACTTTCGAGCTTGAGTTTTGTGCTTGTACTCGAAAAACTCAAGCACTGTATGCAATCAATTCAATGTTCTAATTGGACAATTTTAGAGTATGTCTGACAAAATCGTATTCAAACGTTTAATGCTTATGGCCAGGTCTCCACAATTTAAAACGAGTTCTCAATGTATGTTGTATATCTTAGTCTGCTAAGTAAAATCTTCAAGAGTTTTCATATCATATCATCAAATTAATGAATTAAGTGTCATCATTTTATCATTAGGACAGGGTAGTTTTACACGTAAAGTTAGGACTATTTTTACACTTAAGATTATCGTAAGTATTTTTGTGAAACTCTTTTTAATCTTAGTTTTACACTTACGACAATTTTTGAAGTCTGAAGTCTGAAGTCATTCATAAATTTTATCCCCAAATATTTTGCAGTAAAGTTATTGTCTTTAACCTCGTGGTAATAGAAACTAATGACATTATATAGGTAGTAGACAAACAGCCATACAATTGTGACCATGGAGGCCCCCAGATGACAGTTAACCTCATAGTAATAGAAACTAATGACATTATATAGGTAGTAGACAAACAGCCATACAATTGTGGCCATGGAGGCCCCCAGATGACAGTTAACCTCGTGGTAATAGAAACTAATGACATTATATAGGTAGTAGACAAACAGCCATACAATTGTGGCCATGGAGGCCCCCAGATGACAGTTAACCCTGTGGTAATAGAAACTAATGACATTATATAGGTAGTAGACAAACAGCCATACAATTGTGGCCATGGAGGCCCCAGATGACAGTTAACCTCGTGGTAATAGAAACTAATGACATTATATAGGTAGTAGACAAACAGCCATACAATTGTGGCCATGGAGGCCCCAGATGACAGTTAACCTCATAGTAATAGAAACTAATGACATTATATAGGTAGTAGACAAACAGCCATACAATTGTGACCATGGAGGCCCCCAGATGACAGTTAACCTCATAGTAATAGAAACTAATGACATTATATAGGTAGTAGACAAACAGCCATACAATTGTGGCCATGGAGGCCCCCAGATGACAGTTAACCCTGTGGTATAAGAAACTAATGACATTATATAGGTAGTAGACAAACAGCCATACAATTGTGGCCATGGAGGCCCCCAGATGACAGTTAACCTCATAGTAATAGAAACTAATGACATTATATAGGTAGTAGACAAACAGCCATACAATTGTGGCCATGGAGGCCCCCAGATGACAGTTAACCTCGTGGTAATAGAAACTAATGACATTATATAGGTAGTAGACAAACAGCCATACAATTGTGGCCATGGAGGCCCCCAGATGACAGTTAACCTCGTGGTAATAGAAACTAATGACATTATATAGGTAGTAGACAAACAGCCATACAATTGTGGCCATGGAGGCCCCCAGATGACAGTTAACCTCATAGTAATAGAAACTAATGACATTATATAGGTAGTAGACAAACAGCCATACAATTGTGGCCATGGAGGCCCCCAGATGACAGTTAACCTCATAGTAATAGAAACTAATGACATTATATAGGTAGTAGACAAACAGCCATACAATTGTGGCCATGGAGGCCCCCAGATGACAGTTAACCTCATAGTAATAGAAACTAATGACATTATATAGGTAGTAGACAAACAGCCATACAATTGTGGCCATGGAGGCCCCCAGATGACAGTTAACCTCGTGGTAATAGAAACTAATGACATTATATAGGTAGTAGACAAACAGCCATACAATTGTGGCCATGGAGGCCCCAGATGACAGTTAACCTCATAGTAATAGAAACTAATGACATTATATAGGTAGTAGACAAACAGCCATACAATTGTGACCATGGAGGCCCCCAGATGACAGTTAACCTCATAGTAATAGAAACTAATGACATTATATAGGTAGTAGACAAACAGCCATACAATTGTGACCATGGAGGCCCCCAGATGACAGTTAACCTCATAGTAATAGAAACTAATGACATTATATAGGTAGTAGACAAACAGCCATACAATTGTGACCATGGAGGCCCCCAGATGACAGTTAACCTCATAGTAATAGAAACTAATGACATTATATAGGTAGTAGACAAACAGCCATACAATTGTGGCCATGGAGGCCCCCAGATGACAGTTAACCTCATAGTAATAGAAACTAATGACATTATATAGGTAGTAGACAAACAGCCATACAATTGTGGCCATGGAGGCCCCCAGATGACAGTTAACCTCATAGTAATAGAAACTAATGACATTATATAGGTAGTAGACAAACAGCCATACAATTGTGGCCATGGAGGCCCCCAGATGACAGTTAACCTCATAGTAATAGAAACTAATGACATTATATAGGTAGTAGACAAACAGCCATACAATTGTGGCCATGGAGGCCCCCAGATGACAGTTAACCTCATAGTAATAGAAACTAATGACATTATATAGGTAGTAGACAAACAGCCATACAATTGTGGCCATGGAGGCCCCCAGATGACAGTTAACCTCGTGGTAATAGAAACTAATGACATTATATAGGTAGTAGACAAACAGCCATACAATTGTGGCCATGGAGGCCCCAGATGACAGTTAACCTCATAGTAATAGAAACTAATGACATTATATAGGTAGTAGACAAACAGCCATACAATTGTGACCATGGAGGCCCCCAGATGACAGTTAACCTCATAGTAATAGAAACTAATGACATTATATAGGTAGTAGACAAACAGCCATACAATTGTGACCATGGAGGCCCCCAGATGACAGTTAACCTCATAGTAATAGAAACTAATGACATTATATAGGTAGTAGACAAACAGCCATACAATTGTGACCATGGAGGCCCCCAGATGACAGTTAACCTCATAGTAATAGAAACTAATGACATTATATAGGTAGTAGACAAACAGCCATACAATTGTGGCCATGGAGGCCCCCAGATGACAGTTAACCTCATAGTAATAGAAACTAATGACATTATATAGGTAGTAGACAAACAGCCATACAATTGTGGCCATGGAGGCCCCCAGATGACAGTTAACCTCATAGTAATAGAAACTAATGACATTATATAGGTAGTAGACAAACAGCCATACAATTGTGGCCATGGAGGCCCCCAGATGACAGTTAACCTCATAGTAATAGAAACTAATGACATTATATAGGTAGTAGACAAACAGCCATACAATTGTGGCCATGGAGGCCCCCAGATGACAGTTAACCTCATAGTAATAGAAACTAATGACATTATATAGGTAGTAGACAAACAGCCATACAATTGTGACCATGGAGGCCCCCAGATGACAGTTAACCTCATAGTAATAGAAACTAATGACATTATATAGGTAGTAGACAAACAGCCATACAATTGTGACCATGGAGGCCCCCAGATGACAGTTAACCTCATAGTAATAGAAACTAATGACATTATATAGGTAGTAGACAAACAGCCATACAATTGTGGCCATGGAGGCCCCCAGATGACAGTTAACCTCGTGGTAATAGAAACTAATGACATTATATAGGTAGTAGACAAACAGCCATACAATTGTGACCATGGAGGCCCCCAGATGACAGTTAACCTCGTGGTAATAGAAACTAATGACATTATATAGGTAGTAGACAAACAGCCATACAATTGTGGCCATGGAGGCCCCCAGATGACAGTTAACCCTGTGGTATAAGAAACTAATGACATTATATAGGTAGTAGACAAACAGCCATACAATTGTGGCCATGGAGGCCCCCAGATGACAGTTAACCTCGTGGTAATAGAAACTAATGACATTATATAGGTAGTAGACAAACAGCCATACAATTGTGACCATGGAGGCCCCCAGATGACAGTTAACCTCATAGTAATAGAAACTAATGACATTATATAGGTAGTAGACAAACAGCCATACAATTGTGACCATGGAGGCCCCCAGATGACAGTTAACCTCGTGGTAATAGAAACTAATGACATTATATAGGTAGTAGACAAACAGCCATACAATTGTGGCCATGGAGGCCCCCAGATGACAGTTAACCCTGTGGTATAAGAAACTAATGACATTATATAGGTAGTAGACAAACAGCCATACAATTGTGGCCATGGAGGCCCCCAGATGACAGTTAACCTCATAGTAATAGAAACTAATGACATTATATAGGTAGTAGACAAACAGCCATACAATTGTGACCATGGAGGCCCCCAGATGACAGTTAACCTCGTGGTAATAGAAACTAATGACATTATATAGGTAGTAGACAAACAGCCATACAATTGTGGCCATGGAGGCCCCCAGATGACAGTTAACCTCATAGTAATAGAAACTAATGACATTATATAGGTAGTAGACAAACAGCCATACAATTGTGGCCATGGAGGCCCCCAGATGACAGTTAACCCTGTGGTATAAGAAACTAATGACATTATATAGGTAGTAGACAAACAGCCATACAATTGTGACCATGGAGGCCCCCAGATGACAGTTAACCTCATAGTAATAGAAACTAATGACATTATATAGGTAGTAGACAAACAGCCATACAATTGTGGCCATGGAGGCCCCCAGATGACAGTTAACCTCATAGTAATAGAAACTAATGACATTATATAGGTAGTAGACAAACAGCCATACAATTGTGGCCATGGAGGCCCCAGATGACAGTTAACCTCATAGTAATAGAAACTAATGACATTATATAGGTAGTAGACAAACAGCCATACAATTGTGACCATGGAGGCCCCCAGATGACAGTTAACCTCATAGTAATAGAAACTAATGACATTATATAGGTAGTAGACAAACAGCCATACAATTGTGGCCATGGAGGCCCCCAGATGACAGTTAACCTCATAGTAATAGAAACTAATGACATTATATAGGTAGTAGACAAACAGCCATACAATTGTGGCCATGGAGGCCCCCAGATGACAGTTAACCTCATAGTAATAGAAACTAATGACATTATATAGGTAGTAGACAAACAGCCATACAATTGTGACCATGGAGGCCCCCAGATGACAGTTAACCTCATAGTAATAGAAACTAATGACATTATATAGGTAGTAGACAAACAGCCATACAATTGTGACCATGGAGGCCCCCAGATGACAGTTAACCTCATAGTAATAGAAACTAATGACATTATATAGGTAGTAGACAAACAGCCATACAATTGTGACCATGGAGGCCCCCAGATGACAGTTAACCTCATAGTAATAGAAACTAATGACATTATATAGGTAGTAGACAAACAGCCATACAATTGTGGCCATGGAGGCCCCCAGATGACAGTTAACCTCATAGTAATAGAAACTAATGACATTATATAGGTAGTAGACAAACAGCCATACAATTGTGGCCATGGAGGCCCCAGATGACAGTTAACCTCATAGTAATAGAAACTAATGACATTATAT
Organism: Bathymodiolus septemdierum; assembly: GCA_963383655.1. Classification (NCBI taxonomy): domain Eukaryota; kingdom Metazoa; phylum Mollusca; class Bivalvia; order Mytilida; family Modiolidae; genus Bathymodiolus; species Bathymodiolus septemdierum. The sequence continues at coordinate 71,304,771 of OY726523.1, read as the reverse complement.
AGGTAGTAGACAAACAGCCATACAATTGTGGCCATGGAGGCCCCAGATGACAGTTAACCTCATAGTAATAGAAACTAATGACATTATATAGGTAGTAGACAAACAGCCATACAATTGTGACCATGGAGGCCCCCAGATGACAGTTAACCTCATAGTAATAGAAACTAATGACATTATATAGGTAGTAGACAAACAGCCATACAATTGTGACCATGGAGGCCCCCAGATGACAGTTAACCTCATAGTAATAGAAACTAATGACATTATATAGGTAGTAGACAAACAGCCATACAATTGTGACCATGGAGGCCCCCAGATGACAGTTAACCTCATAGTAATAGAAACTAATGACATTATATAGGTAGTAGACAAACAGCCATACAATTGTGGCCATGGAGGCCCCCAGATGACAGTTAACCTCATAGTAATAGAAACTAATGACATTATATAGGTAGTAGACAAACAGCCATACAATTGTGGCCATGGAGGCCCCAGATGACAGTTAACCTCATAGTAATAGAAACTAATGACATTATATAGGTAGTAGACAAACAGCCATACAATTGTGACCATGGAGGCCCCCAGATGACAGTTAACCTCATAGTAATAGAAACTAATGACATTATATAGGTAGTAGACAAACAGCCATACAATTGTGACCATGGAGGCCCCCAGATGACAGTTAACCTCATAGTAATAGAAACTAATGACATTATATAGGTAGTAGACAAACAGCCATACAATTGTGGCCATGGAGGCCCCCAGATGACAGTTAACCCTGTGGTATAAGAAACTAATGACATTATATAGGTAGAGGACAATCAAACAGCCATACAATTGTAGCCATAGAGGCCCCAGATGACAGTTAACCCTGTGGTATAAGAAACTAATGACATTATATAGGTAGTAGACAAACAGCCATACAATTGTGGCCATGGAGGCCCCCAGATGACAGTTAACCCTGTGGTATAAGAAACTAATGACATTATATAGGTAGAGGACAATCAAACAGCCATACAATTGTAGCCATAGAGGCCCCAGATGACAGTTAACCCTGTGGTATAAGAAACTAATGACATTATATAGGTAGAGGACAATCAAACAGCCATACAATTGTAGCCATAGAGGCCCCAGATGACAGTTAACCCTGTGGTATAAGAAACTAATGACATTATATAGGTAGAGGACAATCAAACAGCCATACAATTGTAGCCATAGAGGCCCCAGATGACAGTTAACCCTGTGGTAATAGAAACTAATGACATTATATAGGTAGAGGACAATCAAACAGCCATACAATTGTAGCCATAGAGGCCCCAGATGACAGTTAACCCTGTGGTATAAGAAACTAATGACATTATATAGGTAGAGGACAATCAAACAGCCATACAATTGTAGCCATAGAGGCCCCCAGATGACAGTTAACCTCATAGTAATAGAAACTAATGACATTATATAGGTAGAGGACAATCAAACAGCCATACAATTGTAGCCATAGAGGCCCCAGATGACAGTTAACCCTGTGGTATAAGAAACTAATGACATTATATAGGTAGAGGACAATCAAACAGCCATACAATTGTAGCCATAGAGGCCCCAGATGACAGTTAACCTTGTGGTATAATAAACTAATGACATTATATAGGTAGAGGACAATCAAACAGCCATACAATTGTAGCCATAGAGGCCCCAGATGACAGTTAACCCCGTGGTATAAGAAACTAATGACATTATATAGGTAGAGGACAATCAAACAGCCATACAATTGTAGCCATAGAGGCCCCAGATGACAGTTAACCCTGTGGTATAAGAAACTAATGACATTATATAGGTAGAGGACAATCAAACAGCCATACAATTGTAGCCATAGAGGCCCCAGATGACAGTTAACCCCGTGGTATAATAAACTAATGACATTATATAGGTAGAGGACAATCAAACAGCCATACAATTGTAGCCATAGAGGCCCCAGATGACAGTTAACCCCGTGGTATAAGAAACTAATGACATTATATAGGTAGAGGACAATCAAACAGCCATACAATTGTAGCCATAGAGGCCCCAGATGACAGTTAACCTCGTGGTATAAGAAACTAATGACATTATATAGGTAGAGGACAATCAAACAGCCATACAATTGTAGCCATAGAGGCCCCAGATGACAGTTAACCCCGTGGTATAAGAAACTAATGACATTATATAGGTAGAGGACAATCAAACAGCCATACAATTGTAGCCATAGAGGCCCCAGATGACAGTTAACCTCGTGGTATAAGAAACTAATGACATTATATAGGTAGAGGACAATCAAACAGCCATACAATTGTAGCCATAGAGGCCCCAGATGACAGTTAACCTCGTGGTATAAGAAACTAATGACATTATATAGGTAGAGGACAATCAAACAGCCATACAATTGTAGCCATAGAGGCCCCAGATGACAGTTAACCTCGTGGTATAAGAAACTAATGACATTATATAGGTAGAGGACAATCAAACAGCCATACAATTGTAGCCATAGAGGCCCCAGATGACAGTTAACCTCGTGGTATAAGAAACTAATGACATTATATAGGTAGAGGACAATCAAACAGCCATACAATTGTAGCCATAGAGGCCCCAGATGACAGTTAACCTCGTGGTATAAGAAACTAATGACATTATATAGGTAGAGGACAATCAAACAGCCATACAATTGTAGCCATAGAGGCCCCAGATGACAGTTAACCTTGTGGTATAATAAACTAATGACATTATATAGGTAGAGGACAATCAAACAGCCATACAATTGTAGCCATAGAGGCCCCAGATGACAGTTAACCTTGTGGTATAAGAAACTAATGACATTATATAGGTAGAGGACAATCAAACAGCCATACAATTGTAGCCATAGAGGCCCCAGATGACAGTTAACCTTGTGGTATAAGAAACTAATGACATTATATAGGTAGAGGACAATCAAACAGCCATACAATTGTAGCCATAGAGGCCCCAGATGACAGTTAACCTCGTGGAATAAGAAACTAATGACATTATATAGGTAGAGGACAATCAAACAGCCATACAATTGTAGCCATAGAGGCCCCCAGATGACAGTTAACCCCGTGGTATAAGAAACTAATGACATTATATAGGTAGAGGACAATCAAACAGCCATACAATTGTAGCCATAGAGGCCCCAGATGACAGTTAACCTTGTGGTATAAGAAACTAATGACATTATATAGGTAGAGGACAATCAAACAGCCATACAATTGTAGCCATAGAGGCCCCAGATGACAGTTAACCTCGTGGTATAAGAAACTAATGACATTATATAGGTAGAGGACAATCAAACAGCCATACAATTGTAGCCATAGAGGCCCCCAGATGACAGTTAACCCCGTGGTATAAGAAACTAATGACATTATATAGGTAGAGGACAATCAAACAGCCATACAATTGTAGCCATAGAGGCCCCAGATGACAGTTAACCTCGTGGAATAAGAAACTAATGACATTATATAGGTAGAGGACAATCAAACAGCCATACAATTGTAGACATAGAGGCCCCCAGATGACAGTAAGTAAATATCTCGTCTTATTTTGTTTCTAGGAACTGAGAAGGTCCATGCCAATTGTTGGAGACCGATCGGTATGTCTGTGGTGTCTGAATTACGTCGTTATTTTATTGGTGGATCACCAGAATTAGAAGATCAGACTTATACAGCTATACCATCTACATTCCAGGTAATTGTGATAATAAAATAGTTATATAGTGAAATCTTAATGTATACTGGACATTAAATACAGTGCATAGTGATCAAAATCAATGAAACCACCCTGTAAAACATTTTGACCTTACAAATCTTTCCCTCAAGTTCCCCCAAGGTCTTCTGCATCTGATACAGATTAGTACCATAACCTCTCACAACAATGCAAACCTAAACAATTAAAAAAGGTACAAGGTATTTATTGATAAAGGTTTAAAATGTTCTGAAAAAAAACAGGACCATCCGAAAAATGATATGGATATTCAGTATTTAAAACTGAAAGGTCCAGGACCTTTTACTTTAAAAAATAATTTTGAACACCTGAGAGTTGAATAATTCAATGTGTAAAATAAAGGAATAAAAGACAAATAGTGGTCCACAAAGGACTACACAGAAACTAATGATTTAGTCACATAACCCCCACTAAATACTGAGGGGGTGAACTTGACTGAGAAATTACCATTGCTGCTGTGAAAAAAATATTATAAATTTGTACTCTCTAATGTATAATGTGGACTGTGGTTGAAAAAGTTCAGAAATATTCTTTGATACTACTTACCTTATTTTCTTTAAGTAAGACTATGCTAATTACTGGTATTTAATGTGTAATGTTTAGTGGAAATATCTCTTTCATCCAATAATCAACCATTATAGTACAATGATGACCAACCAGGTGAGTGATAGAGACTCAGGTGAAATTCCAATTAGTGTAATATTCAAAATTGTAATTGTACTAAAATTATATAGTTTTTGAAATCAGGTAAATTGATAATTAAAAAAATTAATACCATCATAAAAAGTGAAGCATTGATATTTAGATTAAATTTTGGTAACATTGGTAATTTTTGTATTACAGGGAAGTTACTTGAGTAAATATGGCTTCCGTACAGAGACCACTGGTGAAGTAACAGTTAACCTCAATGTCATGATGCAGGCCAGGTAAGAATTATCTCCCTTTGACAGTTAATCTCAGTGTCATAATGCAGGACTGGTAAGAATTATCTCCCTTTGACAGTTAACATCAATGTCATAATGCAGGACTGGTAAAAATTATCTCCCTTTGACAGTTAACATCAATGTCATAATGCAGGACTGGTAAGAATTATCTCCCTTTGACAATTAACATCAATGTCAGGATGCAGGACTTGTAAGAATTATCTCCCTTTGACAGTTACCCTCAATGTCATAATGCAGGACTTGTAAGAATTATCTTCCTTTGACAGTTAACCTCAATGTCAGGATGCAGGACTTGTAAGAATTATCCTTTTGACAGCTGACCTCGTTTTCATGATGCAGGCCATGTAAGAGTTATCTGCCTTTATATAGTTTCTTTATGAGGGTTTTTTACTGAAAGTGGTTTTACATTTGTCACTGTGAATTACTCAATATTATTTCTATTGTTTGCAAAAATTATCCTATAAAACATTGAAGTTGTTAAGAGTGTTTGTTTTGCATTTCTCAGATATCTTATGCAGTGTCCTAGCTAGTGGGTATTGGAGGGGTGCACAACCCTGCCCTAAAAGTCCATTGTCCCTCTGCTCCTTTAATTACTCCTATTTCCTTCTTTATAATTTCAATGTGTTCTCATACATATATTTTTAAACAGGTACACTCAGAAATTGGTGTTTACTTTATGATTAGCTCACTGTCTTGACTGTATCGGTGGTGTAATGGTTAGTGTGCTTGCCTTGAGTGCAGTAGATCATGGGTTCAGGTCCTGGTTGCGTCAAACCAAAAACTTATAAAATTGGTATTTGGTGCTTCTTCATTAAGCACGCAGCATCGAGGAGTAAGAACAAAGACTCAAATCGAGATAATGTGCCAGAGAGGAGTGACATGTCTACCTGCGAAATTTTGTTTCAGTGAGCTAGCACTATACAAAAATCCAATTAAGCGTGTTGGTCTAGTAATAAACAGACGTCATCATTATCATCTCATCGAATGTTACTTGTTTTCACCATAATTTAGCTCACTTGGTGTTCAATAGCACTCACTCACTCACTCTCTCATAAAATGCTATATTGAGTAGATATATTGACATAAGCAGTATATATCAGTTCTGATTTTCATTACAGCAGCATTAGTTTTACTGATACAATGACATTGTGTGTTTCAGGGCATTTATGGAGAAGAAATCTCAGAAAAGGTCACTAGGATCCTTGCTGGATAACCTTGGGTAAGTTTTTATTCTTCTGGAATGAAAACTAAGAGATTATGATATTCAAAACACATAAATCCATGTATAAAAGATTGTGTATATTGTGAAGCACTTTCATACTGTAAATTTTGAATATTTTTACATTATGTTTTAAATGCAAAATCCAAGACAACCGTCAAAAATGTGAGGTCATATTTTTGCACATAAGAAATAGAATAGATGAAATATCGGTAAAATGTAGATTAATTTTATTACTCTTTTCATGTGACTTTTGTCGTTGTGATATTAATTTAATTCTTTATTTGTTTAACGAGGATTGCCAACAGCCAATGGCTATGAGTGGTTTTCCTCAGCGGTTGTGATATTAGAACAATTGATTTTGATATGTTAGTAAAAAACTATATTGTAACATATTCTTTTTTATTGACTGTTTCAGTGTTAATGCTGTACAAGCCAATATATCATCAGTATTAGGTAAGTAAATAGAAAAATGGCTAATTATCGCTTCATTCTACTGTTTAAACACACACACATACACAGAGACACACACACCCTAATAGAATGAAACGATATCAGTTGTAGTGCATAGAACAGTTGTAAATAAGGTTGTTTACTTAATAGCTGGGTACTTAAATATTTATTTATCATGGAAGAATGGTGTGTGGAATGCAAAATCTAGGAAGAATGGTGTGTGGAATGCAAAATCTTGGAAGAATGGTGTGTGGAATGCAAAATCTTGGAAGAATGGTGTGTGGAATGCAAAATCTAGGAAGAATGGTGTGTGGAATGCAAAATCTTGGAAGAATGGTGTGTGGAATGCAAAATCTAGGAAGAATGGTGTGTGGAATGCAAAATCTAGGAAGAATGGTGTGTGGAATGCAAAATCTTGGAAGAATGGTGTGTGGAATGCAAAATCTTGGAAGAATGGTGTGTGGAATGCAAAATCTTGGAAGAATGGTGTGTGGAATGCAAAATCTTGGAAGAATGGTGTGTGGAATGCAAAATCTAGGAAGAATGGTGTGTGGAATGCAAAATCTTGGAAGAATGGTGTGTGGAATGCAAAATCTTGGAAGAATGGTGTGTGGAATGCAAAATCTTGGAAGAATGGTGTGTGGAATGCAAAATCTTGGAAGAATGGTGTGTGGAATGCAAAATCTAGGAAGAATGGTGTGTGGAATGCAAAAGCGGAGGTGAACCCAAGTGCTTAAAAGCTAAGCATATATATGTAATACAAGTATGTTACACATTTTTATTTTCAGAGGCTTTCAAAAAGGCTAGACAGAGGATGATGCAGGCAAGAGAGAACGCTGAGAAAGAATTAGTTAAGACAACAGGCAGATCTGTTGAATCAAATGCTTAATAGACAGTGACACGTTTTAGAAAATTTTAGGAATTTACAAAATGCAGAAATTGTAATTATCTAAATATTATCAGAAGGACAAAGGCAGCATGTAATAGTTATTATATCTAAGATTTTTGACAATGGAATATCATGCTTCCGAATATCTTGTGACAACATAGAATATTGAAAATGAACTGTTGACTTTTTTTTGCATTGAAATATTTGCAGATATCAGTCAATGAATTTGAAGATTCAGTTTTTACTAAGAACATTTTAGTCTTGTTTAGTCAAACCAGGGTTTGGCCGATTTTGTCTATCCTGTTTAGGCCCTTTGGTTTTATTGCTCCCAAAACTTTAAATTATTTAGCTTTCCAATTGATTGATTTTGAGCGTACCTGATGAAGATTATTCCAGAAACGTGTCATGTGCACTAAATTTGATATCTACGTTTTTATTTGACAATTGAATCTTAGTTTCAATAAATGTCCTTTCTAATCCTATTATATTTAATAAAAAGATGTGATTACAGTTGTGAATTACTGACAACAACATCATATATACAGTAGTCCTCTTATTAGGCTACTCCCACCAAAGGCTACCCCTCTTATTAGGCCACTCCCACCAAAGGCCACCCATCTTATTAGGCTACACCTACCAAAGACCACCCCTCTTATTAGGCCACTCCCACCAAAAGCCACCCCTCTTATTAGGCTACACCCACCAAAGACCATCCCTCTTATTAGGCCACCCCTCTTATTAGGCTACACCCACCAAAGGCCACCTCTCTTATTAGGCCACTCCCACCAAATGCCACCCTTCTTATTAGGCTACACCCACCAAGGGCTACCCCTCATATTAGGCCACTCCCACCAAAGGCCACCCATCTTATTAGGCTACACCTACCAAAGACCACCCCTCTTATTAGGCCACTCCCACCAAAAGCCACCCCTCTTATTAGGCTACATCCACCAAAGGCCACCCCTCTTATTAGGCTACACTCACCAAAGGCCACCTCTCTTATTAGGCCACTCCCACCAAATGCCACCCCTCTTATTAGGCTACACCTACCAAAGGCCACCCCTCTTATTAGGCCACTCCCACCAAAGGCCACCCCTCTTATTAGGCCACTCCCACCAAAGGCCACCCCTCTTATTAGGCCACTCCCACCAAAGGTCACCCCTCTTATTAGGCCACTCCCACCAAAGGCCACCCCTCTTATTAGGCCACTCCCACCAAAGGCCACCCCTCTGATCAGGTCAGATTTCAGATGCACTGATGTAGTAAATTACTGCTAAATTGCCCCCCTCAAGAGAAACCACTTCTCTTATAAGGTCACTTATGTCATTGTAAAATGGATGACTTTATAAGAGTATGATTACTGTATAATGATTATTGAGAATCAGCTATAATGTGTTAGAGAGTGTAGAGACATGAATTTGTTAGTGATTATTTGTTATATATGTCTGATAGTATTGTTATTTGATAGTAGAAGACGTCCGTCCGTCCATCCCATTATTTATTTTTTGTATTCATAGTTTGTATATTAATATATATTGTACATATGCAACAAGAATAAAATAATATTTAATACTTATAATTGCTTTTGTCATCACATTTGTTCTCAAGAAAATCAAAACTTGGAAATATAAACCATTACTTTGTATATATTTCATTTTGACCCAACATTTATTATGGAAACCATAGGAACTGCTTACCCTTCGCGAGCCCCTGGGTTCACCCCTGGTTGTTGGTGGGGTGCATGTTGCTCATCTTTTCGGTTATCTGTTGTGTTTTTGTTTTGTTCATCTTCACCCTGTTTCTTGTGTACCCAATGTTGCCAGTTTCTCTGGATTGTCCATTCTTGATTGCCCCTTCCATTTTCTCTAACAGTTATTCATTAGATATCTGTTATCAACTGTATTTTGAAAAATCTCTATGTAAAGCTGCATATTCAGTTTTATATATCATGGTCTTTGTTTTTGTTTAATGGTTTGATATTAGAGAGGATAGTTTGTTTTGTTGATATCAGAGAGGATAGTTTGTTTTGTTGATATCAGAGAGGATAGTTTGTTTTGTTGATATCAGAGGATAGTTGTTTTTTTGATATCAGAGAGGATAGTTTGTTTTGTTGATATCAGAGAGAATAGTTTGTTTTGTTGATATCAGAGAGGATAGTTTGTTTTGTTGATATCAGAGAGGATTGTTTGTTTTGTTGATATCAGAGAGGATAGTTTGTTTTGTTGATATCAGAGAGGATAGTTTGTTTTGTTGATATCAGAGAGGATAGTTTGTTTTGTTGATATCAGAGGATAGTTGATTTTTGATATCAGAGAGGATAGTTTGTTTTGTTGATATCAGATAGAATAGTTTGTTTTGTTGATATCAGAGAGGATTGTTTGTTTTGTTGATATCAGAGAGGATAGTTTGTTTTGTTGATATCAGAGAGGATTGCTTGTTTTGTTGATATCAGAGAGGATTGTTTTGTTGATATCAGAGAGGATTGTTTGTTTTGTTGATATCAGAGAGGATAGTTTGTTTTGTTGATATCAGAGGATTGTTTGTTTTGTTGATATGAGAGAGGATTGTTTGTTTTGTTGATATCAGAGAGGATTGTTTGTTTTGTTGATATCAGAGAGGATTGTTTGTTTTGTTGATATCAGAGAGGATAGTTTGTTTTGTTGATATCAGAGAGGATAGTTTGTTTTGTTGATATCAGAGAGAATAGTTTGTTTTGTTGATATCAGAGAGGATTGTTTGTTTTGTTGATATCAGAGAGGATTGTTTGTTTTGTTGATATCAGAGAGAATAGTTTGTTTTGTTGATATCAGAGAGAATAGTTTGTTTTGTTGATATCAGAGAGGATTGTTTGTTTTGTTGATATCAGAGAGGATAGTTTGTTTTGTTGATATCAGAGAGGATAGTTTGTTTTGTTGATATCAGAGAGAATAGTTTGTTTTGTTGATATCAGAGAGGATTGTTTGTTTTGTTGATATCAGAGAGGATAGTTTGTTTTGTTGATATCAGAGAGAATAGTTTGTTTTGTTGATATCAGAGAGGATTGTTTGTTTTGTTGATATCAGAGAGAATAGTTTGTTTTGTTGATATCAGAGAGGATAGTTTGTTTTGTTGATATCAGAGAGGATTGTTTGTTTTGTTGATATCAGAGAGGATTGTTTGTTTTGTTGATATCAGAGAGGATTGTTTGTTTTGTTGATATTGGTGAAATTGTTGACCATCATTGTTTAAACTTTTTTTTAATTCTTGGGTTTTTGGATCGTCCTGAATAAAGTTTTCAATATCTAATATGGCCATAAAATGATATAATAGATTGGCTGAAATATGACAGACATTTTCCCAAAACGGGTATATGGCATTAATTAATGGATAGATGGATGGTCCTGAAAACAATTTTATAATTCCACTCTCCATTCTTATTAAATATAAAGAATGACTTATGGGGTTATGGTGTTTAATGCCACTTTCAACAATATTTCAATTATATCGTGGCTGATGAAACCTGGAGAAAACCACCGACCTGCAGCAAGTCACTGACAAACTTTTATCACATAATGTTGTATCGAGTATACCTCGCCTGAGTGGGATTCAAGACTCACAACAATAGTGGTGATAGGCACTGATTGCATAGGTAGTTATAAATCCAACTACCATATGATCACGACCACGACTGCCCCAAGTATGGCTTAATAAGATTGCAAAAAATCTTCATTGTATTAAGCTGCAGTGAATCAAGCTATGAATGTTATTGAATAAATTTCAAATATCTTTATTCTAAAATCAAAAGGGCAGATTGAAATTAAATATTTTATCCATTTTCTTCCATTGAGTTTTATTCTGTCACAAAATTTCTACTTTCCATCCATAAGTAATTTCATCGCATGTTGTTCTTGAGTCGACGGTCACTATTAGTTCATCAATTATGACCATAATTCATAGTAGAAAATGAGCCTGCCGATAAGATAGTCTGATTACAACTATACATGGTCGTATACAGTTAAACCTACCTCTGCTGTTATCTCTATTAAGCAGTCACCTTTATTCAAAGGTCACCTTTTTCTTGTCCTGTCATAGCAAATTTCATATGAATTGAACCTCTTTTAAGAGGTCAACTGTCTTAGAAGACCACTTTTCTTTGTCCCAAAAGGTTACATTTTAATACAGGTTTGACTATTAGTATTAAAAGATGAATTTTACTAAGTCTCAAGCAAATATTTGTAGAAAGTCAAAAAGTAAAAACTATTAGAGGAACAAACTCAGCAAGATATTAAATGTGGAATCCTAAAGGCTAAAAACAGTGGAATCCTAATGGCTAAAAACAATCTACAGTGGTTTCGTTTAACTTTCATATTTGTTCTGTTATTTGTTTTTGTATCTGAATCATCACAGAACTAAACTATATGATTTCAGTTTTCCCATTATGAACTTTCCATTTATATGTAGCAACATTCCAGCAGCATCTCCATATGGAGTATATATACCAGTTGATCCGATATTCTAGAGCTTGTTGTTCATATCATGATTTCCTTGAAGGTTGATGCAAGGAAACTACTGACCTAAGTGTTCATTAAGTCACCACTTGGAAAGTTTTGCAGTTGGTTAACCGTTATGATAGTACAAGGGACCTATGACCCTGCATTTGTTCCATTTGTCGTAGTCAAATTCCTTCGATAATTTTTTCTTTCATCACTTATAATTGGATTTTTAAAAAGAGTAACACGACGTGTGCATCTAGTGGAGCAGGAACTGTTTGCTCTTCTTGAGCACCTAAGTTCACCTCGATTTTTAGTGAGGTACGCGTTACTCGATTTCTAGGTTTCTATGTGATGTTTTGTAGATCATTCTGGTCTGTTCATCCTTTTCCCTTTCGCCATTGTATTGTCTCCTTCGGGTTACGATTTATGGTCTGCTTCGGGTTACGATTTCTGGTTAACCCTTTGTTTTATCTTCAAACTTTTCTCTGAGTAAAACCAATTAAAGAGAACAGTGCAGAGAATTACAAACCTGGTGGAACAATACCATTGAAAATTGAATTGAAAAGGAAGTAAAAATGAAAAAGAAATATATCTGTAAAAACGCATGATTGTGACCAGCTGTTTTGAAATTCTGAATCTACTCAATCATGTGTCATTAATATTAGAGAAAATAGGATTTATACGTTTGTCAGGGGGAATATGTTATCTTAATACATGTATCATACTTGGGGATTTTTGTCTTGTTTGTTTTGTTTTTGTTTGTACTGGGTCATTTCTGGATGGTTCCCAAATTCTACCTTATTGTTGTTTATTTGTACTTGATCTTCCTGATTCCTAATTTCTATTTCAGTAGAGATAGAGAATATTTATGTTCCTTTGTACTATCAATAATACATTGACATTATCAGGGGCGGATCCAGGATTTCAAGTTAGGGGGGGGGGAGGGGGCGCACTTAAAAAATTGCGCCGAGCGGAGGGAGGCAAGAACATTTTTGGGGTATTTCGTGTGAAAAATCACGATTTTACGCCAAAAAATCTTATTTTTTCCAATTGCGGAGGGAGGCGCGAAAATGTTTGGGGTATTTCGTGTGAAAAATCACGATTTTACGCCAAAAAAAATCATATTTTTTCCAATTTTAGAGGGGGGGGGGGGGGGCGCCCCGGGTGCCCCCCCCCCCCCCCCCCCCCCCCTGGATCCGCCCCTGATTATTACCAACAACAATAAATCACATATCAGTTTTGTTTATGTTTACAATACAATATTTAGAGTCGGAAAGAAGCAAACAATTACAACACAAACTGTAGTGAGCTTTTAAATGTGATATAAACATGAATGAAAGTACAACGGTTCTGACATGTTACATTGACCCGGTGTTGATGATAGAGAGATGATTCGGAGAGAATAACAATTCAACAATGTAGATGTTGAAATAATAATAATAATAATATTGTGTTTATGAAGACATGAAAACATGAATTAACTTACATCGGTTCTGATGTGTTACATTGACCCAGTGTGGTTGTTAAGACATTGGGAGAGAATAACAATTCAACAATGTAGATGTTAAAATAATAATAATAATAATAATAATAATGTGTATTAGTTGAACTCCAGATTATTTACTGATTTATTAGGGTCAAGGACAAGATTTAAAGAATTTTGTTTTTGATTTGTATAGTACATTTTGTATTTCTAATTATTTTTTTCATAAGGTGTTTATCCGATATTGTTTGTTTACGATTTTGGACTTTCTCAATAACTGTCACAACAACATCGCTGAATGGTATTCTTATAAGTCTATGTGTTATTGTAAATACATATGTACTTTTACACTTATATAATATCATCGGGGCTCTGAATATAAGCCTAACAATATTGACGTGGGTTCGCTTCTCAATAAGGGTTTCAAGCACCTACCTATGGCTGTTTCTATTTTAATCATCAGTTCGTTACATCTGTCACGCTTTCCTCCTCCCCCATTAGATCTGGTAGTCACGATGCAACTGAAAAAGTCTAGATTTATTTCCCAGAACACACTGGACGGTTCCTGTATGTCATATCATATACAATTCGTTGGCTGGAACCAAGAAAACGGATACTTACGAATGTAAAATTTTCCTGGCGTCTGAAAATAATATGGCTATTCATACCATAATTGAAACTTATAATTAAAAGAAGTGACTGCAATAGGAGATAGGCTTTCAACGTTAAACCACTTTCCATTAAGCAGGTAAACCATGTATCTTGAGCAGAAATAATCGTTTCAGTATAATCCTATCGACATCTTTTAGAATTTTACAAATTTAATCAAATGTTCAGACCTTACATATCCAATTCTTTTGTCTTCTTGATATTTATTTTCTCTCAAAATATCTTATTCCACTACTTTTAATTGTATATATACCTTATTCCACTACTTTTAATTGTATATATATCTTATTCCACTACTTTTAATTGTATATATATCTTATTCCACTACTTTTAATTGTATATATACCTTATTCCACTACTTTTAATTGTATATATATCTTATTCCACTACTTTTAATTGTATATATATCTTATTCCACTACTTTTAATTGTATATATATCTTATTCCACTACTTTTAATTGTATATATACCTTATTCCACTACTTTTAATTGTATATATATCTTATTCCACTACTTTTAATTGTATGTATATCTTATTCCACTACTTTTAATTGTATGTATATCTTATTCCACTACTTTTAATTGTATATATATCTTATTCCACTACTTTTAATTGTATATATATCTTATTCCACTACTTTTAATTGTATGTATACCTTATTCCACTACTTTTAATTGTATGTATATCTTATTCCACTACTTTTAATTGTATATATATCTTATTCCACTACTTTTAATTGTATATATATCTTATTCCACTACTTTTAATTGTATATATATCTTATTCCACTACTTTTAATTGTATATATATCTTATTCCACTACTTTTAATTGTATATATATCTTATTCCACTACTTTTAATTGTATGTATATCTTATTCCACTACTGTTAATTGTATATATATCTTATTCCACTACTTTTAATTGTATATATATCTTATTCCACTACTTTTAATTGTATATATATCTTATTCCACTACTTTAAATTGTATATATATCTTATTCCACTACTTTTAATTGTATATATATCTTATTCCACTACTTTTAATTGTATATATACCTTATTCCACTACTTTTAATTGTATATATATCTTATTCCACTACTTTTAATTGTATATATATCTTATTCCACTACTTTTAATTGTATATATATCTTATTCCACTACTTTTAATTGTATGTATATCTTATTCCACTACTTTTAATTGTATATATATCTTATTCCACTACTTTTAATTGTATGTATATCTTATTCCACTACTTTTAATTGTATATATACCTTATTCCACTACTTTTAATTGTATATATATCTTATTCCACTACTTTTAATTGTATATATATCTTATTCCACTACTTTTAATTGTATGTATATCTTATTCCACTACTTTTAATTGTATATATATCTTATTCCACTACTTTTAATTGTATATATACCTTATTCCACTACTTTTAATTGTATATATACCTTATTCCACTACTTTTAATTGTATATATACCTTATTCCACTACTTTTAATTGTATATATACCTTATTCCACTACTTTTAATTGTATATATACCTTATTCCACTACTTTTAATTGTATATATATACCTTATTCCACTACTTTTAATTGTATATATATCTTATTCCACTACTTTTAATTGTATATATATCTTATTCCACTACTTTTAATTGTATATATATCTTATTCCACTACTTTTAATTGTATATATATCTTATTCCACTACTTTTAATTGTATATATATCTTATTCCACTACTTTTAATTGTATATATATCTTATTCCACTACTTTTAATTGTATGTATATCTTATTCCACTACTTTTAATTGTATATATATCTTATTCCACTACTTTTAATTGTATATATATCTTATTCCACTACTTTTAATTGTATATATATCTTATTCCACTACTTTTAATTGTATATATATCTTATTCCACTACTTTTAATTGTATATATATCTTATTCCACTACTTTTAATTGTATATATATCTTATTCCACTACTTTTAATTGTATATATATCTTATTCCACTACTTTTAATTGTATATATATCTTATTCCACTACTTTTAATTGTATATATATCTTATTCCACTACTTTTAATTGTATATATATCTTATTCCACTACTTTTAATTGTATATATATCTTATTCCACTACTTTTAATTGTATATATATCTTATTCCACTACTTTTAATTGTATATATATCTTATTCCACTACTTTTAATTGTATATATATCTTATTCCACTACTTTTAATTGTATATATATCTTATTCCACTACTTTTAATTGTATATATATCTTATTCCACTACTTTTAATTGTATATATATCTTATTCCACTACTTTTAATTGTATATATATCTTATTCCACTACTTTTAATTGTATGTATATCTTATTCCACTACTTTTAATTGTATATATATCTTATTCCACTACTTTTAATTGTATGTATATCTTATTCCACTACTTTTAATTGTATATATATCTTATTCCACTACTTTTAATTGTATATATATCTTATTCCACTACTTTTAATTGTATGTATATCTTATTCCACTACTTTTAATTGTATATATATCTTATTCCACTACTTTTAATTGTATATATATCTTATTCCACTACTTTTAATTGTATGTATATCTTATTCCACTACTTTTAATTGTATATATACCTTATTCCACTACTTTTAATTGTATATATATCTTATTCCACTACTTTTAATTGTATATATATCTTATTCCACTACTTTTTAATTGTATATATATCTTATTCCACTACTTTTAATTGTATGTATACCTTATTCCACTACTTTTAATTGTATGTATATCTTATTCCACTACTTTTAATTGTATGTATATCTTATTCCACTACTTTTAATTGTATATATATCTTATTCCACTACTTTTAATTGTATATATATCTTATTCCACTACTTTTAATTGTATATATATCTTATTCCACTACTTTTAATTGTATGTATATCTTATTCCACTACTTTTAATTGTATATATATCTTATTCCACTACTTTTAATTGTATGTATATCTTATTCCACTACTTTTAATTGTATGTATACCTTATCCTTTCCACTACTTTTAATTGTATGTATACCTTATTCCACTACTTTTAATTGTATATATACCTTATTCCACTACTTTTAATTGTATATATATCTTATTCCACTACTTTTAATTGTATGTATATCTTATTCCACTACTTTTAATTGTATATATACCTTATTCCACTACTTTTAATTGTATGTATATCTTATTCCACTACTTTTAATTGTATATATACCTTATTCCACTACTTTTAATTGTATTTATATCTTATTCCACTACTTTTAATTGTATATATACCTTATTCCACTACTTTTAATTGTATATATACCTTATTCCACTACTTTTAATTGTATATATACCTTATTCCACTACTTTTAATTGTATATATATCTTATTCCACTACTTTTAATTGTAATACTTCCACTACTTTTAATTGTATGTTATACCTTATCCACTACTTTTAATTGTATATATCTTATTCCACTACTTTTAATTGTA